>VYXC01007319.1:1171186-1252706 GCA_013397175.1 Platysteira castanea
CCCCGTGGGCCCATGGGCTGCAGGGGCACAGCTGCTTCACCATGGTCTGCACCACGGCCTGCAGAGGAACCTCGGCTCCGGCACCTGGACTGCCTCCTCCCCCTCCTTCTGCACTGACCTTGGTGTTGCCGTGTTGTTTTCCCTCGCATGTTCTCACCTCCTCCTCTTCTCTGACTAACAGCAAAAACCCGTGACTTTGTTTTGATTTTCTCCTTAAATATGTCATCACAGAGGCGTTACCAGCCTCGCTCACTGGCCCAGTTCTAGCCAGCAGCATGTCCATCTTCAGAGCCATTAGCCACTGGCTCTGCCAGACATGGTGGGAAGCTCCCAGCAGCTTCTCACAGGAGCCACCTTTGCAGCCCCCCTGCTACCCAAAACCAGGCTGTGCCAAACCAGTACAAGCCAATATTTCAAGAAGGTCCAAACAGGTGGGCCTGTGCCGTATTCCTTTTGCCAGTAAGCCCTGGGACCAGAAGGACAACAGAGCAGGTAGCTGGGAGCATGGCTGCCAGTTCTTCTGAATAAATTAATGATTCACCTGAAACTGATGATTCAGGTCTGCTTCGAGTACCAGGGTCTCTGTGACAAAAAATGGCTGTCATTTGGCTAATATCCTACAAGGTGTTGCATCAATGAAAGCTGTAGAGATATACTGGTGAAAGGGAATCAGGGAAAGGCAGAGACATGACTGACAGGTAACACCAATTGCCCTTCCTCTGGGACTGTCTATCTAACCCCACAGATGGCATCAGCTTCACCGATACTACTCTAACATGGACTGTGCCAAGAGTTATTCCCACACTAGTGGTTCAGGAGTCCACCTTTCTGTCTAAAAGCATTGTAATGGGAGTGGATGATCAAGTCATAGTAAATCCAGAGGAGAGGAACTACTCACTGGAGCACAACGAGACACACATCAGAATAACCATCCCTATTGGAGCAGAAGGAGGCAAACTAGAGGTTAGTACAAACCTGTCATACACAAATACATTTGAGGGCTTATACTACAGATGTTTCCAATTCATGACAATTCCAAATACTGATTGATTGCTGCTTAAAATTTGTAGATACAATAAATAGTTGAAGAACTAGATGCTACTTCCCTCTGTTTTGAAAGCACCTACTCAGAAACTAAGAATTTATGATGACAAAACATGATAGAGGCAAGAGACTACCTTTTGTTAGTAATCTATAAGACATACTAATAAATCAAGGGTAAAAGTATTCCTGGAAACTGGAATTCAATTGTCTATGTTGTTAAATAATGAAACTAGTCCTGGTTAATTCTGGCCTGGCTCGAGGAGTAATTTCCCTACCAATTTCCAGACATAGAAAGACAACATGATTTAGCATGGGTCAGGTTCTCTGCATGTGGTTGGAGTGCAGTCACCTGCTTTGAACATAGTTTGTTCCTCATCAATGTATAATTTACAGATAGAGAGGTAATGTCAAAAAAAATGTTCAGTAGAACAGAATAGAATAGTTTGGGCTGAAAGGCATCTTTAAAGATCATCTACTCTAGACTCACCTGCCATGGGCAGAAACATCTTTCACTAAATCATTTTGGTCAAAGCTCCATCCAGCTTGACCTTGACTATCTAGAAAGGAGTTGGGAATATTTCTTAAAAATGACATTGGTGTAATTTTGACTTATCCCCTTCAGGAGTTCCCTTTTTGTGTACTGGACAGAGCAAAAGACGTGACTGGTAATCCAGGGATTGTAAAAAAACCCATAGATGTGATGACATGATACATGTAATGAGGATACCTCTGAAAACCTGGTACTTCCTTATTTAGGAGCTCAGCAGTATCTGAGCCATACATGGACCAGACAAACAGGCCAAACTACCAAACAAACTAGCTCCCTTAGCAAAATTCATCCCAAGCTATACTAGAATACCATTTTCTCATTCTAGTGTACGAATTTTAACCATATTCAGTCATCTCTTTATTAAACTACTGAGAATGAAGACTTAATCACACTTTTTACCTCCTAGAGCTCCCTATCTGGTGGTGTATATGGAGTCATTTACAGTATTGACCTGTTTCTGGAGCACACGTGGACAGATGCAGGTTGGCAAACCACGAAGTATACAGTCATCAAGTCCATCACCACACCTTTCATGCCACAAATACCAACTGTTATCAACAGTAAGTCATTCCTCTCACTGATTTTTACCAATCTTTTGCTGTGCTATACATTCCTCCACCTGACCTGTGCCGCACATCTACATTTACCAGAATGTTCTCCATGTTCCCACTTCCAATTTGCTAGGCAAAGTCAAGATTCAAGTATCATATTACAAAACAAAACAAAACAAAACAAAACAAAACAAAACAAAACCAACCAAAAAAACTCAAAAAAACCAAAAAAAACCCCACCCCCAAAAAACTCTCCAAAAAAGACAAAAAAACAACAAAGCAAACAAACCACCAACAAAAACCCTTTAGCCTTAACTTATAAGTTGCTGATAAAAATGTAAATATTCCTTTAATGTTAACACTCATATTTTTCCAGTAACCACTGGGACCCTGAAATAAAGATGTTATGATGTGCAGTTATCACACTGGGAAGAACTATCTGAAGACAGCATTCTTTGATGGTATTTTCTCGACCAAACTGCCTGCATTTGATACCTTGGGAGCATACTGAAATCATTGTGCCACCCAGTGCTGCAGTCATGGTTTTTAAATTATATTTTCCAATGCATTAAGGCACTAAACATATTTGGAACTTTCTGGATAAGTGATATAGAAAGAAAAAGGAGCCTCTTATCATATATTATGATTTTTTTTCATATTTTATGTTGCTGAACTGGATTCTAGATTTCTTTATAGTAAAGGCATTGCATATCATAGTGCACCTCTAGAAAGTCACTGAACCCACTTCCTATAAAGTTGTATGTATTTATTGTTAATCCCCTGCAGCTTGAAACAATTCTCATGTGCTCAGAGTATTTCAGATCTGACTAGAACACAAACACTCATTAATCAGAGCCATTAAAGAGATGGCTGCTGGCTAAGTTTCCTGGAATTTGAATGAGAGGCCACCCCAACCGTCTTCGTTATTCGATCCACATCAGCAGTAATTTGATGTTCTCTCCCTGCAGATACTGTGCCAGAGGAACGGCTATTTAATGTTGCATTTGGACACTTCCTTCCCGATGTCTCTCTGGTGGCAATTGCAATAGGAAATGTGCCATTTACCCTGAGGGAAGCACAACACCACAGCTTCAGGATTTATGAAACTGCCTTTTCTAATGGAACAAAAGGATTTATCCTGGAAGTCTCTTTTGATGATCCATATGTTCTAAAAGAGGTAGGATACAGCAGGTCACTTCAGCAGCAGAGTGGAGGAGATGGGGCAGTTCCTTTGCAGAACACAGTCCAGCTTTTATTAACCAGCAACAGTTCCTTGATCATAAAGGTGTCAATGAGTCTGAGCTCATCTGAGTTAAGATCAGAGGCTTTTATGTCCCCACCTTGCTTTCCACTGATCTCTAGATCAGTATCAAGTGTAATTAGATGGGATGAAATGTTACTTTCTTAAGTGCCTGTCAGCATAGCTAATGTCCAAGTGCACACCCAACAGGAAGAGGTTTGTCAAATCTGTGTTAGATGCTTCCCCTTGAAACAGGAGTATCTAGGAAAAATAAATCAATTATTGCAATGCTGGCAAACACCAGTTTCCAAAATCCAGTAACTCCTGAACCCACTGTTTGTGCAGAGCCATTTGACTGCTGGCACAGGCCATGCCCCATGTGAGCATGCTGCGGGCGGGGTCAGGGTACTCTAAATGTAATTTTGTTAAGCTTCAGACCGTTTGTAATCTAAATATTTGTAAAAAGTACATACTCACAGAGGGATTTCAAGATCTCATTTCAGTGGGAGGATGCATAACTGCACTCTTTCAATCAAACCACGCAGAGCTGTGATGCTGTTACACGGAAAACATTATGAACGCACAGGATTTGTGCAAATAGTTTTCAGGCTGCAGTCAAACCACAGTCAAATTGCATTAAGGATCAAAGCAAGCAAAAAAAATTCCGAAGTATTTCTTTCAGGTTGAGCACAGGTTTTGCTTTGAGAGCACTTTCAGTGAAGTAAAAGAGGATATTGAGAGGGATCTCTCACAGCATCTCCTCACACCTTCTAT
The DNA here is from genome assembly GCA_013397175.1 of Platysteira castanea. Classification (NCBI taxonomy): domain Eukaryota; kingdom Metazoa; phylum Chordata; class Aves; order Passeriformes; genus Platysteira; species Platysteira castanea. The sequence continues at coordinate 1,175,346 of VYXC01007319.1, forward strand.
TCAACCGATTACTTACTGTCCTGGGTTCAGCCCACACTCTGAGTGACGAAGAATAAGGATTTGGACCTGGATCTCCCTCTACGAGCTCTTTTACCACTGGGCTACAGAGGAACCACCACTGTATTCACTTGTCTTCATTTTCTGAAAAGGCACAACATTCTCCACATTTATGTTTGGCTGAAAGAGCTGTTGAATCAGCGCCAGATTTCTGAATAGTTTTAGGCCAGCTGAAGCGATGGTTTTGAAGGCTGAGCTATTAGCAGGGGAGAGGAGGATGTTGGAATAATTAGTGTTGTTCAGCTTATACATGCCTGCCTATTCTGAAAGCTGCTGCAGCCTTAAACTTCTCTCTCTTTCAGTATGTGAATAGAAATGAAACAAAATACACCCTCCTGGTTAACTACACCCTTAGCGTGGGTCCAGAGATGACACTCTATTATCATTCAGCAGAGGTGGAGTGTGTGATTGCTGATATTGGTAAGCTTTCCCCTGACATAACTGCTTTGCATCAACAGGATGGATCAGGCTGTCTCTGAATGCAGTGAGAACATTAGAGTGAGGGTTAGAGCTTTGGGGAAAACCCCACCCCTCAATAGCTCACTGTTGGTAACAGCCAAGTTGCTGCTCCACTGATGGCAGCTCTTCTGCATACTGGCAAGACAGTCTGCCCTCGAGACACTGAGCAATAAAACAAGTGTGTAAAAGAAGTTGGCTTGCAAACTCAGTGAACAAGATGCCTCAGAACATGAACATACATCTACTGGCAAAACTTTCAGACATTGCTACAATTTTCAGTTTGTCCTCAAACACAATTCTGCCTCTTCATCCAGGGCAGAATTTAACTGACTCAAATAAATTGCTCTGATCTCCAAAGACAGCATTTCTGTAAGGAGAAATCATCTATTAAGAGCTGTACTTAGCAGGTTATTGAGATGGGCAAGGGGTCTGTTTGGTATTTTCTCAAATTTATTAGCGTTTTGCATATCGCAAATGTGACAGTCGCCTCACTGTCCTGTTTTATCTCTGAAGTAGCTCTTGATTCAGCTCAAAGAAGGCTGATCAAAAAATATATCTGCATACATAGCTCAGCTTGCCTTACTGAAACAGGGAGCAGTCCTGGAAGCAAGCTGGCAGGCCACTGCTAAAGCAAGAGGACTCCCCATCCCACCAGATGTGAGCTGCTACACCCACTACAGAACCAAGCCCTGCAGACAATGCCAGCATGCACATAACAGGCTGCTGGGTTTTTTACTTGGGACAGAAATCTCTGCCTGGGCCAAAAATCACCTCTCAAACCTTCCTTCATTGCTAACTTTTCACCCCACCTTCTTTCCGCAGAAATACCAGAAGCAGTTGGTGACTGTGATGAAGAAAACCTGTATCTAACCCTGCCCACTTTTGGCTTGCACCAGTACTGGGACCTGTACCTTGGTAACAAGCTCCTGAACAGGCACCTTGCCCTCACCAATGGGTATCTTGCAGCTACCAACTCCACACACCTGATCTTGCAAATACCTCTGTTTGCTGGGGGAGTCATCTATGAGGTACAGGAGCTGTTTAGCAATGCCTTTTTTAACGCACATCGGACTGTTTACTCTCCAAGAGTCCTACAGTCGCAGTCTGTAGTGCTGTGGTATTGCACATATTGGAAACCTCCAGAGGGAAGGACTCTAAGCCAGAGAAAGTAGGACAAGAGGCATCGGACATGGACCCTTCTGGTAATGCCATGTATTATGCAATCTGCAGTCCCCACTTGTCTCTAAAAGATATGCACCAAGTCTTCAAAAACAAACTCCTCAGTGTTTTTAGTAAGAGGAGACAAAATGTCCCATCTGCACTGAGCCAGAAACAATATTTCAATATAGCTTCTATGAAAGAAGCTCTTTTAAAGGAACTTTTTTGTAGAAATGTTAAGACATGGCAGGGGAAAATTGATGCTCTAATAAACATTTGAACTATTCTACAATAATCAGCCAAAATTTATCTCCATGACAGTGACTGATTAATTAATACAAGAAAACTTCTGCCCCCATGTTGCATCAGGCTCGAGTCTTCACACTGACTTAACTATTGTGACTTGTTAGTACTCAAGTGGCACAAGCTAAGGAGCAGAACTGTGTACACCTGGATGATGTACTATAACGGGATATTTCTTCCATCTTGTCCTTTGCAGGAAGTGTCCTTTCAGAAAATTAAAGCAAGGTTTGATGTTGCCCTAAGGAAAGTGAGAACTATGGAGACCTTACACATGTTCTCTGTTAGCTGCAGTTTTAATTCTTCAGCATTTATAAGTAAGTTATCAACTGATCAATCAATGAAAAGATGTGTGATTCTTTCCTTGAATACTCACTCATAATCAACTCTCTGACTTTCTCAGTTTGTCACCCAGATGGTACCATAGTGATATCTGCCCAAATGAAGACGGTTCCCGCCATTGACATGAGTAAAACCAAGCTAAGGGACAGCTCCTGCAAGCCTAGAGAGTATAATGAAGCCCATGCCTTCTTCAAGTTCCATGTCACTACCTGTGGCACTTCAGTAAGGGTAAGCCCATGGCCAGAGCAGATACACCTGTTGGAAGTCTCTGCCCCTCCTGCATTTTCTCTTTTGTTCCCCTGCCCCAGCTCCTGAGAAGAGTCAATTTATAATGAGCTTCCCATATGTGCAGTTTGAAGGTGATCACATCATTTACGAGAATGAAATCTCTTATGAGAAGGAGACTCTTCCAGGACAGAGCACACCAACAATCACAAGAGATCCAGACTACAGGTAGGAGCTGCTGCTCACGGACACTGCTCACTTTTGTACAGCTCCTGGGAAATAGATGAGAACACAAAACCTGCTGTTTCTTCTATTCTAGACTAACAGTCTTGTGCTACTACCAAGCAAAAGAGACCCTAGTGCTTGGTGCCTTCTCCAGTGACCCAGCCACATCCCGTCCCTTTGGCTCTGGTACGATGGTTCCACGTTCAAATACTGCAGGTGTGCAATTCTCTTTCCCCATTTTTAAACCTCTCTGACTCTTTCAATCCTAAGTTTCCTTGTTAACAAATGCCCTGCTTTCAGCTAAAGAACCTCACTAACATTTCCTTTTCTGCAGCTTACAGAAGGGTAAGACAAGCTCTGAATGTAGTTTCAAGAGTGTACAAAGGTAAATCTCCTCCTATGGAAATCAGAGAATTTCCAAACATGTTTTAGTTTAAATGTAATTAAAAACAACAAAATCCCCTGACATTTTCTCAAGATGAATCCTTCATGGAATTCTATGAGCCCAGCATGGCAATACTCAAGCAACCCGTGGAGCCTGTGTTTCTTGAGGTGGAGCTGAAAGACGAGAGCCCCAGTTTCGAGTTATACCTGGAAAACTGCTGGGTAGCCAGATCTCCAGACTTCAACAGCACCCCAAGATGGAACATCACTGTGGATGGGCAAGTAGTATTAAATGTCCAATGCACTCGTCAGCAAAGCCCTAATTTCTGCTTAGATCTGCTGGTCTTTCCTCTCAAACAGGTGTGAGATTAATGGCAGTGAGTTTGCTGCAGAGTTCTGCCCGGTACCTGTTAGCCCCAGGGTGAGACATCCTTCTCACTTTAAAAGGCTGGCAGTAAGGACGCTGGCACAGCAACTGGAACAGGTAGGATTGAGTGAAAGGCTCACCTTCCACTCATGGACTCTGTTCTGGAAGTCTGGATGATGCTCTTAGACATAAGGTTTAGTTTGAGATAGTCCTGCAAGGACCAGGATGTTGAACTTGATGATCCATATGGATCCCTTCTAACCTGAGATATTCTCTGGCTCTATGCTTTGAAAAATAGTTGATTTAAGCACCTCACAGACTTAAACCCCAGCCAGCATTCAACTCAACTACCCTGACTGGTGTGCAGCTTTAATTCTCTTCTTAAATCTCCTCTGCCACCCAACTGACTTGAGATTGGACTGGCTACAATCTCAAGTAAACAAAAGAATTTGTACTGTAAATATGATTTTTATATGGTGGTTCTGGCTTTGTGTAGGATCAGATTCATAGCACTTCAGCTCAAAATGTCTAAAGCAGAAGAATCAACTTATATATCCCAATATCCACATGAAGTTCAGCTCTGTTGTCTCCCATCTGTCCTAGCCACTCATCCATCTCTCCTCGTGTGTCAGCCCCATGGGCAGAGAAGCAGAGGCATGTGGATTTGGCTTTAAAGTTTGAGATCCTGTTCTCCTCTAAGGACTAAGTAGAGCAAAATACCCAGGACAGTCACCTGAGGGTACTTTTTTCCTTGTGCACCCAGCTCAGTGAGCTGCCTGTCCTGACATGTACTGATACCAGCCATGGTGTGTCCACCCTGCCTGGGCAGCTCAACTAACTGCATCATTATTTACTCAGCCTTTCATAGACACCTCAACTCTTGAACTTGCTAGAAATGAACATGATGCAATTCTGGCTTGTTCTGCTTCTTAAGTGTGCAGCTGCAGCAGGCACCAGATTAAGTTTCTGTCTAGCTTTGATACACTGCAGCACGTGAGGTTTCAGTTACCAAACTGCCTGAGGGCTTCCTTGACACCAACTTTAAAATTCAAGGAAGGTTCAGCTAGAAGGTGCCACATGGAAGTGTTCAGAGAAGCCTAAGTCTAATCAGATGTAGTTTCTGCTAAAGGCAAACAAAAGCCAAAACGATGCTCTGCAAAGTGGGATTTGATGTGAACCATTTGATGTGGCACTTTTCTTCTTTTCAGGTGTATGTGCACTGTTTGGTGGCAGCATGCTCTCCTACCAACACACAACCTGGCAGCACCTGCAGAGGACAGTGCAGCTCAAGCAGGGAGAGGAAGGGTAGGTTCAGAGGAGAAAAAGAGCCAATCTCTGATGAGCTCAGAGCTAAATCTCTGATGTTTCTCAGAGATTTAGGAGCTCTGACTTTGGCATCTGAAATGCCTCAAGCATTGACTGTGAACACTGATTTCACCTTTAGTCCATACTTAACACATAAGCACGTAACGTGCAGCATTGTATGTATTCTTTGAAAACTGCACAAACACACCATGTATCGTTCTCAGGCTTTCCAAGTCACCATTCTGACAGTCTCCAGGGCTATGTACTTGCTGGACCAGTATGGATTTCTGCTCCAGATCTAAGATGACACACGTAAACTGAATTTGGTAAGAACACCAGGCCCTGTGTACTCACCCTGAGAGGTCGCCATGCTTTGTGACACAAACGATATAGAGCCTGTCCTTGAGGATCTCAGAAATAAGTTCTGGGATGAGAACTAGGGAATGGACATGGTTTACAGTCCCATAGTCTCAGCTTGAGCGCATAAGAGAGGGGAGAAGGAGAGCTCCCTGCCAAGCCAAACACAGGTGGTGTGGCTCTGGAGCGGATGCCAGCAGCGGAGCAGGGCATGTTGGAGTTGGGCCATAGCAGGCAGTTTTGGAGCCAGGTATTATTTCAACAGGTTTTCAACGAGACTGCCCCCATTCTGAGAGAAAACAGATCCAAAATTTTAGAAACAAACACTAAGGCACAAGTCACTGCCATATTCCAAGTGCTTTTGAATGGTTCAAATACTCCAAACAGTAGGGTTTATCCTATAGCTTCATCCACCCTTGGAGAACCAGAGCTGCTGAGCTGCCTGCTCTAGCATCACTCCTCACTTCAGCCTCTGTGTGTGTCCCCAACAGCACCTGAAGGCTCTGCTGTGCCGGCTGCTTTCCAAATGGTGCCACTGGACACAGGAACTAGTTCTTCCAGGAACCACTAGAACTATTTGCGTCAAGTTTAAAGACCAGATGGTGAGACAGCACTGGAAAGTTCTAGTGTCTGCTAACAGGACCAGTAAATCTTGCAACCCGTTGCCTCTCTGAAGTGGCTACAGAAGAAAACTTACCAGAAAATGACCCAAGGCTGCGAAATAACACTTCCTATTTCTTCCAGCTGCTGAAATATGGACTTGCAGATCACTAAAATTATTCCAGCCCTGATTGTGGCTGCTTCTTGTAATATTTCATAAAATGACTGCCAATCCTCCCATCTGAATGTAAAGTGCAAATCTGAAAAGTCAAATAAAGATACACCAGAGCAACGTAAGCACAGAACATCTCCTTGCTAATGTGCAACAGCAGCCATCTGGTGTACCAACACGGGCTTCAAAGAGCCAAGCAGTCGCTGCCAGCGTCCCTTCCACACACAACACAAGGGCACACGCTTCTTCCCATTAATGCAGTTTTGTCTGTTTCATTACCTCAACCTGACGTTCTTGGAAGCTTGTTAGTTCCTCATTTTCCTCTCACCTGCCCCTGTATGGAAAAGACTAACTACAAAACGCGAGCAGATGAATGCTCTAGTAGGAGCAAAAATGACACCTGGTATTTTTGGTTTCTGTGCACACAGAAAGCTTTTGGTTTTTATTATTATTTGTAGAGGTCAAGTACAAACCTGACAAACGACCACCTGTAATCACTCTCAGGGTGTGCCTACAGTGTAACTCCAGGTGTGGCTGCAGCATGTGTAGGTGTTCAGCAGCAGTGCAGAGCGGGCAGATGGCACACTTGTGCTGACAGCACACTCGTGTGCAGTCTCCAGAGGGTGTCCCAGCTCCTGCAGCCCTTTCCTTCCCAGCCTGGCTGGTCAGTGCACACACGTGGCCTGTTTCCCAAAAGCTGCTGTCATGCCTGAGATGGTTGCTGAATAAATGCCCTCTTAAAGCTGTACCTGCTGAAGGAGTAAGATCTGTAAAAAGGAATGGGAGGGTGCTGGGACCCCAGGACCCCCAGCAGCTGCCTGGGTGCTGCTTTCCTCTGCTGCACGAGCAGTGCACTCTGCTGTCCACAGCCCACACTGCAAAGCCCAGCAAGTTACTGCTCCCTCGCCTTTGCCAGGAGAGTAAATTCTCTATTTTTAACAACAGCTACAAACTCATAAGTTTAGGTTAACTTTCTATTAATCTAAAAAGAAGTCCTCTAGAAACTGGCAATGGGGATGAAGGGAAATAATGACTAAATAATAATGACTAAATGCTAGCTCTTCTTTTCTCAGCACTCTCAGGCAGCACAGGTGAGCATCAGGTCTGGTGTCACAAGGTTCACTTGTTTTCCAGCCTTGCAGAGTATATTCAGATAAACTTGTCTGCAGCAAGTGAGATACCCCAGATCCTCCCCTTTTGCCCTGGAAAACCAGGAATGGGTCCAGCAGCATTCCATACCCATTCATCCACCACCTGACAGATGAGGAGACCTTTTTCGTGCACAGACATTGGAAGGGAGATGGAGAGGGGGAGACAGGCTTGCTTTCCCATTTCCACAGGCCTTTCAGGTTTCCACCTTCCCAGAGACAAGCCAGAGCAATTCCACATACTTGGTATCTTTCTCCTACCTTGGTTGCTGTTCATGGTGTAGATGATGATTTTGAAACTGAATCTCATGGTGTGTTAGGATTAGGCATTCCCTGTTTACCTCTGAAGGTGTCTTTCCCAAGATGTGATTCAGCCATGCTCTTGCGCAGGTGTATTGCTCTGCACCTACGTTCTCCTGGGATTATTCCTACTTCTCAGGTGTTGCAGGTAGAACTTCAGCACCTAACTCCTGTCTTAGATTGCAGTTTTCAGGCCCATGGGCTTAAGCGGTTCCTTGGATTAGCTTTCAGGAACCACTCTGGCCATGCCACTGTAGTTGAACAAGCCTTCATTATTCAGCCAATATAGAGAAAAGGAACTGGGAAAGTTATTTTAAATGCACAAACAGAGGCATACCAGAGTCCCCATGCTGGGGAGACCCCAGTCAGGTTGAAACTACTGTTGTGCTGCCTGGGACACAGCTGAAGCAGCTGTTCCTTGCTGGAAGACAAGGATATCCTTCAGGCCCATTTCACATGCTCATTGTACATCACAGACATGAGTGATGATGAAAAACCTGATCATCACAAGCTGTAGGAAGCGATGTTCTGGAGTGCATCCAATCCCTGCTCATGCACTAAAGGGATCCTACGAGGAGAGTCTTGGAAATAATCTTAGGAAACGGACCTAAGAGAGAGCAGCCTGTATCAGTGTTCAGGTCAAATGGTCACAACATGCTGGAAGTGGGGCCTCCAACTTGACCAGATCTCTCAGCAAACTTTTTTCATAAAAAGCAACCAGACCTTTCATTCTGCATGAAAGCCACTGGCTGGGGACAAATCTGTTCCCCTGATCGAGCCCCTCCCTCTGTTAAAAGGATGAGGCAGATGAACAGTAATCTGCTGACATAAAAGAATACTGGATACTATCCTTCCACTAGCAGTCTTCAGGTTTGAACATTGTTTGTGCTTTTCTGAATCCTTCCCCTCCTGACAGGTAACAGATAGCATGACCTGCATAGCTGAGCTTGGCTGAGGTAGAGGTGTTCAATCCCCACAAAACTGGAATAGTACACCTTTCTCTCCTCAGTCACTTTTTAACAAGGTTGCTTGGTGAGAAGTGCACAGTGCAGCGCTCACTTGTAACAGCCCAAAGTTTCACTTGTAAAGCCTAAAGTTTCAGGCTTTTCATGCTGACTTAACCTCTGTTGCTCACTTGGAAGGCAGGCATGTGAAAGAGGGACATACTCTGGGTACGTGACAACCAAACCCTTTGCCCTCAAAGTGCCACAGCTTTTCCACTTGGAAAGGCTCTCCTTGTTCCCCATGCTGCATTCACACTAAATGTGCATGAAACCCTTCCCACACTGCTCAGTGCCCTGCTAACCTTGGCATTCTGTCAGCTTTTTCCATCTTTCTGCAAAAGCAAGGGAAAGGCCTTGCAAGACTGCAAAGTGTGACAACTCCTCCTGTGTTTCAGCAGGACAAATAGAGTCCTAAGGAAAAGCAGAGGGTGATGATGTTACTCTTTGCCTTGTTCTTAAGGCAGTGATGTTACTCTTTGACATTCTGTAACATATTATGGAATTCACAGGGTTTTTCCTAAGTTCAGAGGTAAATCATCAGGTAAGAACAGTTACTCATTGTCAAATTAACCCTGGCTACGGGGAACAAGCCAAACAGAGGGGCTGCCACGGATGGCTGTGGAAGGAAAGTCAAGGGTTTGGGAGAGTAGGTTTATAGGTAGGAAACCCTGGGACAGCAGCTGAGAATTATTCACATCTGAAACACTTTTGGCCAGAGTAAAGAGCCACAATGCATTAGCAGCAACCACCTGTTGGACTTACTGGTGCAGCCCCATGACTTTGACAAGGGTAGTGGAATGGGCAGGACTGACCCAGGAGCTCCACAGAGGTGTGGAATTCTCCTGCAGAGACAAGCCTTAAAGCCCAGTGAAGGTATAAAAGGTACAGCACCTCACATCGCAAAGCATCCACAGCACTAACCCTGCTCCTTTTACAGGCTGAGAGGTTGCCTGAATCTCACAAAACATTACAGAAAAGGATTTTATTACTCTCCATTAGGCTTTTAATGCTTAACTTTATGAACAGGAAACTTTGAAGAACAAGGGACGTTACTAAATACATCCTCCTCTTCGAGTTTTGGGGGGTTTTTATATACTTCATATACTGGTGTGGAATATCCCTTTGGTCAGTTTGGGTCACCTGTTCCGGCTGTGTCTCCTCCCAGCCTCCCAGGGATCCCCAACTTCCTCCCCAGCATGGCAGTACAAAAATCAAAAAAGGCCTTCGCTCTGTGTAAGCCCTGCTCAGCAACAACAAAAACATCTCTGTATTATCAACTCTATGTTCAGCACAAATCCAAAACACAGCCCCATACCAGCCACTGTGAAGAAAACTAACTTTACCCCAGCTGAAATCAGAGCTATTTAATAATTTCAGGATGAAAACCTAAAAGCCAGAGAACTAAGTGACCCGTGTGCATGTGAAAGGGGAAGATGTGAAAACTCTACTGGCCAAAACTGCCTTGAAAGAATTCCAGATTGTGCTGAAATGCACGATGACAGTTCATCCTTTCACAGGAGACAAGGAAATACCGTGGAGAACTGGCAATTGCTCCTAGCCCAGTGCATTACTTCTGTGCCAATAACTGCATAAGTAATTAAGCAACATTCACAAAACAACGCAAGCTGGAATATTATCTCTAGCATCTTTGTTTTCCAAAATACTTATTGACTGTTAATATTTTGATCTATATCCTGTCATTTAAAGTGTTCTGTGCAGAACCACATCTGTGATCTCTCTTCTCATAGTAAAACTTCCTAAGTCACATTCAACTATTCATTACTGGCTTTTTAATTGCCTTGGCATGGCCAGTCAGGAACACGTTTAGTTCTAGCTCACCTCACCATCAACCGCGAGCTGGTAGGATTTCCCAATTTTTAAGACTGAGGTGGCATGAAGTGCGTCAAGTCATTGAATTATCTGTGTTGTTTTGGAGACAGAACACTAAGATAAATGGTAGCAAAGCATGTGGTTAATAGATCCAGAAAAGTCCAAAATTAATACTTCTGGGAGGGAAAAAAATGGTCATTGCCTATTTCCCAAACTGTAAATGGTCACATCCTGGTATCATGCATCTTATATCTGTAACTTCAAATGGCTGCAGTCAAGTGTCAAGATCGTGGGAGGTAAATGCAGCATCTTCTCAGCCCTGTTTCGAAGTTTTTCATTGTGGCTGCTGCAGTTTCATCCTAAAGCTGAAAGTGATCATGGTGAGACTGCTGGAAAGGATATGCAGAGGCTCCAGTCTGCTCTCATGGCTCACCCAAAGGGTCTCACCATCTTCAGTGAGCCCTGTTTGTGCAGGCTCTGGGATCATCCATGGAGGAGCTCACCGTAAGAAGCAGAAATGTCACTAGCATAATTTTATTTAAAAAACCAAAATCCTAATGCTCATGTGAGCAATCAGAGAGTATCTGTTTTATTAGAACTTGCATTGCTAAGAACATGCAAGGGTATTTCTGGCTAATGATTTACAGATTTCAGTAATGGTCCCTCATGTAATGTGAGAAATGAAGCTGCCTGGATATTCACAGCCAGTTCCATCAAATGGATTTTTCAGGGAATTGCTCTCTTCAACAAGAAAGGGAAAGTCACAATTGTTCCTGTGAAGATTTTCTACAGTAAACTCTTTGCAGACAATCATGAGATAAAAAGTACATCTTCATTTTTATTTTCAATTAATCTGGCCAATACATCTATTATAGAATTACAAAGTATTTCTGTACAAAATCTGTACATGTGTCTCACAGAGATCAACATTATACTTTCCCTCAAGATTAAAAATACCAAATCCAGTTTATTTTGCAATCATAATCAATTTTTAACTTATTTACCCAAGAATGAAGTTCTTCAACAGGTCGTAACAGATGTAAACGATCTTGTGTTTCATCCATCAATGACAAACATCACACGTTTAGCAGAACATTTTCGTATCACATCATTACCTGGATTTTCAATAACCCCGCTTCTTTTTTTCTTCTTTGTCAAGAATAGCCTGTTTTAGACTCAATGCAGCATCTTCAAACTGGGGATTTAACTCTAATACTTTTCTGAAATCTTTCATGGCCTCATCAAAGTCTCCTACCCCCCCAAAAGAAAAGAAAGTAAAATTATCTTACTGTAACCGCTCACACTCACAAACCACAATACAAGAACACCTCTTAATACTTTCACCGACAAAAAGCAGCAGGTACTTACTGGACCCACTACATTTGGATTCTCCACAGGCCCAATTGGGAGTCAATGGCTTTCACATCAAGGACCAGAATGTGTATTTCTGAACCAAAAATGGACTTACGGCTCAATTGAGCCAGTTTATTCCAAGAGGAGACAAAAGTCCCACACCAATAATGAGGCTGCCTTAAAGCTGGCACACGGGCAAAGAGCTTCCAGCTGGTGCCCATGGTCTGGCTCCATTCTCCAGTCCCTCAACCTCTACAATGGCCAAGTTCCAACAAAAGGCCCAGGGCTGTCACTTTCTTATGGCATCATCAAAAACAGGGCAGGAAACTCCCCAGCGTGGCCGGCAGCCCACTGGAAGTTGAGAAGGCTCCAGTCACTGCAGCTACAGCGGCCTGGGAAATGGTTTATCTCAGGTTTAATGGTAGTGTTTGGAACTGGCTTTATCTACCTAAAGTGCAAATTTTGCCACAAGGCAAACTGCACCTTTCCTCCCATTTTCCACGGAATAGCATCGTTTCGAATGACTCAGCGGCACACCTAGGAATAGGGGGTGTAACTGCATACACGCGGCAGGCAGGAGCTAAAGGTGCTATCACTGCTGAGAACGCGTGTCGCGCCTGTCCTGGAGCGGTGCCCGCCCTTGTCCCCGCCCGTGACCCGGGGCCGCCCGGGTCGCGCTGCCCTGCCCTGCCCCGCCCCGGCTCGTACCCAGCCGGTAGCGCACCAGCCCGCGGTTGTAGTAGGGCACCTCGAAGCCGGGCTGGCACTCGATGGCGGCCGTGAAGTCCTGCACGGCGGCGGCGAACTCCACGCGCAGGTACCGCACCTGCCCGCGGTCGTTGAGCGCCGTGGCGACATCGCTGCGGGTGCTGTGGGGACAGAGGAGCGGCGTTAACGGGGGCCCGCCCGGCGCGCCCGCCCCGCTCCCCGGCCCCGGCGTTACCCCGCGGGGCTGCGGGCGATGAAGCGGCTGAAGAGCTCCTCNCGGGGGGGCGCGCCGTGACGTCACGGGCTCGGCGGCGCGGCAGCCGCGCGGCCACGCGAGAGAGGGGGCTGAGGAGCGGAGAGGTGCGCGCACAGCAGGACACGCACACAGAAAACACAGAAATAGGTTAATATTTTCACTGATAACCAGCAGAGCCAGGGAGGTGTCTGCTCCTCTCCTCTCGTGAGACCCCCCACCTGCAGTGCAGCGTCCAGCTCTGGGGCTGCAGCACAGGCACGATATGGACGTGGAGCGAGGCCAGAGCAGGCCACGATGATCAGAGAGCTGGAGCACGTCTCCTCGGGAGATAGGCTGGGAGAGGTGGGGTTGTTCAGCCTGGAGACGGCCCTGTGGAGACCTTAGAGCACCTTCCAGTATCTAAAGGGGCTTTTAAGAGAGCTGGAGAGGGACTGTTTACAAGGGCATAAAGGGATAGGACAAGGGAGAATGGCTTTAACCTGAAGGATGGAAGACTTAGATTAAACATAAGTAAAAAATCGTTTACTGTGAGGGTGGTGAGACACTGGAACAGGCTGCCCAGAGAAGCTGTGGATGCCCCATTCCTGGAAATATTCAAGAACAGGTTGGAAGGGCTCTGAGCTACCCGGCCTAGTGGGAGGTATGCCAGGCCAGGGCAGAGGGCTTAAAACAAGATGGACTTCAAGGTCCCTTCCAACCCAGGCCGTTCTACTACTCTGTGATTCTGTGGAAATGGGGTTTATCCTTACCTGGCGTAAGCTTAGGTGAGAGACAGCACAAAAGAGGTCTCACACTCTCCTCTCCAAAACATGCCAGTGCACAATGTGAACATCACAGCACATGGATTTTGCCAGGCAGCCAAGTGCTGGCTGGTCCTGGGGAGAGCTCATCCCGTGCTTCAAGGCCCTGCAGCACTGCCAGAGCAGAGGCCTAAACCAGCAGTAAGGTAGGACAGTGAGACATCGTTAGATTGGACCTTTGTGTGTAACAAGGGTGACACTTCAGCTCCTGAAATCTGTTCAACAGGTGCAGGCTGTTCGCTCAAGCTATGTGAAAAATGCCAAGTTCCAGTTGGCAGGTTCATGGAGGTTTCCTTAACCTGTTGAAGATGACATCAACCAAGCTCAGGAACCTGACTGACACACTGACTGCTGAGTGTTTTCAAGCCCTTTATTGCTGGGTTGGGTTTAAATACACTTGGCAAAAGAAACCAGCTCTAACAGATGCTTATACTGGTATCATCACTCTAGTAACCCTAAACAGTAGTACAAAAACCTATATGGTAACATTATCAAACTTACTGTGACATTATTTCAACTCAGGAATCACTTCCTTCAAAAAACCCTGAATTCTGAGAAAACCGAATAATTTCCTACGGAATTAGACAAAAAAACGGAGCCTCAGAGTAAAACGTATTGATGGGAGCCTACATTCAACTCACATGGTTTTGAAACCATGGCTCAATCTACAATTCAAAAAGAATGCTTTTACCTTGTGTAGCAAAAAATAGAGTCTATTTACACAGTAATTTCTTCAGATAAGTGAAAGCAAAAAAGGTTTCTTTTGAGGGTTTTCTGTTTTGGTTTTGGGTTTTTTTTTTTAATGTTTCTCTTATAGCAGCACTAACTGCTGCAAATACAGTACCTGAGCTGTATTTCAAAACATAGTGACATTTTAGAGGCTGTTTTTAGCAGTCATGGATGCGGATACAGGGTCTTTATCCTCAGCTTATTGTGCTGTGGCACAGAGGACATGTGTTATAATGGTCTGCTTCTTTGGCTTTCATGCAGTGCTTACACACACTGCACATCCAGAATCGATACTCCAGGATAGGGGCTCCTGTTGCAACACATACAGGAAGTTTACCATCTCCACTATAAAAAAGAAAAAAAAAAAGAAAAAAGAAAAGAAAGTAAATAAAGCTGAAAGAATAAAAATGTGGTGCACCAGTTGTTGATTAGAAGTTATTAGCTCATGTAACACTTCACTGTTCATGTAACCAAGTATGTAAATCTTCACACCAGAGAATGCCCATCCCCAGAACCACACAGTCAACAAATCCGGACCAGCAGATCCAAAAGATGGGGTGAAAAGAAGCAGTGAAGGCCATATAAAGGTAAGGTGTGATTAGACACCTGCACTGCTTTTAGACTCCTTCCTCTGAAGTGTGAAGGGTCAAATTGACACCTGCTGGTCAGATTCTGTACAGCTGCACAGTAGGATCAATCAAGACAGGTTAAAATCTTGTTTGCTAAAAGAAAATTGATTTACAATCAATTTCCATATTTACAAGTTCCATGCTCTTAGCAGGAAACATGTCAAAGACACTATTCTGGGTACAGCCACTCCAAGGACTTACCCCTTAAATGTGCCCTTCATACTATTTTCCCACTTCACATATTGATCTTCTCACACCAAGATTTAGATTATTCACAAAACACTGGAGACCTGTTAGTTAATAATGGTTAAACATTCTCTTGTTGATACTTGCATCACCCCACCGTGGTGATGCAAACAGTAACATTCTTACTTTAATGTCACATGACACAGTACCAAAGTCCTAAAACTCCTGTGCTTTGTCTACCTGCATTTAAAATTAGGATGAAGTTACATCTTTATGCCCAGTTCCTCAAATGCAGACAGTGTCTATTTTCCAAAACAACATAGTGCTGTATTACCTTCTTCCAAACTGGCTAACACCTTCTTCATTCTTACCCAATATTTTGTTTAAGCAGCAAAGCACTTAATTAATTTGGTCATACACAAAACCTGCTAAAACCCAAAATACAGAGAACAGCAGAAAAAAATTACACTATTATTATAGTATCATATAAAAATAAACCCACCTCTCAAGAACATGATCCAGATCAGGTTTTTTGTTATACTTTGGACTGTATCTTGTGAATATCTCTAGAGCAAGTTCTTCATACTGTTGCCTCTGCTCTGGCTTAAGAGTTTCCAAGGATTCTAGTTTAACAAAGGCTTTTGAACAAGTATCAAATTCTCTGTTTGCACATGCACAGAGTGCCAAAAGGGAATAGATTTCAACTGCAGGGATAATGTCTTCATAATCTCGCAAATGAAGAGCTAAAAAAATGACAAAAAGAAATCCAAGGAAATTATTACACATCCGAGAAGTGCAAGAATCTGTATGAAATAGTTGCTACTAGTAGATGGTATTAATCCTACAAATTGGACAAAATGAACCACAGTTTTTTATTGACATGACTGTGAAGCATTGTGCTGAAAAAAAATAGAGATTTGACTGGGAAATGGAAGTGTCTTCTTGAAACACTTTATTTTAGTTGGTTGGTTGGTTTGTTTTAAAAACATTAGAAGGATTTGAAATCTTCATTACTTGGACAAAGTACAGGGCACTATTTGTTTCTTAATTCCCACAGATTTTTATGACGAACGTCTGATGTAAATTCAGGTATGCCTTATAATTTAAGGAAAGAAAAGAAACAATCAGCGGAATATCTACAGAGAGTGACCAATTTACCAGGTAATATTTGGAAAGATTTGCATTTTCTTCAGCAAAGTCCTTTCTATGTATTGTGACTGCAGCCATATTCAATTCATTATATAGTTTTAGTTTAAATTCCATGGATCTGTTAAGAACTGAAAAACGTGGCAGCTATAAATTATGTGCTTTACAGGGTTGAAAATATGTGTCTTTACAGGGTTGAAAACTAATTCTTACCTGTTTTAAGTGCTGCATCTACAGAACCTTTATAGAGCTGTTTTTGTGCAAGTATGAAAAAGTGGTAAGCCTCAGCTCCTCGCCAAGCATTGTCTGCAAAGCGATTTGTTGAAGAAAGAACATCTTCTTCCAGCAAACCAGCCAAAGCTGAAGCACTCTGAAAACAAACCAGTATCACAAGTAATTTTTATATGAAACAGATACAGCAGGAAATAGGGACATATGAAAAGAGCTTTTCTATACTTGGTGATTACACCACTGTCCGTGTTAAGTAGGAGAAATACAAATGGACCTACAGTGAGCATTGTCAGGCGTTCTGTACAGAGCACTGGCACAACATATGGTGCAGATTTTCAAAGATAAATATCATATACGTGTGTATACAAATATATTTTGTGCACATCTGCAGACTGGTTCATAGTTTGGATTAATACTTCATTTCAACACCAGAGCTCTTAAAACTTTGTTTAAACTATTTCATTTGTGCATATGAAGATGAACTTGTGAGCAGAGAAAAAAAAATTCTTCCATTTGCTTCCCCCATATCTGGAGCCATCTTTCTGCTGAATTACAGGCAACGTAGCTTAATCTAATCACAGATGACCCTTTGGGATCAGTACTTACTCCTAAATGACATGAGAGTCTTGCAGGAAGAAAAAGGTCTGGAGTTTCTTAGTATAGTTTTCATTGTTATAGTGAAAACATTAAGAAAAGCACATTAAACATAGGAAGAAAAATATCTATTAATACATATGATTTAAATGTTTTAAAATAATACTTAAAACAGCATGTTTTCACGGGGGACTTACTTTAAGGAAAGCTTTGTTCTTAGGAGGGAAAAGGGTTATTAAAAAAACATTATAGGCTCCCATGAAGATGGCTTGCTTTATTCTGACTAGCTAGCAGCTACCAGAATTCAGAAGGGAAAAAAAAAAAAAAGACACTACCTCTGAACTTTTCCCTTTAACTTTTCCCCTTTGTGCATTTTGCATTTGTTCATGACACTGTTCCATGAGTAAGGCTGACAGCACATAAAGCTTTTTAACTCGCAAAGGTTTCGTCCTTTTCTTTGACTCTTCATCTGCAATCTTAAAAAACAAAACAAAGGGATTTAATTCTCTTGGACAATTGCATGCTTGTACAAACCTAGGAAACCATGCCAAAAAATGATTCTGCCTTTAAATGCAATAATTTAGACTGCAAAGAGAACTATAAATGAAAATGTCAAAGTGAAGTATGCACATTATTCTATATTTATTTAGCTAACATGTATATAAAGCCAGATTCTCAGGAAGGATAAATCAGTGTAACCATGGATAAGTCTATTGACCTAGTATAAAAATAAACTAAAAAATAGCAATTTTTAAACACATACATAGCTTTCAATAAGGTCTGGTCATTTTCCCAGAAAAGAAGAATGGCTTTTGAAAGTAACATATATTATATATATATATACTGCTATAAATATTTGCTGTAAAAATTACATATCACTCCTACAGACTTTAAACTATAAAGAGAAATCTTTGCAGCCAAACCAAATCTAAGCAACATCTTTATCTTAAAAGCACACCACAGCCATTTCTAATTGAAGGAACTAATTGAAGAAATACCAAAATTTAACTTCTAGTTATTAACATTGCTATTTTTTTAAAGAGAGATAAAAATATCTCCCATGACATCTAAAATAATGTGGACATTGCATCCCAGGCCCATCAACCATACTCCTTTACTAGGCAATGCAGGGCATCAGGACCTTTTCTGGGGTGCAGTTCATCTCATACTGGAGCGAAAGTCTCAAGTGGATGGCTTGTGTCCCCAAGGTCTGCACTACCTACAGAGGACACCCAGGGTAGCTATTACACATAGAGATACCTGAACTCTGGGAGTTGGGTTCATCTTTGCAGTATCCTGTATGATGGCATCTGCTTATTGCCTAAGCATTGTTAAAACTAAAATAACCCCAAGAGAATAAAAGTAGCATGGAAATAATAAGAGCTAGTCCAAAAAACCCAGTTATTTGACATAAAAATAAAACCTGCAATACCTTGAACATGAGCTTAGCAGCTTCAAAGAAATAATTGGCTTTACGGTAGAGTTCTATAGCATCAAGGATTTTATTCTTTTCCAGTAAATGACTTGCGTATCTGGCTAACAAGGATCCAATCTCTTTCATATTGTGATTTTTAGCCAGCTCCACAGCTTTTTTCCACTAGAAATCAAAGGAGACAATTGTTAACCTCATTTTTTCAAATACACTCTCAGAACAAACTGGTTATCCATGAACACACTGCAACATTTGTGTGCAATATTTCATCACCATTTTGAACCAGGCTACTATAAAATTAACATAGAAAGCAAAAAAATACAAATTCTTACATCATTGCCAATCATGTGATGCAGCAGGCTTGTGAAAAAAAATTCTGGACCTCTGTCCAAAACCACATATAAAACAGTTGCTTCTGCTTTCATAAAAGCTTTGCAAAATCATTTCACTGCAGCTCATAGCTGGACATGGATTTCAACACTTAACCCAGACTCTCAAACACATGTCTGAAAGAGGACCTCAGCCCAGAAGCTTAAAGCACACAAAATGAGGTGTATCCTTCTATACACCTCATTTTGTCTGTGAATTTTCCTGATCTTCAATGGTTTGGCTACTGTGTTTGCTCCAGATGAAAAGTTTGGCAGGACTGAGAACCTTAACTGAATCTCACACCTAAAAGCTCTTCAGATCCATAAACTAAGAAATTGTTCACATAAATCCAGCCCTACCACTCCCATCCATCAAGTTCCTCATAGCCATCCTCAGTTTTTCCCTTATTTGTGTTGACACAGACATTTGCACAGGTTAAGTCATACCAGGAAACAGCTCTAGTTACAAACATGCAGATCAGTTTCCAGCTACCTCCTCAAGCAGTCACAGATCCATTTGCATCTATACAAAGAAGGAGGGGGATGTGGAAAATACCCAGAACAGACATCTATCTCTTCTCCAGTCTTCTCCCATTCCATCAGGAGGTAGCACAGCCCAGCTTCACAGAGCCTACAGATGTCTGTATGCTGAGCACGCTGCCCACACACCCTGCATGTAGATTTGCACTGCCCCTCCAGTGGTCTAACCTCAACCTCAGACCACTGGCTTAAGCACCGAAGTATGAATTTTCCAGAAACTACGACAAATCATCTGACACTTAACAAGGATTTGTATTTAACTGGGCATCAGGATAGAAATCTCACTGTTTAACTGGTATTGCTAAAGCAGATCATGCCATTTTATTTTACCTGGTTGAGATGCACACAAGTATCCACGGCATCCTTTGGTCGATTACATTTCAGAAAGGCTGACACAGCTTGTTCACACATCCCCACTCTCACAAACATATAAGCTATATCCTGCAAAAAGCATCAGCACTGTGTTAAATTCACTTCCACATTTTTAGTACATTGTGCAGCAACAGCAATTTGGTTAATTTAAGTCCAAGAGGGTGGGGAATGGGTTGTTTGCTTCATGGACCCTGTGAAGGCACCATGCACGGTTGAAAATCTTTAGAACAGTGTACTTTCTACTGCTTCTAAATTCAAGAAAGCTATTACAATGAGGTTAAAAGAAAATGCTATGTCTTGGTTTACTGAAAAAGGCATTAAATAAGCATGTTTTGCTCATTTTTTGCTCATTTTTTCAAGCATTCTGGATTAAATCAACCATGGCATAGTTTTAAATTAGCTATTATTTAGTAGGTAATTTCCTGCTACATATACACACCTATACCCTATACACCTTTATAGCCTACACACCCTGTCCCATTTACATCCTCTCCTTTTAGAATATTGTCAGTCAGGTCTTTCTGGGGAACTGAGACAATAAGGGAAAGGGAGAGTGATGGAATATGAAAACAACAGTAATACTAGAGATCAATACCACAGTAACACCCTTGCACTTAAATGAGTAGGTCATACACTGCATTCTTTCTCTCATTTTTAACCCTCCCAAGATGGAAATTTTTAAATAAATAGTTGGGTATAAGACAATGAAAAATAAAGGTGTTTTTTTGCTTACAGGGAGCAATTTATGATTCTCTGGAAGCGCGTTAGCCAGGTTCTCCAGTCCTTGGTAGTCCTCTAGCATGTAGTAACATTCAGCTAAACGTTCCTGGTTTTGTCCTTGGACATAGTACTGTACAGCATTTAACCTAATAAGACAAAAAAATGTGGTGGCTTCTAATGTATATACACAAGAGATGTTTTTAACTCTGTAAGCCTTTTGCACTTGTAAATTTAAAATCACATTATTTTAAATAGGTAACTTTCCTTGGAAAAGCTTTTGTAGCTAGAATTTCACTGTTTTTCCAAAATGCACTACATATTTTAATTTTTACAGATCATTATATTCAAAGTGTAGCAGTATTGATTCTCTGACTAGCATAACACTAGGAAGTCAAGGAATTATTAGAGCTAAATTCCCACATCTGCAGAGATCACAACAGATAATGGACAACTTACAACTAAACTTTCAGAAAAGGGCTTTACTGTTGTGCTTCCATATGTTAAAACACAAGCACCAAGACCTCCCAGACAATTCTCCAAAATTACCTAAGGCACGTAAAACTCAACCTTCAAAATCTAATCACAGGTTTTCAGCTGCATTGTGACAATACAGTTTGGATAATGGCAATACATAGTGGAGCTGTGGAACTCTGTGACATGGGCTTAGAAGGCAACAAGGAAAGTTCATTAAAAAAATTCCCTGCAAGTTACTAGCAATGACGACATTGCCTCTGGCTCAGTAAGCAGCTACTGCAAAATGTGTTTGGGAGAAATACCATTGCAGGTGTGCATTGCCCTTAAAATCCTCCTTGGGTGCCCGGTTTGGGCAACAGCTGGAGACAAATCCAGATCATAGAGAATTCTGGACCTTCTCAAATATTTGAGGGTTGAAGCTTTTAGCAAATTCACTGATGGTAAGTAATTCTGTCCTACTTTTAAACCTACTTTGGTTTTTTTAATATTTTCTATATCACAACTGTATAGGTATTTCTCTTCCCTCTTTTGAAGCAGACAGACTTCTGGCAAAGCAGAGATTTTTATCACCTTCACCATTTAGGTAGCTGATCAACAGCTCTCTGTTTATCATATCATGGAACCATGAAGGTCTGAACTAAATCTCATCACTCCAAAATTATCCAAAGTATTGCATCCTGACTTTCCTGACATCTGTCCCTCCTCATAAATTAAGTCTTGTCATCAGTTTAATAATTTCCTTTCTAAATTCCTGACTACTGGTTCCTCTACAGAACGTACCACTTCTGCCGGTCTGCGAAATAGTCTCCAATGGCGTTGTGTGCCTGTTCCAGGAGGGCGTCGTCCGAGTCCCCCGAGCCCGTTCTCAACAGCTGCAGCACCCGGAACCAATCGCCCAGTTTGATCCGCAGCCCAATGGCAAGGTCTCTAAACAGAAAACAGCAGGGAAGAGTCAAACACAAAAAACAGGTAACAAAAATCTTGAGAAAAGTGTCCAGAAGTATTTTTGTGTTCTTAACCTGCATTGCAGGTATCGGAGTGATCCCAGATAACTTGTTTACAATTCAAACACTATTCCATTAAAGCAAATACCCAAGAGAACTCACAGTTTATATCACATTCATGCACTTTCTTATCAGCCACACTCCTGTGTGAGGAGTTAAATGAGTGAGACAGTTGGGCTGATGTTACTTCAGGTTCCCTCTTACTCTGTTCTGTGTCTTTCACTGCTGACCACTACAAAAGATGGCAGCAGCTGCAAAAGGCTAAAAGCAGAAGAAAGATGAGGGGAAAGGCCAAGAAGTGAGGCAAAATGGAGGCTAAAGCTGAGATGTAATGAAATGGATTTCAGAGACGTCTCTTCCAAATTCAGGGTGATTTTGGATAAAGGAGAAAGGACTCAGCAGTAGTTTTTCCTTTTTATTGTTCATGCATACATATGACTCACTGTGTGTCTGTCTGCCATGTTTTTTCCACCAAATAGAATAATTATATATTACCTCATATAAAAGTAATTCTGCAGGTGCATAGAAAGTATGGAAAAATGGGAGAGACCTATGCACTTCTTTTAAAAATGCCCTCAATTTACAAGTAAGTTAAGGAAGGCACTAGTGAGTCAGTGAAGTCAGATAAATAAGAGCATCTATCTGAAAACATTAAAATTTTATTTGAAAAATAGATTTATTTCATTGTGATTTATGGTACATCCTTATCAGGATTTTTCTAGTTGTGAAAGTTGTGTTTTCTAGGAGACACGTAAGGTCATACAGAATTTCCATATTCTTGTAACTGGAGAATAGGATGCTCTACTGTTGAAGAAACCAGTAAACAAAAAGTAAGTTTTTAATTTCTGCAATTCTATGTCCAAATTTCTCTTCAGCCATGTGAAAAGGAATATGCCATATCTAAACTGGGTGTTGCAGTGTGACAGAAGTGCTCAGGAGGCAGCCCATGTCCCCAGACCAGCAAACTGCCATCAACTAATTAACAACATGGAAGGAAGTTTTCATTACCAGGCTCTATTGGGCATCTCTCCCCAGCTCCTGCCTTCTCCCTTTGCCCTGCCATCCTGTGCCCCTTACTTTCATTCTTACCCAATGAAATAATAACTAATTCTTTTCTCCATAATTCCCTACTTTTTTTCATGGTTCCATTAATCAAAACTTAAAAATTTCACGTGTGCATAAGTGCTTCATGTTTCTCCATGTTTGACCACCATCTACAGGCTACACTGCACAACTGCTGCTGATGATTTCTCATTATCCTTTTTAAGTAGAGACAGTGCTCTAGCTAATTACTTAGTGTTAATTTATATTCCCAGCAATACTAAAATCTTGCTTTGTTTGTTTTCATTCCTGAGCAAAAATGACACTGATTGGTTTCAATGTTTCACAGTTTCATCCAGAGTCCTTCTGTCTCTCCAAGGATTACAGTTCATTAAAAACTCTGTTGTTTGTGTATGTAACTGAGAAGAATGTGTACTTGGCTACTAGCAAAGAGCAACACCACATAAATTAAACATTATTTAAGATTGTTTGTATTTTTGGAATCCCAGTTGAAATACCGACAAAATACTTGTGAAAAAAACATCTATAAAACACAGCACTACCTAGAGCAGCCAAGGTTTTGTGAACAGTTTGGAATGCGCTGGTTTACATACAGAACTGGTTATCTATGGATAAACCAAAATTCTCTCCATCTGATCCTTTTATGTCTTTGCAGAAACTGGTAAAGACTCGCCAGAGAAAACAGCCATTCCTGATTAAGGAATGCTTTTTTTTCCCCCAGACTTTTTTTCTTTGCTGCTGAGATGTTTACATGCAATTACCTTCTGTCCATATCCAGATACATTCTTTCAGCCTCTTCAAATCTGCTAAAATATGCTGCCACTTCTGCTTGCTTCATGGACTCACTCTGCAGATTGCCCAGGCACTTCACAAACTTAATGCCTTGATAATCTCTGCAACGCACAAAAGCTTGTTCAGCCGTCTGCAGATCCAGCTTCTGAAGAGCAGCTTCAGCCAGGAGACGCCTGTGTGAGAAACAAACATAGCAGATGGAAAGGCTATAGAGTAAATTAAATGAGGATACATTTAACTAGTAATTATTTAAAGAAGACATACAAGTTGTTGCAATTTATTGTTTATTAGCTAGTCTTAATACAGTCACGTGTTTATTCCTAATACATTCTGTGATCTGTCCGGTACTTGGTCAGGGAGAGATGTTCAAATAATTGCTAATATTCTTTTGTTCAGCTATTCAGGTGGACACTGGCTTGGGAGGAATGGGCAAGATTTGAGTGTTAGACTTACGTGAAATGTGTTGCTGGTCTCAGAGCAGTTCCATTTATTTATTTCTCCCTAAGCATTTGTTGAAACTTTAGGCCTTGATGGCAGCCTCAGTCTAAATGCCTCCAACTACATTGGCCATGGCAAATAAATTATCCTTCTGATCCATCTGGATGTTCCTTATCCTGTTAGGACAGCAGTCTGCGAGACCAGGGAAAACCTTTGGAGAACCTTGTAACTGGTACTGCCCCATTGGTTAGTTCTGCAAATAGGGAATTCAGGCCAACCTATGTGCATCAGGTGCTTGAATGAACTCTACGATTTTCTGCAAAAATAAGGCTATTTAAAATTTAGACTGGCTGATTGACATTGTGAAACAAAGTCAGTGCAGTAAGGCACTGACAAAACCACTAAAATTATTGCTGTATTCAGTGATCCAAGCCATGCTTAGCCACTATCAGCTCTGTATTTTTGAATCAGTTTGAGAAGGTTGGTATCACTTAAACTCAAGTGCTCATCACTGACATCAAAGAAATCAACTGATCTGCTACACATCACCCTGTCTGTTGCATTCTAGAAGCAAGGTCACTGTTTTGTTCTGATCTGGAATATACTGGCTTTATATCCAGTACTTCTAATCCATCTCTTCTTCATAAATATGTATTTTCTCTCATAATAAAAATAAAATTCATGGCAATTCTGAAGCAAGGTGAACAGAATTTTACATATATTTTGTGATTTTACCATAGAA
Organism: Platysteira castanea; assembly: GCA_013397175.1. Lineage (NCBI taxonomy): Eukaryota > Metazoa > Chordata > Aves > Passeriformes > Platysteira > Platysteira castanea. Next base: position 1,200,155 of record VYXC01007319.1, read on the forward strand.
AACTTTTACTGAGACACAGACTTGCAAAACCAATAGTCATTTTATATTAAGTGAACAGATGGTACTAGCAAAAAAAGCATGAACATTTTCAAAGCTCCAAAAATCTTCAGCTAGTTCAAGACATTAGCAAAATTGAAGAGTCAAAAAACATTTTACCCTACACACTCAAGCTAATAAAATTACAATATTATTGCAGAAACTTTCAATATGTAACTAGCAAATCCTGTTTTTCAAAATGAACATTCTGGAGACGAGGGCACAACTAGATAGAAAGGAATGTTTTTTGCGACAAACTTATAAAGCCAGGTGTCTTGGCCAGTCTTTCAGCAACTCTAAGTTCCTCTCTGAACCATCATAATTAACACTGAACTCTTCAACTCCCTTGATGCAAGCTAAACATCCAATGCTGCAAAAGATCATTTAGCTTCAAAACAGAGCCAAAATTACTAAAGAAAGGTACCAATAAGTTAACAATCCCCGTGGAGTTAAGGAGAATTGATACTATTCATCAAGAAACTGGTCAATGAAGTTTTAGGTTCTGCACTGACTTTTCATTAAATTACCTACTGAGGCCTGTACTCTTTCAGCCCTTACAAGTTAGGATATTAAACAGATTTCCAGAACTCCTGCTTTCATAGGTTTACTCTCACATGTTTGCTGTGCTGGCTTTTCAACTTTAGTTTAATAGCTGAGCCATGTTTAGTGTAAGCATGCCAGTATCTCTATTTTTCAGATTACTTCTGAGATGCTGCATGGAAACACAGCACACTCAGCCCTTCTCATTTCTGTCCTTTCTATCCTTGGCCTGTCCAAATGCTACAAGGTTACTCAAACTACTCTTATCCTATTATCATTCTGATGCATTCCCTTTACTGGGTTTTAAGCTCTTTATTGTTCAATATCAAATACATAAATGTTAATTTCAGTTTAACCAACTTGGTTAGCTTTCTGTCAGTTTTTCAATTCCTTTAAATTCCCTCCAAAACACAAGGAACACCGTGTTTTGGGGCCCATACAGCACAGAGCAAAAAGGTGTCCTCAGCCTGCACCCTATACCCACTACCATGACACAGCACATGCCTGACATTCTAGGTACTCCAACATTCATTAAATCTTAAATGATTCTGTTTAGAATGTATACTCCTTTGGCTGGTTTTAATTTGAGATTTTGTACCTATATACTAGATCTGTCTGAACAGGAAAAGAATAGAAAAGAACACAAATTTAAACAAACATGGCTTATAGGAGATTTTACCAAAGTCTGGGATGTGGATTGTCTTCTATGAATTGGGAAGATTCCTCAATGCCAACTTTTTCAATCAATGCTCGACTGTCCCGTAATGACCGAATCTCGAAATTGATGATGTAATCTTTGTTAGGATGTTCAGGATTCTAACAATGGATAAAGAAACATACTTTTATTCCTGGTGACCTTTATTTTCACCCAACGAAACAGGTATCTATCATTAAGACAGGCACCAACTTTTCCTACAAAATAAAATTAATTATACTGACCTTTAATATTTCATCCAGAAGAACAGATTTGATTTCTAAATCTTCAAAGTTGCAAATATATCCAGATGTTTGTATAGGTTCCTTGAAGTTAAATAAGTTACATAGGAATGAACTTGTATTCTCTCTGATTAAATCCTAATCAAATCTGTTAAGCATACATATAGATCCACTCTTCTCCAAACTAGGATATAATTGCACTTCCAACAGGAAACAAATACTACAATCATAACATTATTGACAATTCTGTAAACACAGACATCATTAAAAATCCTCATGTTTTCTGTAATTAAATTATGAGAAAGAAATAAAGCAACACCTGCCAATATTTAGATTCAACTGAACTGTTTTACAAGTATCTCTACTAAAACTGCATTTAGGTTTTCCAAAGCATACAAAAAAATACACTCCTGAAAATATCATACATTAAAGAAAAATATGACAGCATTTTTTATGTTTCTAGGACTGACCATTCATTTTACCTATTTGGTCCAAAACAGCATTCCCACAAAAGAGTTGATATGATTCTGAGGCTTCCTGAAGCAAGTTTATATAAACAAATCCTTGCAAAACTGAATGGTAAGCACAAAACTAATACTATTCAAGAAAGAGCCAATAACTTATGAGTGAATATTTTTAAAAGAGTAGTTTATGTATGTTGATATTTACCTCCGGATCCAAGTTTCTGAAAACATACATTCTTGTTTTCTCCATCATTGCAAACAAATCTGGGTTGTCCTTGGCCCATTTCATATCCCAGACGTCCCTGCGTTCCAGTTTCAGCTGCTCACCTGCCTCTTGCTGCCCCGTGCTCTCTGCAGCCCGCGTGTCCAGGTCCAGGAAAGTCAGAACCCCTGAAAGGTCTATGATAGCAAGGCGACTACAGAAAAACAGAGGAAAAATAAGGCAGCTAAAGAACACTACTCAAGGCTGTAAATCTGAAAGACTTCTCTAACCGGGCACAGTATAATTCTGTAGATTCCATGAGGTGCTGTTGTGTGCCAGAACCAGCACAGACCCATGTGATTTTCATTTATCTGCACAGCAGAGACCAGACACATAGAAAGATGTTCTTCATCTGCTCACACAGGATCTGGCCCTGCAAAGCTCCTGAAATAAGCCCATTTTTATATTGTATACCAAGTTGAATAAATTACAGGTTCTGTCCCTTGCCAAACTTTTCTTGTCAAAGACTAAAATGAGCAACTGAACAGAACTGGTTTTCCTCATTTACTAGGAGGCAATGAAGCAGATTATTAAATTAAAAAGTCAGTGTGGTGATGCAGATTGTTAATTCCTAAAATGGGATTTCTTGTGTTTCTACAAAGGGTATTCTTCACTTTTTTTCAAAGCTACATGAAGTATAATCCAATTAACCTTTGAAGTAATTTAAAATATGGGAAAAATACATTTCTAAAAGGCTACATTTGAAAATTTACAGTTGTGTAGGTCTTCAGTGACTCATAGTAACCTGTATTTACTACAAGGCCATTTTAAAAGCATTTCTAAATATTGATAGGTAGACAGCCTTAATCCCTATTGAAATTTCAAAAGCAATTTGGAAAATTAACCTCAAAAGGCTTATGGATCTGAACTTATTTCCCTAGATCAAAGTCATTTAGGAAGAAAACAACTTGGGTTCAAAACAAAATGAATATGGCTCTGACTAGATCACACTGCCTTTTAAGAAAAGCAGTCTATTTTTGGGCTATACCTGAAGAGGCAAGAGATCTACACAGGCATTACGAATTTTGTTTGAAATTATAAAGTTATTTTGAAGTGATTAAAATTGCCTTGCACATTCTTGTGTATTTTTGCCTTTTCTTCCAACACTCTCATGCACTCTCTTGCAAAAAAAGTAGCTCTTAAGTAGAAAGCAACTTCAGTATTGGCACAGCTATCAAGAGAACCAAACTTACTAGAAGCATCACCACTAATTACAGCCTGTTACAATGGAAAATTAAATGGTATGAACAAAGTTTCCAGGCATTAGAAGGACACAGAAACAGAAAGAAGTCATAGAGGTATAAAGTTTCAGATTATGACATAATTTTATCAATTCATGTCATGATCAAAGGAAGGTTATGTTTCATTCATCTAATAACACAGAGGTATTTCCATGTATATACGGTATAAAACATAGGAGACCTTTACTAACAGTCTCTCAGAGCAATGACTTTCCAGATGGAATTAATTAATAATAAATAAATAGTTAAGCAACTATTAAGAACAACTAAAATTAATAAATAGTTTATATTAAATTAAAATTAGTACATTATTATAGAATTGTGGATTTCATAGAATTAGTATTTTCACAAATTTTAGTGCTTCATTTTGAAATTGGATACGTGTTAGAAGCAGATCTGTAACTTACCTGGAGTTGCAGTTCAAAGATAGCTGATAGGCACGACAGCCCAAGGTATAGCTCTGCACCACAGCCACACTAGGGAGGCTGTACCTCTGAATAGTGCCAGATTCTCTTCCCTAGAGAAGAGCAATGCTGCCTTAGTGAGAGAATTTGTCCATCAGTAAATCCTTTAAAATGCTCTTATTTATATGCTGTTTTAGACAAAAGAGCTTTGGGATAAGTGACAGAGCATGAGTGGAAAGAGGGAATGTCATCACCCTAAAAGTTCTGCATTCTGGTATTTTAACAAGATATTTTAAGATGCTACAATTGACAGACCTGCTTAAATCAGGGTGGTTAAAACAAACAGTTACAGCCCACAGAATTTCAGGAGCCATGAATCTCCAGACATGGTCACAAAACAAAAAAGGAGAGGTGTGAAAAGATCCTTGTCCCATACTGGTAAATCCCTTCAAACAGGCTGAAAGGACAGCACCAGCCCAGGTTCAAAAGCAGGACAGCTCTGCTCCTGTGGGGCCGTCTGCATGCCAACAAGTCTCACCAGTTATTGCAAGACCAGAGCTAGATTTAAAAAGCAATACTATAAAATACACTGGTTATTCACAGGCTTGAGTAACAGGAAACAAATCTAAGTACCAGTGTGGTTTATCTTTATTTTGCTGAACAAAACACCCATTCCCTGTGTCAAGATACCAACAGGCTGAAAGGAGTCTGACATCCCTGGACTGAAACTATCACTGCCACTATTTTCTCATGGTGCTTCTGTAAAGTGAACAACATATCCAGCTTGGTTTGCCTACTGTTCAACTCTTACGCTGAAAAAAGTCAACATTAAATTTTAAAGGAGTGCAAATTTTATTCCTTCTTTTTCTTTTTTTCCCCCTCCAAAGCCATCCCTAAGATCCTCAGCATAAATCACCATCTTAGACTTTTTCACATGTGTATGCCCTATAGACTAAGAAGCAGATTAGTTCAGAAGTGTTAGAAAATTGAACCACTATAATATGCATTCAGCTTCAGCACATTTATCCAGATCTGGTCTCAAAGGCATTTCCTCGCATTCTTTTCCTTTTAACAAGAGTCACAGATTAATTATTGTCTGAAGTTCATTTTCTTATTCTTATTCTTCAAGCAGCAACAATCCCATAGTCACCTATTAACCATCACACTATTCTTGTTCATGCTTTCTCCCATGACTCTCTGACTTTGTAAAATCTAGTCCAAGGATATAACAAAAAACCAAACAATAATCCACACTGGAATCAGAACATGAGAAAACATCAAAATCTTTCTTGGAAGGTGGATAATAGGAAGAAACAGTGTTCTTTCTCTTTGTCCTGTTCAGTTAGTTTGCTTTAAAGCCCACATGTAAATTTGTTCATCTAATGAGATCATTTTCCAGATCAGAACACAAAAATGCACCGGCTCTTTGGCATGATTCAATACCTCACACATCTGTATAATCCATAAGTGTATGAATTTGTATATAGTATAGTACCATACATTATACTATTAACATGTAAATAGACAAACTTTGTAAATCTCTGTGTCTAGAACATACAGTCTCAAAGAGACTTCCCAGGACTCGGATTACAGAATTAAGTCCTGACTTAGACTTCATAAAATCCTATGTGTAAGTATTAACTCAGGCAACTAGTCTGTAATTAAGTTGTAAGTACTTGGTGTATTAGCCCTCCTAAGGAAAGAATCCAGGTTAACAGAAGAAACTGTTAAAGTTATCTTCGAGGAAGTTTAGAAAGAGATTTTATGTAAGTTCTAACTTCAGAAATGCTTTGAAATTATGACTACTTATGAACACAGAGCAGAAGAATCTTATGCCCACAAGCATAAGAGGCAATTAAAAGTTGTGTTAATCATGTAGCTTACCACAAGTAGTATCTTATCAGATGCTGTTATTGCACAAATTGGATCTACTGTTCCCTGAAAGTATACAAGTGGTATCAGTATCAGTTTTACTGCAAATTAAGAATGCCCTGCTAAAAAAAGAAGGTTTATTTAAATAAACAAGAATGTTGCTAAGTATCCACATGAAAAAGGGCTATCAAACATTGTCAGCATACAGTATATGGATGGTTTATGGTATTATGGGAACCATGACAATAATATTAACAGCCTCCTTTCTTGTCCTGCCCATCCCTCCAGAAAAATAAGAAATCCAAAATGTAACAGGTGTTTAGCAGAAAACACAAGAAAGCAACAATCCCAGACTTGTGAGGCTTGTTAATTAATAATTTCAGGTATATTACTAAGGACAGCCAGCACTTGCACACACACCTGAAGTGAAAACAGCCAAAAATATTAGAAAAGATCACAAAGGATATTGAGTTTCAACAAAGTTATATTTTGTTCAAGTAAGGGGAGCTGCCTGTGACCATGAAGACAGCAGGTGTCTACATACTGTACCCCAGAATATACTTTTTCCATGTTCCCTATAGTTTGCTGTACATTTCCAGTAACACATAATGACATAGTAACAGCACCAACCAGAGGGAAGAAACATTTATGTACAAAAGGTAGAAGTAAAAGAAAGTTTAAGTACAACCACTTCTACTAATGAAAATCACTGAAATTAAATAAATCAACACTAACTACTGCTCCTTCAAGCTATCAGTGACACCACAATAAACTAGTTCAAAACATCACTCACTTCAAAAGCTCTGCTGTAATCAAGGTGTCCATCTCCAGACCCTGAAGAGGTGTCATCAATATGATAGATCCTGTAGGGAAGGAAAGTTAGAAGAAAAAGTGAGTCCAAGGAAAGGATCATCTTTGGTAGCATATAGGTATGTCCTTGGAGAAGAAACCATTGTAATAGACAATAAAAGCTATGCCTGCTCTTACGTTCCAAAGCATCCCCTTTGATAAACCTGCTTTGTATTGATTGCCTGAAAGGTATGGCAACTGCTTTCACTTTCACAGCCCCCAGTGGTCTACTCCCCTATGATACATAAGCTTTCACTCTGGAACAGTAAGTTCCTGAAAACCACCAACCACCCAGTCGTCTCTTTTCAAACATACACCATAATTACAAAGAATTTCACCTTCAAATCCACAAAAACTTATATATTACTGTATTATTCAGCACCTACTCGTAACTTCTCTTTTGCCTTAAAAGGCAGCATTAGGAAAGATTTTAAAATGCTAAAATCACCATTAATGCTGAATTGTGACTATTTAAATTTTTCAATATTTTTATCAATTTATAATCTTGTCCAAGGCTAGAACATCCAGGTCCTACAACAATGTAAGTTATTACACCATGTACAAATAATTACTCATTATTAGGGATATATGGTGATAGGAAATAGTCGATTTATAGAAAGATGATATAGTGTATGGAAGAACACACAAAATAACACAAAAGAAAACCATAACAAAGTTGCAAGCTTGTGGAGGTGACAGAAAAATTAATGCCACAGACGAGCACCTGGGAAGGAAATATTTTAGAAGCAAAACAATGTTGACTTTGGCTTGTTTGGTTTGAGAGGATAAAAGTTCATACAGGATTAGTCGTCAAAGCCACAATCAGACACAAGTGTATTAGAGAAGAGCCAGCTGGACAGACTGTATTCTTACAGGCAATGACAGACGACAAGCAGTTAAAGTTATCACAGGGAATAGAGCTGCTTGGAAACTAAGAGCATGGAGGAGAAACAGGAGAGGGGCAAAAAGGCATCAAGACACACAGCTCTGTAAGGAAAGCATGCAGCAAGCAAATGGAGACACTGAACAGGAACTAATTCAAAAATAAGGGAGTTGGATAACAAACACACAGTTGTTATAAAAATCTAGTATTTCATCTTACAAGCCTGCAAGTCAACAAACTGATTAGAAAAATGAGAAGGGTTTGCATTTTAGACACGGCAAAATCCACCTTATCAATGACACAAGTGCAGAGGAAGAAAAATGACAAAGTCTGAAGACAAACCTTTCCCTGCCCTCTTTCCTGGTCCGTGCCAGCTGATTGATTTCCATGGCTGTGAGCTTCTTGGCCACCCGATACTGCCAGACATAAAATGCTTCTCTGGAAGCCGCAATCACGTGCGTTTTGGTCATTGTGACAAACAATGGCTCTGTTACAAAACCCAAAGAGTTGCCAAATTAGAGCAGCAAGCATTGGAGTAGATGCTAATTCATAAATTTTTTCCAAGATGGATGAAAGCATATGCCCATACATTAAAAGCAAAAAACAACAACCAAAAAATCCACCCACACACAACCTAACAGCAGTTTTCATTAGCTGGTTATAAGTTTCACAGGGGCCTTGGGGCCTTGTCCAGAAGAACAGAGAAATTCTTTAGAAGTTCTGATTTTACCACTAACACTTTTCTCTCTACTATTTCAGGAAATCTTCATGTGCTGATGCAGAAAACATCAAATACATATAGACAAACTTTCAGGTTAATGACCAGTTAGTTCAGGAACATCTTCAATCTCCTTAACAAGGTCTATTAAATACTTCTATATCTAACATATTTAAGGCTATTCAAAAGTTGACAATCTAGAAGAGTTTCTTCTTCCTAAAATTAGTTCATAAATTTTAAATTAGACAAGACCTAGAAATGCTGTTTGTACCTTAGTTAACAGCTGGGCCAAATATCAATTCTTTATCTGAATGGCAACAAATTAAATATTTAGCAGACTTTACATTTAGTCTATTATAACAAAAACATCACAGTGTGATTTTTTTCTGCACAGGAATGCAGAGTATTTTCTTTACTTCTGCCCTAAGCCCACTCAAAATATGTGCACAAATTGAGTATCTCATTCCTGCTGTCCATGCTTAGAAAACAAAAACCAAAACCAAAACAGTGAAGGCACAGGAAAATGAAAAAACCTAGTATATAAATCACTCAATGTCTTTCAGTTCTACAAGTAAATCATTATGATACAAAAAACCCCCCAGATAAATTCAGAAGAATTGTGCAAACCAGCCTGGTAGTGGAACACTGAGTCACACAGATAATACGATGTGAGCACAAAATAGAATTCTTTTACAGTGAATCTCTTTTGGGTTTTTTCCCCTCTGTATTTTAGCACAGAACAAAACTCTGGAGGGAGCTATAAGCCTGCCACAGAAGAGCAGTGCTACAAGAGACAGATGGGGGAAGATTGGTTGAACAGATTTCATTTCTTTGAGACCAAGAGGATTATATAAGCTACCCGATGGCTGCAGAATACTTTTTAGTAAAAATGTCAGTACTGGGTAAGAAGGCTTAGTGATGATGCTTAACATGTGAGCAGCACAGTTGTTTACATTATATTCAACTCGGTGTATTTCATGTACTTTTAACACATTCATTCCAATAATTAGTCACATCCAAACTGGTACAGTCCCGTTTCATCAAAAACATTAATAAATTCTACATATTTACTCTGTTCTTTTATTAACTTCCAGCTGTATGTGCTGTAATAATCAATACTTTTATCCTTTAAAAATGAAACATGAGAATCTCCTGACCCGTGAGGGAATAAGGTTTTCTCAAAGCACATTATTTTTGTACTAGGCCTCATATTTGGACTCGAATTATTCAACATTTGAGTACTTGTGGGCCAAGACAATGCTAAACCACATTGCCATACCCACATCTGAAAGCCATGGACATTCTTCACACTCACCAGGTGACGTGCCCTTTGACTTAGAGCTTCCACAGAGCCTAAACTTGCTCATTTCTGCACACCTTGAAATAGCCCAATCTGGGAAAAAAGGTTGTTCGCATAAGCTCTGTTGTGATCCAGAAACAAGATGGCAAAGCATCCATGCTTTATCCAGGGAATACCATCAATTAGACATTTTATGAACATGCCTAAGACTAAACTGACTGTTACTGCCAAAAAGCACACACACACCAACCCCTGACACATTTTCCTGACACTTCTTTCATATCAGCTTTAGCAGCAGCTGGACAACAGAGTAAGTTGGATCAGTTCATTCATCTAACTGACCTCAAAATTAAATAAATAAAAGATTATATTAAGTTGGATTAAAGAGAAAATCACAAATGCTGGAGCAGGCAGGAATGAGCAGCCAGCATGGAGGGCAGGGCCTTCCCTTCTTTGCAACAGGAGGCTCAGGGATGACTGGATTTGAGCCAAACGTGAAATCACAGGGCACAGCACATGGACACAATCATCAGCATCAGATCCATTCAAAGCCACATCTGGAAGAGCAGCATCTCTATGTGGGAACTGATGTTTTTAACAAATTGCCTGTATAACTTCAACAATTGCATAAAAGTAGGACACATGGCATTTTTTCTAGAATTGCTTTAGCATTTTATATTGGTCAGTCATTGAACAAGAAAACACAAACAGAAATAGCTGTGGAAAAAGAAACTAAAATCCAAGTCTAGACTGGACACTATGAAACACTTTTTACAGAGGGGGTAGTCACACACTGGAACAGCTTCCTAGAGAGGTGGTCAGTGCCCCAAGCCTGTCAGTGTTTAAGAGGCATTTGGATGATGCCCTTAGCAACATGTTTTGGTCAGCCCTGGAGTCATCCTGGACTAGCTGATCTTTGTCAGTCCCCACCAACTGAAAGTATTCCATTCCACCTTCTCACCTCAGAGCCCTCCACACTGGGCTATGCTCTGCTCCTAAAATGTTTTCCTTCTTGACTGCGTAACAGCATAAATTCAACACGAGGGAAGGATGTGCCAGCCACTCCAAGTTTGGGCTGTTGCTGGGGCAGAGAAGGAAGGAATGGGATTTGTCATTTCCTAGGAAAGACAATTAAGATCTAGAATCCCTTTCTAGGCAGCTGGTTTAGTTACCTAAGTTTCCTTCAGTGTAGGGAAATACCATCTTATACAGCAACATTGATTTACCGGCAGGTGCTGCTCACCTGAGCATCGCTGCCCTTCACAGAACCTGTGCTCTGACTACTAAGCAGACAGAAATGCAAGTACCTGAAGTCTGAAGGAGGAAACAGATTTGGACACTCCTCTGCTCAGCATTTCCCCTGCACAGCAGCTTTCCATGCTCAACATGTAAACTTCTGAAACTGTTTCGTTCTTCCTGCTAATTTTGCAGATACCCAACTTCAGTATTAATGTCTTAATACTTAATATTCAGACATTGAAAATATGTGGGGAGAACATTTAAACAGGTGCTTTACTTTTCAGTGACCAAATACTGAAAAGGACTAAACAAACCATCCCCATCAAAACAACTCCACCATGTGAAACAACTGCCCTTTAAATTCTCTCTGGCCCTCCTTTCTCTTCTCACCTCATTTCTCTTCACTATTCCTTCATAATGCCTCCTCCCTGAAGGAAACAAACTTTCTTTCCTGTATATCCAGGAATCTCGAATAACCTACAATGTCTGCATTTCATCCACACACACTCCATCTCACTTCAAAACTGTTGGAAAACACCTGCTTCAATGTCTAATCTTCTTGTAAAAACAGTAGACAGAAAACAAACTTAATGCATGACTACATTACTTCACCATATGAAAAGGCTGAGACGCTTTTTATTCTATGAGATAGGATACACAAACACAAGAAAGACAAGTAATCCCACCTAAATCTGATGGAAAGGAAGCAATCTGACAGACAATACTAAACTGTTGTTTTCATACAAGTCTTCTACAGGCTGTTCCTGAGAAACTGGAATGAACTTAATCTAATCGATAAATCTACCTAATTTTAGAGCTTGATTCAAATATCTCTGCAAGTGTTGGCTCACAAATGGAAGAAAATGTCAGGCAACAGCAGGGACAACTGAACATGTTGGGACATGTGGGACAACTCATGAACAACTACATTTTACAGACCATAAATAGTCAAAATTCGTTATAATTTACACTAAAAGGATCAACTAAGTAACAGCAATTCAAGTGCTGTTTTACGTGTAGTTCAGTCATCGCGGCTAAGGCATCCAGGAGGGAGGCAAGAAATCTGGGCATGACTCCAGCTCTGCCTTTAATCCACCTGTATGTTGGTCAGGCTGTTGTATTAAATTCACTGGGTGCTAACACACACTTGAAAGATAACTCAACACTTCACTATGTCAGTGCTCCTAAGCACATGTAAGAAGATGATATAATCCAGCCTGAGTGACCTTTTCTTAGCAGATACCATCTGTTGTGTTTCCATTAAAAAGATATTATATAACAAGATATTTAACCTTCTGTAGTGTATATTTAGTTATTCATCAAAGAACTTTGACAGAAAGTCTGTGAGCCTGTAAAACAAGCACAGAAGACACTGTTGGTTAATTTTTGTACCAGAGTAGGATGGAATGCAGTAATGTTAGACAATGAAAAAAAGAGTAATTTATGGGCTAGCAAACATGAGCTATTGTGAAGGACCTCAAACACAAGGCACAGGAAGCACAGGAAGCAAAATGCCTTTGGACAAAATAAAAAGCAGTATGAGGAACAGCTGAAAGTGTAACCACCCATCAATGTCTAAAGAAAGCTGAAGTGATGGCCCTTCATCAGATAATGACTGATTAATCCTTTATTTGCCATCGTTAACAGAGACAAGCATTAGAAAGCTAATGACATAATTTAAAATTCAACAGAATAAAGGAAATAAGCACTTCTTTTTTTGAGCCTTACTTGAGCTACTGGCTTAGAGCCCAACACCATAAGATTTACATCTCCTGAGGGTGAATCAAACATTGCATAATGCCACAATTACTTTGTCATTAGGAGATTAATAGTGCTTTGTTGAAACAGTATTATAAAATATTATAAACTGACAATTCAGACAAATTGTGCCTTAACACACATTCTCAGATGCAGCATTTAAATAATCTGGCAGCTACTTAGCATCCCTAGATGAGCAGTCTTTTTTCTCCACTATCAATCTTCTACCAGCACACAGTAAAAGAGGCTTTGCCCAAGAGGTCTCTAAGACACCAAAGTCTCAAGGAGAAATAAACCCTTTATGCTCACTAGAGCTCCAGGTAATTCTTGTTTCAACGAGGGGCAGTCTGCTAGAAACGAAAAAAAGTGTGTGTTCAACTTGCAGTAGTTACAGCCAGTCAAAAACTATAGTTTAGACTCATGGCAGTGAAAAGCACACACTCGAGAAAAGGCAGGAGCACACAGATACCAAGTGGTCTGTTGAGGACATCCTACAGAATAAGAAATCATTTTTTCTCAGCATTTATGAAAATCAAATAAAGTAACAACCTAAGTGTACTTAAGCCACTCCGAAAGATGGCACTTAGAACTCCAAAACAAGAACAAGAGTTCAAAACAAAACTCAACTTTTTATGGACAGAACTTAATGTAACAATGTATCGGTTTACTAAAAGAAAATAACCTGAAAAATTGTATTGGTAGAAAGAAGAGAAAAAAAAGAATTTCACAAACAGATAATAGCATGTTTCATAACCCTCTAATTATCTTGAGGAAGAGATGAAGTTAATTTTAGTTTTTAACTGCTTATATCTTAAACTATTAATACTGAGTCTCACCTGATAAATTATTTAATGCTGGTTTTCCTCATTTATAAACAGAACAAAAGGTCAATGATTTTGTTGGAACTCATGTATCAACTAGAATCTTAGAAGAACTTTCAGAAAAGTCTTCTGCCCTTAAGGTTTTACAAGGTCTTCTCTCTCTATTGACTTCTGCAAGGCCAGACAGCTGCTTAAGTTCAGCATGCTGTCAAACTGGAACAATTACATTTCCTACTGCCAAGAAGCTCCAACTGTGATAAACAGCATGATATACTGTACAATAGGACCTTGACTATGTACAGCTGTCAACCTCTCACACAAACTGACCTTATGTTGTAAATATTTCTAGTTGTTCTATAAAGTTGCATTTTCAAATGTTACAGAAAGAGGAAAATAGCTATGATGAAACCAGAACAGTGTGTTCCAAACGAGTTGTATTCACTTTTACCTTCAATCCCTTCTGCAAGTTTGGAGAGGAAACTTTAAAGGAGTCTTACAGGATGGATGCATTTTCAAAAAAAGGTTCAGTCTTTGGCTGTGTTTACCACACAGCAATGAAAGACTCACTTGTAATGTTTTAACTACTGAGGCTACAGAAATTTTTCAGGACTCAAAAATGTAAATATTCCTAACCTCAAGTATTTGCTCATCTATGAGGCTGGAAGTTATAATGCTCAGCATTTTCACAAGCAAACTCACTTTAGGAAAGAGCATTGCAAATCTCTGCACTAAACTGGTTCTCCAGTACTGGAGGGAACAGCAGCAGACTGCAGAAAGCTTCATTATGCTAAAGGAAGAAATTGTTTAATCTCTTCAGCACAATTCAAATACAGTTGGAATAACAACAGGCTATTTAATTGAAAAATGCTTTCTTTTTAACTGTTTCCAGTTACTGAAAAAGATTATTTTCTTGTGCACGGGCAGCTGTAGGAGATGGGTCATATTGGCAGAATCATAAAGAAACCTTTGTTTATAATGTAAATAAAACTCTCACAGATTCAGAAAATTCACTTAAACAGAACACTAGAAAAATGCAAAGCAAAGAGTTTAAATGCAGAGTTAGAGGTGTATATGCAAAGCTAATTTTAACAGTGAGTGGGATTCATCTCACCTAATTTTAGACATCTCTGACAGAGATGAGCTGGCTGCCCTGGGCTTCTTTGTACCCAATGAAGAGCAAAAAGACCCCCTTCATGAATGATTCACTCAACTTATTTTAGATGTCAACTGCAGAAATGAGAACTACTCCCTCTAAATCCCTGAAACTGCCTCCCACCCAATCCCACCTGCCAAGTAAGAACAGGAAACTACTGGGCACATACAGTGTAGACATCTGATCAGGAGCAGAGACAGGACGGGGGGGACAAAACAGGCACCCAACTCACACAACCATCACTCCCCACATCATCTTAGTTCAGTGCTTATGTCGTTGGGATTCTGGTTTGGGCTTGGGGGTTTTTGGGGGGGAGGGGAAGGGGAGGCATTGTTTGGTTGTTTTGTTGCTGTTTTTTCCTCCATTCTTGGTAAAACTTTGATATTGAAATTCTTGGACACATTATTCCTTAAGATTATGATATGGCCCCCCTATTGCAAAAGGTGGCAAGAGGACATCAAAGGGACATAAACAGAAATCACAAGACTAAAACTACCACAATATTTCATACACTTTCAATAGGACAAAGTAGTTAAACTCATTCATCAGAGCATACTCTTCATTTTATTTATGATCTAGAATAGAGAGCATGGATTTCACAGAATATGTATGATTCACAGCTGATTTCCTCCTGCTATCACTGCAAAACTGAACATTAGAAAGTGATCCTTACAAACTTAGTTAATATATAATAAAGAATAAAACTGTTTAGAAGCACTGGATGAGGAAAATAACCACCTTTATGATCTCAATTATTTCTAGTCTTTGGCTGATTTTTTTTCCCCACCTATACTCTTCTGTGAATTGTTGCTACTTCCTTGTTTAATAGCTCTTCACCTTACTTTCCTCATCATTTCTATCTTACCAAAACTTTGCTAGACACTTTACCCATCAATTTTATCAGACAGAATGGCTGCTTGTTGTTTAATATTAACACCAAGTATTAGCACTATGGCTTGGAACTAACTTCTGTACTGAGACTAATTTAGCCAGAAGAGTTTCTTTTTGAAGAGAGGATAAAACAATGGCTCTAGAAGGCAATTTACATTAAAAAAAATTCATGAGGTTTCTTGTCATAATAGTCTTCTCTCTCATTCAAAAGAAATAAATATTTTTATAAATTTAAATCAATTATTTAGCCATTCAACAAAACAGAAGAGTTAATCAAAGAATCAAGCTTCAAAAAGAAAATTGCCAACAGGGTTCAGAGTGTCTACTCTGAATCCAAATTCAGATCTATTTGGGTAACAAACCAAAAATAAAGCAAAAACTGTAACAAATAAAATTTGTTTTCAAACAATAATCAAAAATTCAATAATCAAGTTTTTTTTTAATTCTTCTGGTTGTCTACAATTCCCTCATCTGTTTAAAGGGAAAATAATCAGTGGTCTTTATTCTCAAGCAAAACTCACAGAAAACAGGGGTTTGCAATTACTTGGCAATGTTCTGTACCACACCTGCAGGAAACAAGCAGTAAGGAAGCCCTGGAATTCAGCACTAGTTAGGATTTGGGGGTGTTTTCATATTTCTGTTATAACACACTGGTTTTTTTTTAATTGAATTTTAATTTATAATCTGAAAGTACTTAGATAAAACAGTTGTGAGGAAGATAAGGCAAATATATTATCAACACTGAAATACAAGAAATTGATGTTTAAGATATCTGGGAAGCAGCAATAAGTTATTTTTAATAGAAGTCCAAATCAAATTATTTCATTTCCTCTGATACATCTAGACCCTTTTCAAAGTACATTTTCTTAAAAAGAAGTTGAATTACCACTGTTGTGAAAGAAAATCTGAATTGCCAAAAATCCTCCATTAAAGAAAAAGAAATAAAGAAAAGTAGCAAATTTTTAAAATTCTATTATCCATAATTTGCATTAACTGAAAGAATCAGTTTAAGTTTAGCCAATTTGACAAGGAATATGACTGGTTTTATAAGCCATTATCTTTATTAACAGATACCTAACAGGTCAAGTCCAACACAAATTACAGAATAAGACTATTGCAAGTTGCTTACCAATATCAATATATTTTGGGTCCAAGGGTGTGCCAATAGAATTGCAGAGAACCAGCACATACTGTATGGAAATAAAAGCAAGGTAGAAATAAATTGCTATCACACTTTTTGTAAATTAGTAAGCTGTCCAAGGTTTTCTGGGAAGGTGCATCTCACACCCACGTCACACATTCTAATGCTCATCAGCAACAGAAAACAGAAAGACCATGACTGCAGCAAATATAGAGCAGCGTAAGCATCAGAGTAATGAAGTATTTGCCAATTAGCACCATAAATTAAGAACAAGCACAACACAGGCAAGTAACCAGCTGCTTTATGCATGGGAGCAAATCTACCAGACAAAATCCAGCAGGTAGGAGGATTTCACCACAGGCACATCCATAGACAACGCATGAGCAAGACAAGCAGTGTCTCCCCTGCTGCTGTGTGAGGCACACACTGCGAGTATTTACAGGCATGATACATCACTGACTCAGGGATTTAACTCTCAGCAGCTGCTCATGCAGAAGATAATCTAATAAACTCCCAGCAGTTAGGATCTTTGTTCTATCCTTTGCAGATCTCCATCTCCTGGAACCTCCAAGAGGGTAACAGTGTGGGGAGAATTGTCAGTAAGGCTCTCCCTCTGCCTTGCAGTATTAAAGATAGCACAAAAGTGCTAAGTTTTTTTAGTTTTGCCCTTCTTGTAATCCCACTGGGGAAGGCTTTGCTAGCACAGGCACCTCAGAGATTGGGCTGTTAAATTCAGGAAGATGCAAATACACAACTATTCACTAGACACCAATGCTTCATTGTTGTAGCTTATGTATTTATTTCTCCAGACCTAAATCAAGGATTAAATAGCTTAATGATTATTGCATAGGGAAATGCCTTGAATGAGAAATGTGGAAATAAGGACCAACTTATATTGTAAAGTCTTTAAAATTAAAATAAAATAAATAAAATATACAGGGCTACCAAAATGTGAATTGCCCAAGAGGTGTTACCCTGATTCTCCAGGAAATGAAAGATAATTAGTTTTTCACAGCTCTTTCACCTCCTGAACAATCCATATAATTGTGGTAGCCAACTACAGTAACTGTACAGCTACCCTTTTAAACTGATAAATTGACAGCTTATTCCTCACGAGAGCAGCTCAGTTTAGCTTTTCATCTACTGTATGAACTTCATTCTTTCAAAAAAAAAAAGAGCTGAACATGGATTTCTTTTTATTAAACAATTTTCTTTTCTGGTTTGGTCACCAATAAATACCTAACAAAAATAGTATCTTTATTTCTTTGTTCATGAGTTAAACTTTGCACCAGCATTCTCAAATTTCTCTTTTCCAAAAAAAAAATGTTGTGCCTCTGCCTTTATAGGAAAACACACATGGCTTTTTTAAGTCTCTATTTTTGATTTCCATCATGTTTACATTAATTCTTCTCTGGTAAATTATCCCCACATTTACTCTACAATAAATTTCTTTATTATGGCCTTTCTAGTCATTTCTGAGGCTCCAAGTCAGTAGCTCAGAGCCTGTCAAGGGATGATGGAGTAACAGTATCCAAGACAGGCTGTATGATCAACACAGGGTGATGCCAGGGCAGGCAGTTTCCATTGTCTGATTTATCCAGCCTTGCTATGGATATTAACATGAAGTCCTTCTTAACTTACTGACAAATCTACTTGCAATATCTTTAAACAGGTCTTGCTGAAATTAGGACTTTTTTTTTCCCCATTAGCTATTGGTGTACATTCTGACAATTTGAAATCACAATTCTAGTGATCAAAATCTCTTGTAAACCAAATCAGTTTTTCAGAACTCTAATGAACTGCTACCCATAAGCCTATGCACTTCATTTCCTAAAACCTGGCAACTCACAGTGTTAATAATTACACTGAAGCCATTTCAAAACAAATGAAAGGTCCTTACTATCTGTAATTTTCAGATGTTAAAATTAAATGTCTTATTTATGCTCAATCAAGTTACACTACGTCTCTCTACTGTTTGTTTCCTCCTTTAAAATTACATCTCAGAAGAAAAATTATTTTATTACAGTCAACTTCACCAAATGTTTATGGCCACATATCCTATGTTTTCAGTCCATTTGACAATATACCATTTATTGCACAATGAAGCAAAGCAGCACTAAAGCATGTTTGGGGTTTTTTACCATGGCACCAAATGACTCTGTCTCATGCTCCTCCTTTGTAAGCAATAGATAAGTGATACAGAAAATAATTCTGAAGTGATTGAGTAAGAAAAATTGTGTAACAGTATCACATTAACTGAACATTCATTAACCGAAGTTTACATTTACCATTTGTGATTACATATAAAATAAATTAATAAACAAAGCAGTTGCAGCAACATGTAATTTATATCACTTAAGGAATTGCCCTTTTTTTCCCATTTCTGACTGATGAAATATTCATTACTATTCTGATGCTTTTAGTTTGTCTCTGGAGAACTGCTCTAAATATTTCTAAAGAAACATTAATCTGGAAGGCTGCAGTTCTTAATAGGTTACTAATGGTTACAAGGAGTTGATCTGTAGATGCAGTTAATCAGCCCCTTTGTTATTTGTTGGGGTTGGTTTTAAACACTGAGCCCATTCAAGTGCCATTCTGTCAAATGACAACTGACACAACTCTAAGACAGATTCAGATTTTACATTTCATTTTATTCTGGCTATAAAGAACTGACATGTGGAACAGAGCATTTCAAGTGAAAATTAAAAGATAGATTTTACCTGAGGCTGATTTTCATCTGCTTTGGTTGCTAAAACACAGAAGTCCCCATAGGTTGTTATGGAAATAAGGCTCTTGACATATTTCACATATTTCTCATTGTTTTTTGTGTCCCAAAAGACTACACAGCATTCCGGGCGATCCGGTCGGGTATAGGCATAAACAACGGTATTGGAGCAGTAACCCCACTGCCAAGAAAGGCAATGTTGACAAAATCAATCAGAAATTATAAGCATTCAATAACAAATTGTTCACAGCCATGAAAGAAAGAGTTTATTTCATATACACAATCAGTATTCAATATTTTTTACCTGTCAAGTGACAAACTGATTTGTTAGAAGTATCAAAACACAGCTCAGGCAGTAAGATATTGGTATAATAATAAACTGGCAAAAGAAGCCTTTCTATCATGCAAAGTAACCTCAGAATTGGAGGATCAATCTCAAAATGTGACAAGATCTCACTTTGCCTTGTTTCTTCCTCGTTCAGCAGGTATGCAGAAATATCCACTGTGATGATGGTTTTTGCCATGAAAATTCTTGCTTTGTGATTACTGATTTGGAAAGTCAAAGTTCTTTTCCCAAAGGAAATATAATAAATACCTTAAACAGTGCAATTCCAGAAGCAGACAAATTAAGCAATTATATAGGAGCCCTGTAATAACTCACGTCATCTCTTCCATATCAGTACCATGAGAAAACCCCTCCCTTCCTCCCAGAAGAATATAATTATTCCTCTAACAAGTAGGAGAAAGGGCAAAAAGGCAAAAGAAACAGAATATACATATGAGGATGCATTTTATTGCATTCGCCTGATTTAAAGTGCAGAATTTAATAATGAAAATCCTTTCTAATACAACAGAATCAGAAAATATCTCAGAAAGGAGGTGAAGCTATCAAATAAACGAGACATAAAGCAAACCACTTAAAGATGATGATGCAATTGTAGAAAAACTAATAGAATTTTCTGCATCAGCATCTACTAGAGAGAGAGAAGAGAAAGCTTATTAGTGCTGGCAAGAGAGGTTCCCACACTCCTCAGGAAATGAAACCAAGATGATAAACTACAGCATAAACAGAAGAACTTCTAGAATAGATCTGCAGACTCTTAATTAGTATTACAACTCCATGCAAACTATGGGTAGTCCAAAAAAAGATGAGCTCAATTCATAGTTTTTGCAGTCATATTAATTTAAAAACCTCTTTCCCTTACTATACCTTATTGAAAAATAGAGGAAAACAGATTATTCAGTACATTGGTAATGTGATATTAACTCTTCATCTCCAGGTCATTAATTCGAATCCAGCCTAAGATAATTACAGCTTTGAATCACTCCTATTTAATAACTGTCACTTTTAGAATATCTAGTTCCTAAAGGGAGTTACTGATATAATCAGAACACAGCAGAAGTAATGTGTATTATTTATTGAAGGAATACATGTATCATTCACCATAAAAATATTTAACATTGAAATAGAGTACACTACCAACATATTAAGAGTTTATCTGCTGCAGAAATAATGTAATTTGAACACATCTTTTTCCATTTCAACTATGCAAAATGGGGTGGGGCAGGAAGAAGAGTCCACACATGCAGTTTCTAAAACTAAGTTTCAAAATATTATTAATTTGTAAACTGTGCCAGATCTTGAAACACTTGTGGTCTCCTAGATACTGATGAGTTTAAGAAAAAGCAACAGGCCTGTGTTCCAGCTGTTACACATTTCCCAGAATAAACATTAGGTAGCATTTCCTGAAAGACTAATTTCCAGCTCAGATTTCCAAAGTCTCTTCCAAAAGATTTACAACAAACTATTTCAAATTGCTTCGTAGCACATTCGTGTTTACAACCCCCTGACCAATAATTTTTCACAACCAAGTGGAAGAATACATTTCCATGTATATAGCTGCAGGATGTTCCTCACATTACACTCTCTTTAATTACAGTGTCTACACACTGATGATTAAAGAACATATCCTGTGCTGGGGGAAAAAAAGTATACAATCCTGTACACTGGACAGTAATAGCTATTATTTATTAAACTGTAAATTTAAGTTAAATAGTCCTAACTCCTTAAAAAAAACCCCACCAAATGAAAAAACTCAGATGGTGGATAAGATAAAACATTATTTAGAATTAGCTGAATACATACTTGTAAGGAGTATATTGGGAATTGAAATGTAAGTAGGAAGTACATCTATCAGATTGCACTCATTCCTTTTGTTCAGGTTTCTACACAACTTTCCTGGCTCAAATAAATAATTCACCACCAAAAAAAAAAAACCCAGTAAAAGTAAGGCTCAAACAATTCCCATCGTATCACTTAGCTCAACCTAGTGAACCAAACATCAGTGAAAACACAGGAGCCTTACCTAATGACATCCTCAATTCCTACCAGATTTAGAATCATGCCCAATTTAGCAATGCATACATTTCCTTATTGTGAAACACCAAATGCATTGTAAAGGCAATGGCTAAGCCACTGCATCACCAAGACAGACGCTCACATTCCACTAAAACTTCAAGTCAGTAGTGTTGATCAAGCTGGAATCACAAGTTAAGCTAATACTAATTTCATACATACACACACACACACACACACACGTATGTATGTATATTAGAGCAAGCTACTTTTTCAACCTGATTAGAAAGGGAATAAATAAAAGGAAACTTATTAATACAATTAAGCTTCACATTACTACATACCTTGTAATGTGGACGAATGTTTGCAAAATATATGTAATAATCAACAGCCAGTGCAATTTTCAGTCCACCTCCCTCCCAGGACAAGGAGGATATCTGTTTGCCAGGAACCTTCAGTGTGCGTAAGTGCTTGGTTACAACAAGGAAAGAAAAAGATTCTGAATTTATCACACAAAAGCCACTCTAAAATACATATACAACAAACAGTTTTGATAGTTGATGAAAAAAACCCCATAGATATTCTTTACAGTACCCCACAACAATTCTCAAATTGCAATACATATGCAAAGAGAGAGAGATTTAAGGTGTCCACCATAATGTGTTCTTTCACCTCAGGTTTGGTTTCTTGGTTTTTTGTTTGTGTTTTATTTCTCCAGAGAGAAATTAAAAACAAGACTCAGTGATAGTTCAATCTTACAGAAAGAAACAGTAGATGGAGAATGGCAGTATAAACATTGTTTCCTTTGGCTGATAATTTGAATTACCTTTATAACTTCAGTCACAACTAAAACACAGCAATAGTATTGATCCTGACATGCCTCAGAAGTTTCACTGATGCTGGAAGTGTATTAGTCAGTTCATGTACAACACCCTTAACTACAGCTGATAGCCTAAACAAATAGAAACATATCCTTTATCTATGTCAAGAGCATGCAATGAATTAGCTGCATATGTACACAATTTTCAGTGAGGCAGTGGACCTTTTTCTCTTCTCTATCTGCTTTCCAAAAGAATCTAAGAAAGGCAGTTGGTACACTTTCCATGTTTTTTCAAATACCTTTATTTTGCTGAAGAATTTTAAATTGAATGAAGGAAACAATTAGAAAAAAAATAATGTTTTCAAAAGCTATAACCTTAGTCCTGCAGAGCACTTGTTTGTGGGTACCTTTTTAGTTTCAAATAATATTGATGTATGTAATAAAAGAAACACTTATCTACTCTTTACTGTACATTTTTGAATAATCTTAGGCTTTAAAAAAATACATTTTATTGAGTACAGCACTGATACTTATGCTCAGATCTAACTTTCCTTTTGAGGGCATAACTTTGTGCCTAAGGAAGCTGCTACCAATAAACTTACACAGTTCAGCATCTACTGCGTGTCTTTTGACCAGATGCAAATACCAAGTCAAAATACAGGTCACACATTATTCACAGTAAATACCATCTTCCAAAAAGTTAAGTCCATATCTGAGTATCAGAACTAGTATAAAACTACTCTAAAACCTGAAGAATTTCCTTCTGAACACTAAATCCAGAATCTGGAGTACCAGTTTCAGTTAATCCGAAGGACGTTAGCAACCAGAGACATAACATTATTGCCAAAACCTTTGGTTCCATTAAATACTTTCAACTAAGGAAACCCCTACAGATGATGTTGGATCTTAACCCCTTTCACAGCACAGCGCAGAGCTGGCCAGTACTTCCTCTGTGCAAGGGACAAACTTCATCACACTCTGATACATAACACTAACTTACTCATTTTCAGAAATATTACTAAGAGGGAAGGGATATTACCTAGCAAGGCAAAAATAGCACAACAAAAATATATGGACCAGTTGTCTCTCAACTATCAAACATTTAACATACTATTAAAAAGACAGGATGGACAAAAAACATTTAAAAAACAATAGCCCCAACAGCCAAACAAAGAAGTTTAGAAACAATTTAGCTTTTCTGAGGTTTCTGAGCCATTGCTTTTACTGACACAGTATATACCTTTTTGCCAGTTGCACTGATTCCATAAAAAAGAGGGGAGCATTCACTGCTGTATTTTCAGCTTCTAATCTAGAGATGTCCAGATCTCTTAGACAGCCAGTGCAGAAAGACAAGTACTTCTGGATTTGATATGCAGATGTTGACATCTTGACTGCTGTCTATGCTCCAAACTGCTTATCCTCTATAGTCTCATCTCAGGGATCTGGTGTTCAAAGCCAGGCACCACACTTACCCTATCATCAGTGTTTTGAGATGCACTTGGATTTTCGTGCTGGACACTATCCTGCTGTTCTAAAATGGTACTTGGTCCTGTGTCACCTTTCCAGATCTATGTGGATATCCTAGATGAATACCTCAAGAGCATGTTAAACACACTAAACACCTACATTTTGGCATTCAAATTCCACCAGTAATGACCCTGTAGCAAAACATAATAAAATTTTAAAAAACAAACAAATAAATATTTATACTATATATCAAATATTTTTACCTCACCAAAGGGAGTGTAGAACTGCACAACATTGACATCTTTATCTTGAGAAGCTGCTTTGAGGGAGCCTGCCACTGCCAGGACACTTCCATTGGGGTTCCATTGAATACACACTACATTGATACCAGCGTCAATCAAAACAGGATCTAGTTTTTAAGGAATAAATATTAAGAATATCAACACAAGTAGATATTCCGGGTCAAGAGGAGCTCAGTAACTCACATACCACATTTTGTACCTACTGTAGTCATTCTCATCTCTCATTATCTGGCATCTCCCGTTGTCATAACAGACAGCAAGGCAAGGACAGTTGGGTTCAATGTAGCCTTGGGTACCGTGGTACCAGTGTATCCCAGCAATACTGAATGCTCCAGCTGAGTTCACCAAACAACTCAGCTTCATTTTCACCTACACAAGAATGATTAATTAAAGTCATATACAACATGTTATTTAAAGAATAATTTATTTCTCTACTGACACTTGAAAAAACAAGATGTCTAAGCAAAATTGTTCTCCTGTCCCAAGAAAAATTTTCAAGTTCTCAGAATTTTATGGGTTTGAAAAACTTCCTTATATAATCAAAGCCAGATCAGATATATGAAAACATGTATTTTTAACTACAAAGGAGTACCCTAATGTTGGCATTTTCATTCTTTGAAAAGTAACTTTAAAACAAAGAAAACCAACAATATAAAAAGCCCAGTGCACACACACACGTGCATAGACACAAGAAACCCCATGGAATGTTGCAAAAAGAAAAATTAGGCTCAACATTAAAAAAAAAAACAAACTTTCGTCTGCTTTTTCTTGACTGAAGTCTGCTGAATAACATATAAAAACAATTGAAAAAAACTAGTGTCCAAATTAGAACACCAACCAAGATAAGTTAACTTTTGCATTATTAGCCCTGAATACCTGGTAACACAAGTAAAGGTTTTTCTGAAAGATAAGAGTATTCCTGGCTTGATTTAAAGAGGAATGCCAGGTAAGTTATGAGAGAAGGGGAGAGGGAAAGAGAGCACAACCATACATATTGTTGATATGGTGGGGGAAATGACAACAAGTTATTCAAAGAATTTCAGTAATTTGCAGCAGTTGGTAATACCATGACTCACACAGTGGGAAGAAAGAAAGATACTGTGGGAGGATAAAAAAAGAAAATGGGAAGGGTAGCAGATACTTTCTTAGGAAGGTAATGGAAAGGAGAAGAAAATTCACCATATTAAGCACTTAAAAGTTAAGAACACAGTCCCAAATACACTGGTTTTAAAGTCAGTGTTTTACTTAGCATTTGGTTATAGTCATATTCCAATACTCCAAGTAAGTAGATTTAAAAAAATAAATAAATAAATCTAGGTTGTAGGACTTCAACAATATACTACAGCTGTTCCCTTTTATTTTTCCACTCACTACCAGGGTTCTCTACAGAATAATAGGAGCAATAGGAAAATAAGCTATTGCTTTTTTTCTAAAAACATGCTAACACTTTAAGAAGCAGAGGCTGTAAGAAGTCAATATCCTTTAAGCCCGCATTAGTTCCTCCAAATAATGAAAAGAGGAAAAAATCAGCTTAAAAATATTAAATCTGACCTATCATCACAAACATCTTTGACAGTAAATATTTTCAGATGTCCTAAAGAGTTTCATTTAATTTCACTAGTATGACCATTCCTACTTTTACATTTTCAGTAATTATTGCAAGGCAAAAAGGTATTAGTTGATGTGATATTCATTTAGCTACCAAAAAAGAAATTATTATAAAAAGCTGCAGAATTCTTGAATAAAAGCTCTGTGCAGGAGGTTGTCCAGTTCTCAGTAGTGAAGTCCACCAACCAAACAAACGTGAAATAAATTAAAAGAAAGTGAGCTTTTATGCCTGTTGAAGTTATAATCCTTAATTTTACCACAGCGAACTTACAATAAAATTTCCCTGATTGTCATAAATGTGAATCTCTCCATTTGCCATTCCAAAGAGTAAAATTTTGCTATCAGAGGACCAGGCCACGTGGCACAGGTGGGTACCTTTCAAGTCTTTTCCCCAAATGCGATTGCCTGGAACAAAACATTGACTGCACTTAATAAATACACTACAAAATCTAAAACAGGATGCAAGTTACCACTGTAAAAACTAGAACAGCTAAAGTCAAAGCAAAAATTAGTAACAATTAATTGTATTTACCCAGAGAAAGAGGGCCACTGTGTATGTAACACTACAAACAAATTTGTGTAATAGCACAACAATTAGTAGGGCTTAAAATTTTACCATCCACTGATCCAACAATGACAGCTCCATCTTCATATACAATACAAATCTTCTGTCCATCAGCATTCCAGCTCATACTTCGAACCACTGATTTATTTCTGTTGTTAATCATCTCTTCATACCAAGAACCTATCCGTGGTTAAAGAAAAACTGAGTTACACTTGTGATTTGATAAACCTCTAGCGGACTCAAGGGACATGCTAATCACTGAATTGCCCTTTCAGTAAAACCCTAACAAGACTACAGTACAGTGTCCCCAGAAGACACAGACACAGTTACTGTGAGACCCAGTGTTCACACAGGAGCTGCTCATTTCCAAAGCAAACTGTGACAAATGAGGACTCGGAAAGGGGAGCCAAAGTCCCAGAGGGGCCCTACAGAAAGAGTTCTGTGCTTAAGTAATTTCAGAACTGACAATACAATAGGAAATATAAACAGAAGGAACAACTGTATTTGCTACAAATAAGTAATAAGAAATTTACTGATTATTTTCCAAAACTAAGAGATTATTTATAGGACAGTAGCCACCACAAATCAGCCAGAAAGACTGAGTCTTATTCTTCACTCCTGAAATGAGAAGCAAAGCTAAGATTTTATTTGTTTCCATTTTTCATTAAACTAGAATTTCAAAAGAATAGGAAAGCCCTTTATTTTCTTTTTCTTTCCCACATGTGTTGGAAAGTGGTTACTTTGACTGTGAGGTTTTCTGGCTTTCAAATAAATGCCAGTGAAGCACAGTAGTGTATGTGTGCGTGAAAGGGTCAAGAGCAATACCAGATAATTACAGTCATACACTGGTTAGTCATATTGGTTCACTACCTTAAACATTTCTATGGATTGTTTTTATGAGAGTATTTAATCAATGCTTTAAGCAGGGTTTACAAGTTCTTGTAGTCTACCAGTATGTTTGTGCTCAATGCACAATATCTTTTTCATATAGTATTTCAAGGGAATAAAGCAACAGAGATAAAAAATTTAGAGCAGTTTATCAAGCACATGGCTAAGTACTGGTACTTCTTCTACAGTAGCTCTGCAGGACCAATGCCTTGTGACATGTGACTACACTATAAAAAATATAGACAAGTATTACAATAAAACTTGAAAATTGTTTTAAAACTATTTTGAGCGATACAATCTGCAAAATAAAAACTCCAGAAAAGAACTGTAAAAACTGCAGGTGAGGGGGAAAAAATATTTCTCATGACACAGAATTCCCATCTCAAGTTTATTCTGCAGAATACCTCTGTACATCATCCACACAATAATGAGGCCATTTTGATCGCTGGTAGTCAATTTTTGATACTGTTCATTCCATGTCACAACCTGCACAAAACCTAGAAAGTGATAAAAAGCATTTTATTGGCATTATTTAAGTAAGTTAATAAAAAGCATCACATCCAACCTAATCAGTCTGGAGCTCTTCAGAAACTTGCATTGATGACTTTGATTTAGTTGTAGGCTTCTTTCTGTGCCACTTATTTCCTCTTTCAAAACTCTGCTCAAGAGCTGCTTTTGCTTCCGTATTCACACACAGGAGTAACATACTCTCCAAATCTTGCTCAGAGTATTGATTCCACATCCAAAACCCAAATCATAGTTTTGCAGTTTCTGACCGCCTCTGACACTCTGGGACACTGACAAAACTTTACTGTTGTAGGAAGTTTTGGGTTTTTCTTCCTCTTAGTAGTCTGATCCTCACTATTGCTGCATTTTTAAAACAATCTCCCTGACAATTACCCAAAAGAGCATTCTACACATAAATCCTTCAGACCTTCAAGTTTCATATGGGATCCCATTCATAAATATTTGACCTTACTTGAAACATCTTTGAACTTTTATCAGTTCCAAACTGTACATCAACTTGCATCACACTTTTTCCTTCCCTCACCGCTAAGTACCCATTTCCTCTGTATCCTTTTCATTTTTAGTGTTTCAGTCATGAACTTTACCAACAGATGTAATCAAAGATGTTCTGAATGTCAGGGATTTTTAAGGTAATAGTAATCTATTTCAGAATTGAAGACATCCACTCAAAGTGTCCACTAAATCAATTCCTCACAATTCATTTGTTCCAATCCTATTTAATTAAGCCCTTAAAATAACCTGACTTTTGGCAGATTTCAACTGCAAGTCCTCATATAAAAGTCCACTTCTTCATATAATGCAAGGATTTTAGCATCCTCTCCATATCCCATTGTCCATAGGTGAGGACGATTCAACATTTCTCACATGAGAATTTAAGTCCTCCCTAACTTTGCTGCATTCAGTTTTTACCTTCACACATTATCCTTCCCCAGCTTGCTTTCTAACCTCTCTAAACTTTGTCTGTACACTACACTGCAGTCTATGCATATACACATTCTGTAATTTGTCAGTAAAGGGAAAAATTACAATATGTTTAACACAGGAATCAGGTTTACTGAACTAATTTTCGTATTTTTGGAAGAAAATGGAAAGCTACTGTAACATATAAGCAAATCTCACAGGCATGAAAAAAAAAACCCAAGCAGCCTTATCCAGGACAACATGGTAAAAATATACACCCAAGCTGTTACATACCCATGCTGAATACTCACAACCTTTATTTCAAACTTAAAATAAAAGGTTATACCAAAATTACTCTGTCAGCTTCACAAAACCTTGTATTTTTTATATTCTAACCAAAAGTAGACTAAATGCCCAAATACACTTACCACTATGGCCTTCAAGAGTCTGAGTCACAGAAATGTTGTTAGGAGCTGCCAGTCCTTTTATCTTTGCTTCATCTAAAAAATAACAAAATTCACTATGAAAATAAACCTAACGAAGCAAACATATTACCATGTTTCTATGAATACTGCAGCTCTAATCACTATTTACATAGATAAATTGAACCACTTAAAAGTAAGTACATAGTAACAGCAGGATGGAATTTCCACCCCTCAGTTCCATGTGTTTGCTGTTCACCTCTGTCATCCAAATTGATATATGCCTTACAGTCTAGCAGATTTCACGAAAAAAAGCCAACAAAATAAACAAAAAAAAGCCCCAAACCCCACAACAACAGCTATAGCTATCACATTTTGTTATGTTAAAACAATATGTAAAATTTTGTTATGTAAAATTCAGAAAAAAAAGTTTCAAAAATTTTGAAAATGGATTTCACTTTTCTTGGAACTATTTATTAAAAAAAAAAATACATAGCTTTCTCCCTAAAATAATTGAGATGGTAGAGAACTTTCAAACAAAATCAAGAAATAACAAAGTTAAGTTTCAAAATAAAGAGGAAGCCTACACAAAAAGGAAAAGAATGAATGACATGACCTGAAAAAAAAAAATAAACAGCACTGAAGAAAACTTCAGCAGATATAACAGGCAGACAAATTACTTATGTGCTAAGTAAAACCAGATGGAGGAAAACTGTATTCAAAAGACAGTGATGAAAAAATTTGATGTTAGTGGAAATACATAACTAGCTATGCACAGATTTAAAACATATGCAATACTGTCAAGTAACTCAGGGAAAAAGTTATGCTTTCTTAAGCGTGGTGGGTTTTGTTCTTAAAATAAAAATTTAAAAAAAACCTAACAAACAAACGAAAAAACCAAACAAACCTCCCCCACACCATTTACCTGTTTGTGTTTCTAATTTTAGAACTTTCAGCAGTCCATCCTCTCCACCACAGGCTATGAAACCTTGATTCTTATTCCAGGAAATACATTTTAATCGAACATTACCTGGAATTGCAATCTGAAAAAGAAGTATTTTGTACGTCCACACAGTTGCAAAAACCACGTTTTATTTTACGTAGCCTATTTGAGCACTACAAAGGCACCTACAATAGCACAAGAGATAAACGGGCCGCTATTAACAGATCTGTACAAGCAAAAAAAAGAGAGAAGACAGAATTACAATCACTAATGAAACTGTGCCACACTCGAGCAATTGAACACATGAAGTAAATAACAGGACACCTTCAAAGGTGTGCTTAGCAACAAAAACAGGTGATCGTGGTCACACAGTGCACAGGGCTTCGGTCTCCAGCAGAAACGCCGCGTCCAAAGCCTACCAGGGGAAAAACTCGGGAGCTGCTGGAGCAGCGAGACCCCAAAGAAACCCCAAGCCAGGCCGAGGGAACTGCCGGGATAGAGCAGGGCAGCGCTGCCGCTCGGGAGTGCCGCACCATGTCCAGCTGCCTCGCAGCGGCCGCAGGCGGCGGGGGAGCCCCGAGGGTCCCCTCAGCTCCCGCGGGTTCCGCGCTCCCGATCCCCGGGACTCCCCAGGGCAGCTCCCCCTGCCCGACAGCAGCCTGCCCGACAGCAGCCTGCCCTCCGCCGTCTCGCGCGTCCCCAGCTGCACCTTCTTGCACAGGTAGATGAACATCCCAGCGGAGCGCGGGGAGCCGGCCCGGGCCGGCCCCCACAGCAGCGCGACCGCGCCAGCAACCGCGTCCCCCCGGCAACCGCCGGCGGAAATGGCGCCGCTTCCGGGGGAGCGGCCGGGCGCCATGAACCGCTGTGCCCGCCCCGGCGCCGGGCCGCGATCGGCCGGGGCTGGGCCGTGAGGGGTAGCCCGGGGCTCCCCGGCGCTCCCCGGCCCTCCCCGGCCCAGGCGGGCTGGGTCTCCCAGGCCAGTACACCCGTTAATGGGAGTGCTCAGCTTGGTTAGAAAGCACTGGCAATTCGTTAATAAACGTCACTCTGCTTTTACACGAAGGAAAATCCCAAAGGTTGTGAACCTCAGTTTGTCTGCACACGGTGTTTGCAGTATAATTTACATCAACATAGAATCATAGAATGGTTTGGGTTGGAAGGGACCTTAAAGAGCATCTAAATCCAACCCCCCTGCCATGGGTAGGGACACCTTTCACCAGACCAGGTTGCACAAAGCCCCATCTAGCCTGGCCTGTGCCAGGGCCTCGCTGACCCCATAATAACGATTTTCCTCCTAATACGTAATCTAAACCTACCCTCTTCCAGTTTAAAGGCATTCCTAATCAAAAAGAAGGAGACTTAATCCATGAAACAGAGTGACTAACAAGCTCTCGGTGATGTTCAGGTATTAGAAAGATAATATACTTGTCACTAATATTGTCACATTAAAATTTACGGCTGGACAAGTTTTGACGATCTCAGACCTAGGGGGAGGTTAACAAAGCTTGGGATGAAGGATGTCACACTGGTAATGGACACAAAGAATGCAGAATTTATGGGCCACAAGGCCTACATTTGGCAGAACTCCCAAGACAAAAAAGAAACTAATAAAGTCAACTCAGCAACCATGCTGAAATCAGCTCTGACTGGGTAAAGATTAGTTCTGGCAGGGGCAGATTGCAACCACAGGACCCAAGAAAGCCACCAACCCAAAAGAAAAGAAAGACTGAGCATGTGGACTAATTAGCAGGAAAAGCAAGAGAATAATTAACCAATAGAAGATAGAATACTAATTAATAAGAGAACTATGTAACTTGTAGCACTATGTAACTCCAGCACCCATCGACATTTTGGTCAGGAACTCTGTGAGTATCTCCTCATCCGGGGGGGGATAAGAGACTCAAAGATGCAACATATGAAAAGAGACTGTATAAAGTAAAAAGAGGGGTTAATATAATGTTGTGGAATTGGTATTGTGTAGTAGAATTTTGGAAAACTCATACATGCTTTACAATGACAAGTGGAGTGTATGAAGTCATGGTTAAAAACACGTTCTTTTTTGGGTAATACTATGTAATGGGGTAATTGGTTAAACCTTCTCCTTGTTCTCCATTAGGAGGTATTTTGAATCATTGGGATAAGTTTGGTGGTGAACCTCTTACAAAGTGGAAAATAAGGGAATATTGTACTCAGTGATGGCCAAAATATAAATTCGATGGTGAGAAAAAGTGGCCAGAAATGGGAACATTAAATTATAATAACATTTTGCAACTGTTGTTTTGCAGAAGATTGGATAAGTGGGATGAAATCCCATGTGTGGATTTATTTTTCTCACTGAGAAATGGTCATGAAACAAGAAAGAAATGCAGGTTGTTGGTGTCTGATTCAAATGTGTTAAAGATGATGGAAGAGAAAAAGAAATTGTCTTGTTGCTGTTCTGCTTGTAGTATAGGGAAAAGATGTCTGAAAGTGTATAGTGAGGAAGAGGGTGTACAGTTGTTGGTTTTTCTGAGAAAGAATCAGGACAGTGATAATTGGGACCAGGACAGTACTGATGGTAAGACTGGAGGAAGTGATACATTTAGTCCAATTGAAGGTAGAATTTGGACACACCAAAACCCTGTATATGTAAAAGTTCCTTTTTCAACCACTGATTCGATACATTCAAAGGAGTCTACCAGGTTGTACTGAAAAAGCCAGAAAATTTTGAAATTCTGTGTGGTACACCACATAATGTGAATCTGACAGGAAAAGCTGACCACATTCATGTGGTAGGAGAGAAAGCTTTAAACAATTATCTCTTGTCTTTAAGTAAAATCCTGAGATTATTACACAGGTGCTTGCTGTTTAGAACACCGGTCCCAATCAAGTCACCAATACATTCTTTCAAGCATGGAGAGCAAGACTACGTGAAAATGTGGAAAGATACTCCACTAGCTGAGAAGTGAAAAGGACCTTATCAGGTACTGCTAACCACACACAGAGCCATGAAATGAAAAGCACTGGACTCATTAATTCATTACACACAGACCAAAGGTATTCCTCCAACTTCATGGTGATCTGAACAGAAGGACCCTGAAGCTGAAACTGACTCAGGACTCATGAGCTGTATGTGGACAGAAATAGAATTTGTACTGCCTTTTGATTGTATTCAGGGAGAAATTTTACTATATTTTTGTGTTTTACTAAGTTTAACAAGTTTTTATAGTCAATGTGCTTGGTTTTTGGAACACCACTGAGCACCCAGACTTGGGTGCACAACTCTGAAATAAACAGTTATGTCTCTCTTGAGTGTGTAATTATTGGCTTGTAGCACACTGGATAATAAATCCAGTTTTTCTGAACAACAGTATGTCCTATTTTAAACGAATCATTTATATAATCTTGAAATTTTACCTGGTACTCACAAAGTGAGGCGCGTAATTGCTCAGAGGAATTGAATGTAAATATTATTATTTGCAATATAAAATGAACTTATGAATACTAGGGCATGAATCAAAGCCTGCCCAGCTGACAGCTCTCAAGATACATCTGGCCTCCAGGACAATTTTCCACTATCCTATAAAATTTTACATCTCATCTGACAACTGGCCTTAGAGTAAATAGGACTGATGTAATCCCCTCCCAACTGCCAGTAAGTTGTAAAGTCTTGCATTAGATTTACAACTTGTTTATTCGTACCAATTACAGAGGCCAAGGCATACTGCTGGCCCTATAAATGCCTGTATAATACCCATGTCTATGCAGAGGACACGAAAGTAAGCGAAGTAAAATGCTGTCTATAAAACCCATGACTTACAGAAAAAAAATATGCATGCATGGCACTTGGAGGAAGCAAGCGTAGCACAGCCAATATGTCCCATGCTAACTTTAATTGTACTACAGCAAATTAATATCAGTGTGGGGACACATCACAAAATACCAAGTGCAGCCAAATCCAGCATTCTTGGAGAGTTTATAGTCTCAGTTTTAGCCCTTGCAGCTGAAGCTATGAGTCATCTTCACTTGTGCTATTTAATGTTATATTCCAGCTTAACATTACTATGTAGGCATACCTGAAGTCACATTCCCATGTGCAGTGAAGTGAACATAACTGAACTTGCTTGAATGTGTTATGTGCAGGGTGCAAAACAAGTACAGATGTTGCTTAATTTGTCCTTGGCAAACCAGCTACCAGATATAATATTTTATATAATTATATTGCAAGGGTCTACAAAATATGTGGGATTTTTCCACTAAAAACCCCCCATCGTTTTGGCTCCTAATTTAAATATAATTTCTAAAGTATTTGGATGATTATAAATACCAAGTGTATAAAATCAATGGATTCCTTTAACGACTATTTTTTTTTAATTGTTAGCTTGTATGTTTTATCCGAAAAGCCTGATTGACAGAAGTAAAGTGTCAGTAAAGATTGTGTAATGACAACAGGAATGACTGACTAATAACATACATAAATCTTGCAGGGTAAAAATATTAAATTGGAGGATGTCTTTTATTCCTCTACATGTTGAACATTGTTAATACTTGAAATTACTGTTAAATCTTTTATCTATATTTACAATGAATTCTAGGTTTTAAAATGAAACACTTCTTTTCCCAAACATGACTTGGGGCAGTATTCTGTTTAATTCTTCCATTTATGCCTCCTTTATCTGTGAAGGTGCCCCTGGCAGGGATGGGCCTTGGGAGTGGAAGCATGGTCAGGTTACACGGGGTTTCCAAGCTCCCTGGTGCTGTTGTGTCTAAATCCTGTTCCTCACTGGTCTTTTCAAATGTAACTCTGCCCAGTGAATCCTGTACTTAGGTGGGTGTTCACATGATTCTGGGGAGTTGTTGTAGCCAGTCTGTGCCAGGCCCAGCCATGAGGCTGTGAGAAAATAAAGAGCATCCACGAACATCTGTCAAGATTATTGTTCCTGATTCTTTCCCATGGGCCAAAGCTGTCCGCCAGGGAAGGTTGCAGGAACCCCACTGCAACAGATGGTGGAGAATGCGGGCATTTTAACAATCCCTGGACCCCTAAAGACAGCTTAAGAAGAACAGTGAAGATTTTGAGAAAAATCCAAGGAAGCAGTGAGTAAGAATTCCCTGGGTCTTTTCTCCTTGTCCTGGTTTGGCTGTTCTCTCTGGACTGTGAAGTTATCGTGGGAAATGTGGCTGTCTGGGCCACAGAAGGAAATTTACCTGGAAATTAAAGAAATCCTGGCACAGCAAAGCATGAAAATTACTCCGGCATATGTAGAACATTTTTGTGACTGGCTTTTCAAAAACTTCTATGTTTTTCGGGACTTACTCTTTAACGTTAATCCTCCTGGAACTCCTCTAAGCAATTTTTTGGCACAAGATTTTGGATGAAATAATGGTTCAGTCAAAACAGGTACTAGTGATAAAAGCTCTCTACGCATTTTCTGTAATCAATGAAGCCCTTACGAACCACGTGCATGGTTCTATAGCAGAAGATGGCCACCATCACACGGCCGAGACCACGTGGCCCTCTGATCACGTGGCTGTACCTGCAGAGTGTCCCCTCAGCGGCATGTGTCTTACTGCGGACCCCGCCACTACCTTGGAGCTCCATGCCACACGAGCACAAGCGTGGCCACAGCCCCAGGCCCCGAGCGCGCTGACAGAAGCGGCCAGAAGGTTCCCAAAAGTGGGTGGGCTGGCCCGAGCCTCAGTTTCAGCAGCGGCTACAGCGGAGGCACGGGACGCGATCGGCGCACGCCCCGGTGACATGCCTGTGGATGGCAGCGTGCCTGTGGGCAGTGGTGGCAGCAGTGCAGCAGCCAGGCGGCTTCCGTGAACAGATGGGGAGCCACAAACCACGGTCCCGGTGCGTGAAACGGCTCCAGCGGTGCCGGCGGCGCGGAGCAGAAAAAACATAGTTGCTGTAGTGACGTGGGAATTGGCAGCAATGCATGTGGACCCAGAGCAGCGGAGCCAGTGCCGAGCGGCAGCGTGAGCACTGCAAGGACAGGCAGCACCATGGCACTGAGGGCAGGCGGCTCGACCGTGGCCGGAGCAGCTCTGGCGGCTCAGAGCGGAGAGAACTGCAGTTGCTGCGGTGGAGTGGCAGAACCAGCGGCCAGAGCAGCGGGGCTGGAGCTGCCAGAGCNAATTGGCAGCAATGCATGTGGACCCAGAGCAGCGGAGCCAGTGCCGAGCGGCAGCGTGAGCACTGCAAGGACAGGCAGCACCATGGCACTGAGGGCAGGCGGCTCGACCGTGGCCGGAGCAGCTCTGGCGGCTCAGAGCGGAGAGAACTGCAGTTGCTGCGGTGGAGTGGCAGAACCAGCGGCCAGAGCAGCGGGGCTGGAGCTGCCAGAGCCACTCAAACCAGCGGAGCCGCGGCCCTGGGGCTGGCCCGGGCTGTGCCATGAGGGGCAGGGAGCCAGCGAGAGGGGATGGCTTGGCAGGGCCTGGCTCAGCTGGGCCAAGTGTGGGGAGTGCGAGCGGCGGCGGCCCCGAGGGGAGCCACAGTGTGCGGGCACGTGTGGCCCCGATGAGGCCACGGCAGCAGGAGCTGGAGCAGTGAGTGGGCGCGGGACCGAGACCGAGCCCGGCGCAGACGGAGGCACTGGAGCAGGCACGGTGGGGCCAGCGGGATGGAACAACCCAAGAAGCCTCGACACGGAAAAAGCTGCAGAGGCTGCCGGAAACTGCAGCACGGCACCATCGCAAAAGGCACCAACCAACAGCGAAAAGACAGCAAATCAGAAACAGCATAAACAACACAGAGACAAAAGGGTTATTGCAACGAGGGTTTTGGGGACTGTGATATGGTATAATGTTAGGAAAAATTACAGATTTATTAAAAAAAAAGACACGGGGGAAGATCTCTATAGTCATAGAACTGCCATTATTCGCAGTTATTTTAAATAATATCCGTACCTGCGGCCTCCCTACTTCCATTCTACCCTTCCCTTTTTTTGCTATATGCAAATTGCCCCCATCCTATTATCCCAAATTTATTCCTAATGCCTTTTTCACCCCATGGTTTCCCTATGCAACTCCCTTTCCCCACAGTTCCCCGCTAATGACCAGGGGGGAATAAAAAGGGGGAGGGAAGAGATTAACTCTCATTGTTTAAAGTTCTAACAGGAACAAATGAAGGAGACCCTCTTCTGCCTCTGTTTCCATACCAAGTGCACTCAAAAGGCTTCCATCTCTCTTCTGCCAGCTCTGGAATGCTCCAGAAAAATTCTGTTTGAACGCTGAGGACTCCAAGGGGTGGACTGCATTCTTTTGAAATTGTTTTTCTGATTGTGTGTCAATTCAGTTGTTTCAAATGATGTGCTTTAAAACCCTTGAGAGAAACCTTCTTAATTAGAATAAAAGGGTGAGATGTGGAGGTGCCCCTGGAGGGGATAGGCCTTGGGAGTAGAAGCATGGTCGGGTTACACGGGGTTTCCAAGCTCCCTGATGCTATCGTGTCTAAATCCTGTTCCTCATTGGTCTTTTCAAATGTAACTCCGCCCAGTGAATCCTGTACTTAGGTGGGTGTTCACATGATTCTGGGGAGTTGTTGTAGCCAGTCTGTGCCAGGCCCAGCCATGAGGCTGTGAGAAAATAAAGAGCATCCATGAACATCTATCAAGATTATTGTTCCTGATTCTTTCTATGGACAAA
The DNA here is from genome assembly GCA_013397175.1 of Platysteira castanea. Taxonomy (NCBI): domain Eukaryota; kingdom Metazoa; phylum Chordata; class Aves; order Passeriformes; genus Platysteira; species Platysteira castanea. The sequence continues at coordinate 1,237,822 of VYXC01007319.1, forward strand.
GCTGCCTTCAGGGAGGGTTGCAGGCTATCCCCACTGCAACATTTATCTTTGAGGTTTTGTTTCCTTGGGTTTTTTAAACCCTTTATTTCATAACACACACCCTTTAAGTTGAATACAAAATAACTTCCAACATCAATGTGCATATAATATTGTATTTTATTAAAATAAGTTACAAGATCCCAACTTGCTTTCCCGTTTAATGGAAAGAAGATGCGGGCACATTTTTTCATTCTGCCTTACCATTTCAAAGGTTTATATAATGTGATATACTGTATCCATTCTTTTTTTCTGTATTTACTTTGAAGTAAGAATAAAAAATGCAGTTACTACAGAACAGCAGTATCTGCAGTACAAACTGAAGCACAGCAGGTATGGGTAGCTTCATGGCTATAAAGTGACTGTATACGAAGATCCTCAGGGTCACTGTATTTTCAAGACTCTTGTCTTCCTGAAGCCTTCTTGATATTTGTCAACAATAAACCAACTGCTGTTTTGTAAGCTGTGCAGTGAAATAAAGCTTGCTGAAAATGATAGAAAGCTTTGATTCTGAAAGATTATTTTAAAATCAATCAGAATGATAGCTCAGACAATCTGCTGTCTGTCTTGGTATGCCTGCAGCTTCTCAGACACTTCTTCTAGTGGTCAGTTGTTAAGGACAATAAAATAGGTGGCTATAAGATTTGTTTTATTTACAGTCTTTTTCATTGCTGCATTTTCAAAAGACAGTCTGTTTTCTAGATGAGGTCATATGCATATATGCTTGAAGCAGAGATTTCAAAACATTTTAGAGCTCTGTCAAGGTCTGGCATTTTCCCAAATAATCTCAACTGCCCTATTTCTTAAAAGGAGTTGGATCAGGTGATATTCAGGGATGAAGAGCAGAAAGTGATGGTCTCTGCTAGGTTTTCCAGGTTGTCTTGAAAGGATGCTAGGGATAGAAATGGCCCATCAAAGAGTAACTTTGAAAGAAGGAGTCAGTTCTTTGTAATAAAGTCTATTCCTAACTTAAACCCACAATATTTTTGTGCTTAACAGTAGCTCTTGGGGCAAAAAGATTAGTCTCTGAAGGACATGCTACTACTGAGATGACATTACAGGTTTAAATATCTGTTGTTCAGTTCTAACCACTTAGATTCCCTAGAATTATATATTATAATCCAGAGAAATCACAGTTCTTCCCCTCACTTTTCCCAGGCAGATAAACTGAACTCTAAGCACACTGCAAGAATAGGGATGTGCAGTTAGATGTCATAAAAATAACTTTGAATTTATTCAAAAAATGGGAAAGTCCTGTGTCCTTGGCAGAAGTTTTCATTTGGCTTTCAGAAACTTTGGCAAACTGAAAAATTATTTTATCTATGTAAATGATGAGTTCACATATAAAACTCACTAGTTTGCTCTCCTTTTTTTTAATCTTAAGTAGCCCATTCTTCCTTGATTTTGAATCCCCAAGGATCAGGATGATACCCACAGACATAATGCTCCTTTAAATCAATTCATATTTGAACACCTTTGCAAAAAACCTTTGCAGAGCACCTTTGACAGAAAAAAGCATTAAGCCTCAAAAATTTCAGCAAAGAAAATCTGCCACAGTCCTTGGTAAACTGTAACAGTCATCAACCACTCCTAAAAATATACCTTATGATGTACCACGGCTCGTCTCACTTTAATTTCCAGTTATTAGTTCCTGCCATGTCACCTGAGGGCATTTATTCCTGCATGAAGGCTTGCTGTGGTACCACGAAGTTCACCACTTTCTCTTTGTTTGTTGGTTGGGGTTTTTTTCTCTCCCACATGTTTATGGACTGTCTAATCCGGGGGCTGACCACATTTCTCTTCACAGTGCAGACATGGCACTGCAGCAAACGAAGCCGGTAAATTCCACCCACCAGCTGGCACCTCGGATCTCCTCTGGACCCAACGCTTGCCCAGAGCCTCCAGCCTTGGCACCCTGCTTTGCAGCTCTCCCATTCTCCTGTATCCCAGGATACTAGGGCCTGGCGGCCTGGCTGCAGAGACCAACCAGCCTCCCCATCAACTTTAATTGTATCGCCCCACAGTATTCTTGGTTTCTAACACTGGCAATATGCATGCATAGGGAGNTTTCAGGGTAAAGAAGGTGCTGGAAAATCACTTGGGACAGTGCCTGCCTGTGGAGGTGGGATGCAGAGGAATACCACAGCTAATGGGACTGTTCTCACACTGCCCATGAAGTTGTCTCTGAAATTTTGGGGCATAATAGGAGGGCTCAAAACTGAGTGTTTGATTTAACAAAGTAAAAGTCATCCAGAAGAATTATGAGTAGAGCAGTGCTTGATGTTCAACATGGTATATATAATCTAAGGGATGTAGGCATATGCATTTATTTTATCTGTATCATGTTGCTCTTCAATGAAATGTGAAAATACAGTGGTGTTTGCAACAACCAAGATTTTTTTCCATAATATTTCTAAAGTCACCCTGAAAATACTTTCTCTTTTAAGGGATATTTCTTCCCTGGTTTCACATCAAAACAGCTACCTCTAAAATACCAGTAAAGTGCTGAATGCAGGTGGTCATGTAAGAAAAAGGATATATTTTGAGGACAGAGCTTCAAGGTGTGAGGTCACTGAGTCCTGGAGGGCAACTATGGCTTCACACTTACAGGACTCTTCAGTTGTTACAAGACTGCTCGTCATGGCTCCTAAGAGAGAAAACAGCATTTAGTATATTTATTACAATTATTGAACATTTAAATCCCAAGAAAATGCTTGATTCTGCAGAAGGAGTCAAACCCATGCTGTGAGACTACAGCAAGTACTGCAACCCAGGGCAGTTGGAAAGGAGGGACAGCAATGAACAGGGGCTTGTGTGTAGCCAGAGACCTGAGTGTCGTAGTCCAGGACAGGCAAGAGAGAGCTCAACTCTAACCGAGACAGAGGCAGAGCAGGGAGTTCCTCGCTTCCCTACCTGGATCCTCTACTCTCTTTAAATTAGACCATTACTGAGAAAAAAAAAAAAAAGGGCCTGGCGGCCTGGCTGCAGAGACCAACCAGCCTCCCCATCAACTTTAATTGTATCGCCCCACAGTATTCTTGGTTTCTAACACTGGCAATATGCATGCATAGGGAGCATCTTTCTTGATTCAAGAGGGTGGACACAAATCCATTCCAATGTCACATGAATATAGAGGAGGGGAATGACATCATTCAAATAGGCCCAAGAGAATTTAAAATCTAGCAGAAAATCACAGCAATATCACTGGAAGAGCCAGTTAGTATGACAGAGAAGTCACCAGTCTCTTCAGAAAGAGAAAGCAAGCACAGCTATACTCCGCAGTGCTTCCATTGAATCTGTTCCTAGTTCTTGACCTCAGTCTTCCAGACTTACAGGGGACAGCCTCAGCTGTCCTCAAGAATTCCTTTTTCTCCATAATTCACAAAAAAACCCAGCAATGGTGACAACAGGTTCAGAGAGACGACAGTTTCACTGTAGTATAATAATGTCAAGCATCAGCAGATGGCTGTGAGTTCTTAGCTGCATGAAAAGCAATATAACCTCACCTACTCCATAAAGTAAATAAGTTAAGGCTGCACCACTTGCTGAAGGTTGAGAACAAATGTATCAATAGCTACTGCAGCACAGGTACTCTAGTGAGATCACCATATACATCTGAGACAGGAATAATGAGTTTCCAAAGGCAAAGCCTTCTTAAAAAGAGAGCCTACAAATACATTTTCAACAAGTTATCAAGAGGCATTACCTGTATATAATACCCATCCCTTCGTAAGTGCTTTTTTACATTGCTTGCAAAGGTAGCAACAGCATATTAATCTTTCTTTTCTCTAGATATAGAAATGCATAGCTGATCTATGCCAAACAAAGTGTGTGAGCATTTTCACAGTAAAACAATAGAAATATTATAGACAAGTACATTTCCCATTTTTCCTGGATTGTTTTGGCTTCTTCTTTTTTTTTTTTTCCTGTTTATCACTCATGCCATTAATACTCCCATTTCACAGGGAAACTGCAAAATCTAAAATCTATGAGTTTGCAGTTCTGGCAGTGCAGAAATCCACTTGTCTTAAAGCCAATGTTGAAACTGGTGTCTCCTTGATTCCACTAAACCCGTATTTGTTCAGCTCCCCTCTTTGGAACATTCCACTGGCTTTATGGTCAGTGTACAAAGAAGAGCTGTTCAAGAGTCAGCTGGAGGAAGGGCAGTTCAAAACATCACACCAACACAGTCGGTTTCCAGCCAACTGCCAGTTAACTTCTTATGTCTGCATTTAAATTCTCAAACGACAGATACAGATCTTCCTTAGATTTTCTCTGTTTTAACAAAATGATTTTTCCAACCAACTCTTGGCACTTGTCCAAGAGTACCCTGAATTCTTCCACAGTCTGTGAAATAGAGAGTCTTCCAGTATTTGATATTCAAAACCTGGGGCATTCCTGTTGCCACTGGGATGCCTAACAAGTTACACAAAACATGCTAAAGCTGTGTTTTTACACAGCCTTTGTGTTCAAGTCCAGACCAACAAGAAACTATTTTTGCAGATGGTGTTTTTCTACATCCACCTATGTTATAACTCTGCTCTTACACAGGGTCTTCAGCCACTTGATGTGATGGCAGGTTATTCCTGCTCTGAACCAGGGGCTGGGCTAGGTAGCTCTTGATGCCCCTTCCAACCCAACCTAACTTAGGATTCTACATCAAACTGTGGAGCGGTTCTGCCAACATTTGATCCCAGTATTGCCCATCTGAAGAGAAGACAGTTGGTGAGTTCATGCTTGCCCCACTCATCTTGGAGGAGTAGGCAAGAATATAAAGTTTAGCATTGCAGTAGTTCTAACCTGAGTACTGTTTCCCTCCAGACCCTCCAGCCACCTTCCAAATGCTGGTGTGCAATGGAGACTCCCTTCCCAGAGACAGGTGCCCCAGAATCCTGCCTTGCCAACACCGCCAATTATTCCCATTTCATAAAGAATGCAGATTATGACAGATTATATTTCTAAATACAGTGACTCCTCAAATGTGTAACAATAGACAAGAGGCAACATTAAACTGATTTTAAATACAGTAACTGTTATAACTAAACAAGAAGGACCAAACTAGCTCAAAATATTTGTGAAAAGAGGCATAAAAGAATGAAAAGGGATTATGCTTCCTGGAAGCTTGTGAGTTGATAAATCATTTCTCAAAGAGATTAAAAACGTTTAACACATTAAAAAGAGGTGCTTCAATAAATAAACATATTCAGAAAAAAACCCAACATTAAATTACTACTTGAGCATGTTTTGTCTTCTGAATTTAATGTAAAGCCTTCATAGCAGCCACAGGTCTATGATCTACTCACACAGACCTGCTTCCAGTCATGGGTTCCTGGTGCACATACATCAGTTCACACAGGCTGTGCTTTGGAGAAGCAGTTATCCAAAAACAAGATAACATTTTTTAATGCTTCCCAATGGCAGTGCTTTCCCATGCTGGGAGCCTATCCTCTATGAATCTTAGCAGGAGCTACTGAGATGTGTAACTGATCTTGCCTTGAAGCAGCAATTGTCTTACTGGGATTAATACATTAATTAATACAAGGATACCTCAGACCTTGCTCACTCTGCCCTAGCGGCCTAACCCCACCAGATGTGAAATGCCACATCAGGTCCAAAGACACGCTAGGAAAGGTTTCCAGTACATAAAAACTTTACAGTAAGGAGACTGGGAAGGAAAGAAACACTTCTGAAATTACTGCATTTTTACTGTAACACAAAGTCACTGACAAGCTAAAGAAAGGAACAGCAAGATGAAATTTAGCCTGGAGAGGAGGACATCACCTCAAACTGTCTTGCATGGGGGTACACACATTCCACAATACTGCAAAGTGTGTAACTTACCCCTTCTCTCTTCAACAATTTCTCAGTTCCGGGTTTTCTCAATATTGCATAAATTAGGGAAGGCCTTAAATTATAAGTTGACAAAGACTGCATGGTGAGTATTTACTAACATTGTTACATATAAAGTCCTTTGTATCTCTGAATTTTGCTCAAAGTGGGCAAGGCACAGGGACATAGAACTGTCTTTTAACACCTGAATGCACATGGAAGTCCCTCCAACAGATACAGATTTATTAATGTGCTAATGACACTTATTGCAATACATGCACTTAGCTGGGGAGGGCATGGGGAGAAAGGGATCATCAGTCTGCTCTTACTTGAGCATGTCTTCCTGTCTGGGTTGAGGGTGTAGCCTTGGTGGCAGTCACAGGTGTGGAACAGGCCATCCCTCACGCAGACCTGCTCGCAGTTGTGCCTGCCGGGCGCACACACGTCGGCAGCTGGGGGAGGCATTTCAGAGAAGAATATTAATCAATATCCAAACTTCAGCCTTGAGAGCTGGTTGTAGTGATTCCCATTCGCAAATGTATCTTCATTTGGATGCAAACCAGGACGTTTTTACTGCATGTCAGTGTGCTATTAACCAGAGTAGGGTGTAGAGTGTTTTTTTATCTGGCTATCAACGTCACAAAATTAGTACAAATTTTGGAATACTGGCAACACTTTTTTTTTGCAGTTGTAACAGATGGCAAAAGGAATGGAACTAGAAGTATTTTGCATTTACAAAACAATTACCCAACAGAATTTCAGAGAACAAATATCTTGATTTTAAGAGACTATTTGGCATTACTTCAGCTCTAATTGAGTTGGAGAAGACACTGTTTTATGGAGTGAAAAGACCATAAACAGAAAAGTATATGTGGCTGGCAAAAAGATGTGACACCCACTGCCAGTTACAAAGTGGCACTTTATGTGTGAGGCTGCTGGTTTTTGCCAAATTTAACACGTCAATTCTGAAAGGACAAGCTGAGAAGGAGTTCCTATATTTGGATATCTTTGCAGTAAGGAAGCCCAGTACGCACAGGAAAAAATAAAGGATGGAGGAAAAAAGGAAGAGAGAGAGTGAGAAAGAGAGAAAGAAAGACCAGGAGGGAAGCAAAGGAAAAGAAGAAAAAAGGAAAAAGGAAAAGGAAAAAAAGACCCTCTCCCAGACCTAGACTATTTTTGCATCATTTTTTGCACATCTTCGTGATACAACTGTCACAAAGACCTGAATGCTTGGGAAATCATTAGCAGGATGCTGCAAAATGAGTTTCAAAAGGAAAAAAAAAGCAAGCATGTGAAGAAAATAATTTAAAGGTTGAATATGCAGGAGGAGAATCAGTGCTATGAAATGAGGTTTGGGATTGGACACCCAAAGGGGAGGCCTAATTGAATTTACATTCCCTCACATATTTATTGCCTCTGTGTAATGCCAGCTAAGAGCTAATCCTAGGCACCATATTTACAAAATCAGCTCCTAACCTAGGCAGGAAGAAATACTGAGGCCCTCTGGCTTCACCTCTTTGAGATATGAAACCTGTGACTTAACTGGAGAGATTTGCCCAGGAACCTCCTGGAACTGGAAGCCTAAATTCAACACCTGGTCACACAAAATACAGTCAGGCAAGGCATTATAGTGGAAGTGGAAAAAAAGGATTTTCTCTATATAAATCACCAGTGAGACATCCAAAGAAATTAAGAGTGAAGATCAAACCCCAATCAAATGAAGATAATAGAGAATAGATATTAATTTGCAGATAATATATACCTATGTACATCCCCGAGTACCAGCTACATCTATGCTCTTGTTCTCCACAAGAGACCAGCACTGAGAAGGAACATTTCCCTCCATCCTCTAGAGCTCTAAGACTGGAATATTTTTTAAGGTCCAAGCACATCCATCAGAAAGAGCAATCACACTCATGATGATACAGACTGCAATCTCTCTTCCAGCACAGTCCATGCTCTCCCTCATCTCATTCCCTTGTGCTGCTTTACTGAAGAGTTTTCTGACAGAGTGGTACACATCACATATTGGATATGGCAATTCATGCTCCATGGGTATGAAAATACTGTGAAGTCCTCAAGGAAATGCCAAATGGCATTTTAATCTTACCAAATACAAGCCTCACAGAAATGTAGAATAGCCAAGGGTCTCAAGTTACTACTGTTCCTATCAAGAAACAAAGTTGCCCTGAGTTTCCAGGGGTTGTACAGAAATTCTGGGATAATTTATCATAAAAATAACATAAATTAGCTGGATTTTTAAAAGCTACTGTCTTTTAGTGGAACACAATTTTTCCTCAATCAGATCTTACCTGAGCAAGTCTTCTTGTCTGGATTCAGAGTGTATCCTTCGTAGCAGCTGCAGCGGTAGGATCTGTCATTACTCAGGCAGACTTGGGCACAGTCATGCCTTCCAGGTGCACACATGTCCATGGCTGTGGTGAGCCATGGTTTAGAAAAGAAACCTGTTAGTCCCTCTCAGATACTTCACTGTTTTAAATGCTCAACATTTGTAATTACACTTTAATTACAATTTAACCAGTGTCCTACTACATTATTATATTATGCTTCAGACAGCTGAATTCAGTTATTAATTATTTAATGGAGGAAGTAGATACTGCAAGACATGACTACATCACATCTCATACAGTTCTGTCTTTTATCAGCAATTCCAACAGTCCTGTACATCCCCAGTAAGGATGAAGCTAAAAACCCACAAGATGAGCAATAACCTGCCCCATGTCAGACTGAGCAGCTAAACAATGTTTATGGAATTCTGTGAAGACCATAAAATGGTAGATAAGTGCCAGACTTCATTTTTTAATCAGCAGATTTAAAGAAAAATGTAATGTTATTGGAACCAAGGGGAAAGACTACAGCTGAGTTCTCATTTTAGGGTAAGTCACAGAAAACATGCCCATATCTCCATGGGTTTCATATATTCAAGTAGCCTTTAATTCTTAGCTGAGCAAGTCTTCTTGTCTGGATTCAAGGTGTAGCCTTCATGGCAGTCACAGACATAGGATGCGTTGTTACTCACACAGATCTGGTCACACTCGTGCCTCCCAGGTGCACATGTGTCCACAGCTTGTAAGGCACGTTAGAGAAACAACTCACTGTTAATAACAAGCAGTTTGGGATGGAGTGAACGTTCACTTTTTTGTATATATTTCGATTTAGAATCAGCTCAGAAATGGCAATAGTAATTGAAGGAATTAGAACAAGTGGTAGGAGAAAATATCTATACAGTGTCTACATCTGAAGACTTTATTTTGGCATCTGGCCCATGAATGGATCTGTAGGCACAATAAAAACGATGGTAATAGGATCAAACTACATCTCACCATTACTTGCAGTTGAGTTTTATTTATTATTCATTACTAGATTTTTTATTATTGAAAAAGATACAGATGTTTGCTGTTTCAACAGAAGCACACAAATAGCATCTCAAATTCAATTATAGTGTTAATTTTTTTTTTTCTAGTTGAACTCATCTTCCAAAGGAGTAATACCTGAGCAGGTTCTCTTATCTGGATTGAGGGTGTATCCTTCATAGCAATCACAGAGGTAGGATGCCCCATTACTCACACAGACCTGCTGGCAGCCATGGGTCCCCAGGGCACACACGTTCACAGCTACAAAGGGCATTGACAGAGAGGTACTTCAGTCATCCCCGAGGAAAGGAAGAGGCATTAATCATTCATGCTTGCAGAAGTACATCTTGCACGGTTTGCTGGATTAGTGGTAGTAAATGTCAGTGCTGTGTTGCTGTCACAACAAGTTACAGGCCTCCTTTGCACCTCTCTGTAGCCTGGAGAGAGAGGTCATAAACGGCATGGAAATCACTCACCACCTGAGGTGGCAGGAGAAAAGATGCACTGAAAAGAGTCCAAAAAGGAGAGTTTTAAGCATTTAGTAGCATTAAGCTGGAAATGAGAGCTCAGTAATGAAAAGGACCATCTGGCTTTTTTTATCCCGTCCCTTTCTATTACAGCCAACCAGTTGAAATAATGCTAAAATGTATCACTGACTCTTGGCTTAAGAACTTCAGCTCACCTGCACAGAACCCAATCTATGAATTCCTGCTGCACTGTAAAAAACTCCCAGGTAAACTGAAATGCAACAGAAAGCAAAATGAAATGAAATTAAATTAAAAAATAAAATAACATAAAATAAAACTTAAAAATAAAAACAGAAAGAGCATCAAAAGCAGGAGGAACAAAGAAATTAGTCAGAGGCACTAGAATAACATACTCTCATCTCCAGGACAAAAAGAGTGCCTGAATGATGGTGCAGATGTATCAGCCAGAAACCCACCAGTGCGGGATGGGGTATGGCGGGGCTACAGCTGCCTTGACCCACCAGATTTAAAAAGTCAGGACCAAAGGAAGATAGGCAGGAAAGTCTCTACAGCAGGGTACCTTTACAGACACATGAACCTCATAATTGAAGGAGAGCACAGAAATAATGTCCAAATCTCAGAGAACTGAGAAGCTGAAACTGCAAAATGAGGTAAACTTTTCAGGACCAACTGATTCCCCAGCAAACAGTAAAGCTATTTCCTCACACTGAAAACAGAGAAAATCGTGACATAGGTGCAGTGAGACGGACATGCGAGTGCTAGAAGCCTGTTGGGGTGACAAGGCAGACAAAATGCCTGTATAATGCTGGGCTGTCTCTGCAATGTATGTGCCAACAGTCTTTTTCCTTCGTAGAAGGTCTAACTGTGTAACTTACTAACTCCTGACCAATTTTTCTCAAGTCTATTCAGCTTACTATCTGCTGCTTTTTTGGTCACCTCAAGATGCCCCTGTTTATCTCCACAGACTAGCAAAGAAGCCTAGATACTCACTTAAACATAGAAGCCTTTTAGCTTACTAAATTTAGGGGAGAGGGGAGAAAGGGAAAGGAAAGGAGTGAGAAAAAAAGGTGGAGAAAAGAAGTGGGAAGTGGAAAAAAAAGGGAAGAGAGAAAGAGAGAAAGAAAGAGAAAGATTAAGAGAGAGAGAGAAAGAGAAAAAAGAGGGAGAGAGAGAGAGAAAGAAAGAAGAAGAAAGAAAGAAGAAGAAAGAAAGAAAGAAAGCAGAAGAAAGGAAGAAAGAAGAAAGAAAGGAACGAAGGACGGAAGGAAGGACGGAAGGAAGGAAGGAAGGAAGGAAGGAAGGAAGATAGGTTAGAGGGAGAAATGGGAAGACAAGTCTGTTTTTACCTGAGATTTTACTTAGATTAGTAGCTACAGTGTGGGTATGGACTACTGGTAAAATCAATCTCCAAAGCAATACTGGTGAGATAAGAAATCAGAAGCAAGAGTGCTTGAACCTTCTCATGTATTTTTGAAAACAAGGCAATTTTGTGGCAACAAACAAGGCAATTTTCCCATTTTCTAAAACAAGGAAGATTTAGAAGTCCACTAAAAAGGCTTATAGAGTTGTCTTGTCTTGGTAAAAACAAATTTGAAACAAAGACAGCACCTTTTCATTGTACTACATCCTTGGGAATAAGAGAATTAATCTCCATGACTTATGAACAAAATCTCTGGGTGATATTTTTAAGTGAGAAGCTCAGACTCAAATGGTCAGATTTTTGTGGTAGGAAAGTCAAATGTCCACTGAGCTGGACAGCAATTCAAGGCTAAGATTTTCCATCTCTGAGATGGTCTCATGCTGAATAATGCTTTCAATGCACCAAGAACTTGATCTTGGCCAACTATTTTTGCCCTGAACATTAGTTTTCCTGTTCACTATAAACAAATTTATTTGCCTTGGTCAAAGCACAGAAGATCATAATTGTCACTGGTGAGTCCAGATTTCTGACCAAAAAGCACTCTGGAACTGGAAAGGGACCCAGTTTACCACACTGTCTTACAAGACCCTCTTAGATTCATTTGGTTTATAGGAGTCTTTTAAAGGCTATTTCCTCCACCGTGGTTTTTTTCATGAATCCCACAGATTCCAGCAAACTGCATGCAAGCAACTCAGAATTACACTGAAAGTGTATGTGTGAGCTCTCTGATTTATCCTCCAGCCTTGCAGGTGCATCATTTCTATGCTTCAGCACAATAAACAGTAAGTTTATTCTTAAGAACAAGAGATTTCTCTTTGCTGCTGTGAAAGGACTTGCTTTGGTGAGAACATAGGTGGAAGTGAGTGCCATGTTCACAGCACACGTACCTGTCCAGCCAGGTGGGCACTTGTGAGGATCTGGTCACATCAGCAGCACAACATAGTGTCAAGCCAAACCTCAAGGCATTTCTTATGCTAATTATTGGGCAAAGTGTCCTGTCTGCAGATGGTGTTATACATTTATTTCATACCTAGAGAAAGAGGTCTATTCACTCTAAACCTACTCAAAAGGTATGGTGGTAATTTTTAGTAAGGCTGCGAAATAAAAAAGTAATACACTACCAACCAAGTTCCCAAGGCAGTGGCTGTTATTTTAGTTTTCTTACAATGTTATTTACACCTGATTTTACCTATTACTTGGTGGAAACTTATTTTAAAGTAAATTTCTTAGATATTTACTAGAAGAAACTGCTTAGCACAAGCTTTTTAACTGTCAAAAAGTTGTCATTTGATTTTTGTGAGTCGGGCTATGTCACAGCTATCTATAGGCAGTTCTAAATACTCCAGATGACCTTTTTTCCCTGTAAATGACAATAACTGTCCACTCTGGCCTAGCGTTGTTAGTGAAGTTCAAACCGAAACCAAATACATAGAGTATTTTTACAAAACCAGCCCTGAAAAAGCCAAGTTAATTCATCCCATCCCAGAGTTCCTTGCCTAAATCAAGTTGTAGAGAAACACAGGGAGATGTGAGCCTGGCACACTGGAAAAACCCATCAAAGCCTAAGGAGTGAAAGCCCGTCCTGAAATGACCTGCTGCTGCATTTGGGCACTTTATCCTGCACCAGATTGCTCAAGCCAGCACAGTGGTTTACCTGCCACACTGATTTTCCTACTCTGAACCTATAAGGAATCCCTTAAGCTCCACACTTCCACCCTCCTTGCTTACCAGCGAGATGGGAAAAGAAATGAGCAGCCTGCACAGCTCTTCAGTAATTCAGTAAATATATGCAGTCAAACCTTGTCTGGATTTCTGTGATTTTTCTTGCACTAAATCTGACCAACTGCACAAGGAGGTCCACTCAAGTCAGGTCTGTTACCTGCACTAAGGTCACTATTCAAAATGAAAGGCCATTACTTGGCCTCCACTGAAAAAAAGGGTTGGTTTGTTTGCCCAATGGATGGTAAATATTTAGATGTGATACATAACACTTCTGAAAAACTTCTTTCTTAGGGAGTGGAACCACAGCAGAAGTCAAAAGGAGCCAAGTTACACTACTCTTTTGAACCAATCCCCTTACCACAGAACGTCTCCCTGAATTTGGATGTCAGCTTTTCAATCACACCATAGGTCTCCACATAGAAGACGTGTTCATCCAGGGGCTCACTGGCCATTATCCTCAGGGACTGCATGTCCGCCCGCTCTACCCCAACTGCGTAGATCTCGATGCCAGCTCTCCGGGCGCTTGCCGCCACCTCTTGAACCTGGTCTTGTGGCCGCCCATCTGTCACAACAATGACCACCCTGGGGATGTTGAAGTTTGCTGGCCGGGTGCCCATTTCCTCAGTGAAGACTTCATCCATGGCAGTTTGGATGGCAAGGCCGGTCATTGTGCCAGCAGACAAGGGCTCAATGCGAGACACAGCCTCCTTCAGAGAGGCTTTGTCAAAGTAGGTCCGGAGGGGAAACTCCACCTTGACAGTGCTCGCGTAGTTCATGACTGCCACACGCGTTGCTCTTTCACCAATATCGAGGGTATCAATCATTTCTGACAAGAAGATTTTCACTTTCTCAAACTCTTCAGGTCGGACACTACGGGAGCTGTCTACAATAAAGACGAGGTCTAGGGGCCGGTTCTTACAGGCAGTGTCTGTCAGGAAGGAAAGAAAATGCTTCAGTCATCTCTTACACAGGACAGGAGCTCTCACCCAAGGGCACTCAGTGCTGTCATGGCAAACTACTCCTACCAGATAATGTTGGTTGATTCTTTATAAAGAGGCTTCAAATGATAGTGAGGAACACATTAGATATTCTTAAATATTAATTTTGACAAGTAATAAACAACTGAATGTTTCTAAGCACTAATAGATAGGTGCACATTTGAGCCCTCAAAATGTCTAATTATCCTTGAAAAAAAGGGTTATGTTTTTCGTGTAACAGCCAACACAGAGATGGAGCAATTATATATAAATGTACTTACCATTTATTTTCATAAAGCCTGAATTCCAGGTTTCATAAGATAAAGAAATAAAATGGCAAAACATCTGAGCAGATCACACAGGGAACAAATCCTAATATTTCTTAGGATAGTAACAATATAAACTGCTAATTAGGAATTATTTCTTCTTTGTAAGTAACAGTCCAAAATAGACAACAGGAAAAAAAAAGGCCAACAGGAAAAAGAAACAAATGATGCTGTAAAAAGGCTTCTTCGGAAATTTTTACTTTTTAAAGGCTTGTAGAGCAGAGAAAAAAAGTTAAATTACTTATGAAGTAATTTTAATATAAAAATGAACATTTACACACACATTTCCAAAATTCCTCACTGCCATATAATCTAGACTGAAGCAGAAAAGCCATAGCTCAGATCAGAGACAAGCATCACTTCTAGGAAGAGAAAAACAAATCAAGACAGTGACAGTAGGCAACTGAAATGCACTCTCCCAGTCCTGATACCATGTCCTGACACTGATGGTACCATGTACTTAGTTTCTATCATCAAGGTTGGATTTGCAGCTGAAAAATGGACAACTCAAAAAAGAGTATTTTTATAAAAGAGACATTCTGGCTCACCAGTGCATTAAATAGCAAAATATGAGGTGTCCAGTTTGAGTTCACACCTTGAGGGCTGTTTTGAGAACCTGACACACCTCTCCTGGCTACTATCAAGTTGACTTTTATTATTCCATTCCAGCTGAAATTTAAAAAAATCTTCACAAGTATCTTAAAAGTAGAGGT
>VYXC01007319.1:1252752-1308335 GCA_013397175.1 Platysteira castanea
GCCCAAGACATTAGAAACCCTTTCTCTCTGATTCAAGTGAAATCAGAGGGAAAAATGAACTTGTAAAATTCCCTCAGGAAGCACAGCAGCAGAGCTGATTTTGCCTTTGGATGGAGTAATAGACCAGGCGAATCCAGGATCCCATCCAGGTATATTCTATATAATTCTATATGCATCCTGTAATTCAACTTTGTCTTTGGGAAGCTGAGAAAACATGAAGAAATATTACTGCGTGCATGCGTAGCTTAAGACATTAAAAACAAAACAAAACAAAAAAAAAGACAAGCAATATTTGTNGCCTTTAAAGCTGCCGGGCTGGGGAAGGGGGACGGGACACCGAGGGGGCATCGGCCGCCCCCGCCGCCTCCTAGCCAGGGCGGGCCGGTGGCCCTCGCTCCCCCGCCGGGAGAGGGAAGGGGGCGAGGATTAGAGCTCCTCGTCGGGAACGTGCGGCAGGGCCAGGGCAGGGTTCAAACCTGGGCGCAGGGGGAGCTGAGACACCGTTCTTCCTTCACCAGAGGTGTTTCGTCCAGGCTGATTTTGCATTTCAGTCTNTCAGCAACCTGGTCCTTCCATGAGTCTGAAATAAAGATGTTTCGAGCAATGAGCACAGGTAGGGAAGAGCTACGCGGGGTTTGGGGCAGCAGCGAGCGGAGAGCGGAGCCGCGCGGTCCCCGCGGGTGCGGTACCTGCGGAGGGGCCGCCCGGGCGCGGCTGCCNTCCAGGGCAGTATTTCCAAAGAACGGGAGAAAAAGCTCCAGTGTGATCACCGAGGCACAAGGAACTGCCTGCTCTGTTGCCAAATCTGACCAAGGGCATTTTGTCTGGTTCCTGGCACTGGAACTCCTGCCAGTTCCTGCAGGAAGCTGCACAGAGCTTTAACAGAAAGCACGGCTTAGGGCACAAAGGCACCCTGATCTCCAGCACGGGAGCTTTAGAAGACACCTTTTCCAAATCTGTACCTTGTTGTACTGCAAATGTACATCATTTCTCCCATCAACTCCATCAGGGGAACAGGAAGCCCTGATTTAGAAGAGGAATCACCAACCCACCAGCTGTACAGTTATCAGGCAGGCACTGACTCACTTCAGCAAGTTCTACCACGAAGGCCAGTAGAAGAGGCCACCATCACATTCCCAAAGGCTGCAAATGACAGCAGGGAAGAGGGGACCACCACCCAGGACAAAGCCACAGGACACGGCTCCAGGGGAGTATAATGGCTTTTCTCTCCCAGAAGAGGCTGCAGCTTTTTGAGCAGGAGCACATGCACACACACCCCAAAAGTAGTTCAGGCAGTGCCTGCTGTTGCCAAATACTGCTCACCCACATGGTCAGCCACCCACTTGGAAAGTGTCGATAGCCAGCCCTTGGCAGGAGCTCTTTGCCCACTCATGGTCAGACACACTCACATTCCCTTGGTGCAGAGGGATCCAAAGCAGAGTGTGCTGGAATCTGTATTTGAGCAGCACCCAACTGCCCAACAGCTTCAGCTGTATTTCTTAGACCACATGAAACCGCAGTGGTCTTTCACATCCCACCCCGCTCCGAAGTCACATTTAAGCAGTCTGTGGCAGCATCTGAGGATGCCCTGGGTTGGGAGTCCAGATCCAATGCAGTTCCTCAGAATGCGGAAACAGAGCGCAGCTGCCACACCAGCACTGAGCGCACCCTGGGTACCCCCCTGGGTACCTGGGAGGGAGGGCACTGTCACAACAGTGGCAGAGAGGGTCTGAGACCACTGCAATGCAAAGTGCTCTCGCAGGCGGCACCTGAGTTAACAGGGAACTACTGCTGATAGGAGGGCCCTAACACAGCATTCTTAAATGTGTACAGAGGTACACACTGAAAATAGGGCAACAACCCCACCAACTACATGCTGTAACAATTTGAATCCCTTTTTCCAGAATTTAACACCAGCTACCTCTTCTCTTCCAAAGCAGAAAGATGCTTTATTTCTTCAGACATACTAAATCACTAAATTACCTTTTACCTCTTTACACCTCTTGCTACAAAAGAGGAAGAGTAGAAAGTTATGTGTAGCTTGATTTTTTGGTTTTGGGTTTTTTGGTGATTTTAGCAGAAGATCACTGAAGTTATGGCCTATCTCCAATGACTCTGGACACTTTCCAACATAATGCTTCTTGTAGTCCTGCTGGATGTCTGTCCTGCTCTTAACGCCTGAGCTGATCAGACATCAGATTTCCCTGAGGGCTCGAAGCCTCCAGTACAATTCCCTTTTCCCAGCTCATGTGTAAGTACCAATCAGACCAGTGGAAGACAACCAAGTACTTGAACTGTGAAGGCTTTAAACACAGGCTTGTGTGTTAGAGAGAATCCATGTTCTCCACCCACTCCAGGACTTCTGCTGAAGAATGGATCAACCACTAAATGTGTAACTAAGTATGTTGGACTATCTGCAGCACACTGAAGCACTTAAACAAAAAAGCCACCAAACAGACCAACCAACACTACTGATAAACATTTTGTAAAAGATTTATTTAAGTATCATTTATCACAAAGAGGAAAATACATAGAAGATTAGAAGCATGCAACCATCTTCCACATTTCTATTTATTTTTCTTGCATTCCCAGCTCATTGTAATAGAACTCCTGTGCCACCCTCACCTGTTCCTCAGAAGTACTATGTTTCAAGACATAGGATAACCAAAAAAACCACAATAAAAGGTAAGATAACATATGAGAAAAGTGCAAAGTAAAAAAGTCACGTATATACCACATTCACACCCTTCCCCTTCCAAAAAAATGGATAAAGGCAAACTGTCATTCTGCTGCACGATCAGATTGTCTTTATGAACTACTTAAAAAAAATTAATATAAATTAAGGGCACAATCCTGCAGACACTTATAATTGTAGCCAACTTCAAGCAGAGTGGCTCAATTGGTATTATTAAAAGCCACATGTTAGTCACATGCATAAGTTCTTGCAGGTGTAAGGCCCTAAGGCAATAAAATGTTTAAGAGCATTAGGGAGAACAAAAATTAAAGCAAACAAAATCACTCTCAGATGTGTTTTGCTTAGTAAGTTTATATCAAACATATTTTAAACAGAACAGTTTGCTCCTAAAGCCCTGGATACTTCTATTACTTAAGCAGTTCTGCAAGATTAAAAGACAAAACCCCCAGGATGCTGGTACAGATGTTAATGAACATAAAAATTGCTTCAGGCAGGTATGTACGGAGGTGGAGGTTCCTTCTCAGGCATCTTCACTGCCATTTCATAGGTTGGCAGAACATACTAAGGAGAAGACATTTCGAAGTGATTAATGCAAAAGACTTCAAATGAAGAAGAAAAAAAAACAGAACAAAAGTATACATGCCCCATCAGCAACTTAATTCTCTGTTGCAGGCAAAGTTATTTTAAGAACTTACTGCTGTTCCTAGTAAGCAAATGAGGAAGTGAAAGAAGGTGCGGGAACAGTTTACTGCTCTGCTGAGCCTAACCCTGAGTCATTCATTCCACACCCCACTGCATCTTGACTTTGCACAGCAGCAGGGAAGGTTTGGATTGGTGCAATCAAAGCTTCCCTCTACTACAAGAAAAACATTCAAAGACTTCTATCTAAAGACCCTCCTTTTAGGCACTGTAAGAATTTAGCTAAGAAATAACCCACCACAAAACTAGCTGCTTTAAATTTTTTTATCTTTCCAGTCTTTCTTTAGAAAGCTGGACTAGGCTTGGAAAACATAGGCTTGGATGTGGTGACGTTCTACTTTAAAATTAATGATACTAGTTCCTTTTATCTCAAAAAGAGATTTTACCTGGGGAGGAGCTTCAAAAGCAGGGTACACAGCAATCTCTGGCAAATTTCTGTTGCTGATGTATTTATAGCAGTTCCATACACAGTTTATGAGATATGCCTGAAAGAAGAGATATTTCTTTTTAAACACCTCATATGCATTGGCTGATTCAGAAATTAGATGATGGTTTACATTCCTGTGATAAAAAGGAGCATAAATCAACTTGGGTAATACCTATCTGAGGAATGGTTGCTATTTCACAGAGCTGGTCACATACCTATGTTGCTCTCCATGCAGCTTTGCTGTCACAGTGACTCAAGAGAGGATGCACTGCACAGATTTTAGCAAAAGAATTCACAGATCCATTCAACTAATTTGTTTGCCTCAGCAGTGCTAATCAAATTAATCCCCAGCTGGTTTATGCTTCTGTGGATCTCAGTCCAAAGCTGCCAGGAGGAGGAGAGGCCAGCAGTACAATCCCACTCATACCCCAGTTAGCACTATTTCTCCAACTAGCTGCCAGTGTGAAGCAGAGGGCTCAAACACACAACTGAGGCAGCAGGGAGATGGTAGAGCCAAGAACCTTGAACTTTGAGTCAACACTGACTGCTGCAGAAAGAAACACTATCATGATACAATGAGGATTAGGGGGTTTTTTATTATTAATTTGTGAAACATTAATCTCCCCAAATCTCTCAGTGGCAAGTTGGCACTTTGTTGTACAAAAGGTACCAAATTTCCCAATCAATACACAAGTGTTATCTATTGTATTAGGCTTCCACTCCCCTCAGTTAAACATTCCTCTTGGATAAAGTATAGAAGATCAGTAAAATTATTTTTCATAGTTTCATTTTTTCTTAAATGCAATTTGAATGCAATAAAGGAATAGTATTATGACCAATGTATATTATCAATTCATTTCTCTAACATGCTTTGTCTACGCAAGAGTTTTTATAATTCAAATGAATGCTTCTCTATTTAGATCTTCAGAAAGAAAATTACTGGTAATATCACCCTTCAGTAGGGAGGAAGATGCAGCTCTGAATTAACCTATACATTTCCTCATTCTATGATCTTCCTTCCAAAGGGTGCATGCTGGTTTGTTAGGCACAGTGAGAGATTTTAAACATTTTGTTTAGAAACTTGTATGCATTAACTCAATATTCTTTCACTACAAGCTTAATTACAAATATTAAAATTATCTCCACATAAACAAAAAGACAGTATGAAGCCTTTTTGCACTCCTCCTTCCTACTCAGGAAGGGCAGAGCTGCATAAGCACACCCCACTGCAAACACACAAATTAACTGAAGACACCAGTACACAAATATTAGACCTAAGTCATACCGGAATTGAACGTCCCAAAAATTGTGCTCAAAGAAGTTCTTATCTCAGCATTAAGAAGGCAGCTGGGTTCTGAACTCAGCACTGAGAATTAACTCAGACTGACAGCATCTTAATATTTATTAACTCTTGCAACAGACACATGATTAAGTTTTAACTTACCTTTAAAATGATAAATAAAACAAAGAACACCAGAACAATAAACAAGAGACAGCTAGAGTCCAAAGAAAGGAGATCTTCTTTGTAAGGGAAATCCGGCTGGTGAAAAAAAACAGGGGGAAGGGAGAGAAAGGGAGGAGGTAAGAATGAACGCTGCACAGTCAAATATGATAGAAAAACATCCAAACTCCACATCAAAGAAAACAAACCCTTGCACAACCTACTCCCCCAAAACAAAAAGTTCCGTTTCTAACAAGTTTCCTCTTTATCCTCCCACAAAGCACAGTATTTATCCTGCCCCTGTCCTGCAAGAACAGATCACTACAATGCAGTCTGTGTCCCTAGTCACTTCATCAGTCTCATGCCAACACAGATAGCCACAAGATTCGTTTTTACTGCTGCAGCACAGTATTTGTACTTATGGTCTTCCACAACTTTTTAATGACTTACTGTTAATTACATCCTGTCAGTCCAACCTGTAACATACAGATTTGCAGTGTAAGAAGTCACCCGCTAATTAGGAAGAGCCAAAACAGAGCTTCTGCAAACCTCAGTCTTTTCTTTCCCTGACGACAGTAACAAAGCCTCTCTCAAACACCAATCTAATATTTAATCTGTTTTAAAAATGACTTGTTTTTAAACATCTACTTGAACAGATCAAAACACCAGCCAGACAGAGCTTGTGGTCCCAGCTGACGGTATATTCTATCCACTGACTCTTCTTGCAGTTAAAACACAGGCAGTGTTAGTGAGAACTCCATTGCAGTTTCCTTAGAAAGTGTTGTTGCAACTTGAGAAGAGACACATAGAATGTAAAAGGGAAATCTTGGAATCTCAGATTCCATGTGTAATGCTGTGGGAATCTTTACCTACACTTCTACAGTCCTTACCTACACTTCTCTTCCCCTTCCCTACCAAATAAGGGTCAACACACTTTTAATCTGCAGCAGCAAATTTGCCACTGAGCCCCACTGCTTAAAGGGTTACAAACACAGTTTCAAGTCCAATTGTAGCCAATACAATTTAAATAAGTAGTTCCCATCACAACTCTTTCCTTACTCTCCCTGGTTTTCCTTTTAGGGACCTTCCACCTCTGCTAAGCTACCATTCCCATAACAACCTATGGCTGCTGCAGGCTGCGTTCCTTTTTCTTATGTACAGGAAGGGAACTATAGCTCAGTCACTGATTGAATGAAAACAAACTTTAATTTCAAATGTAAAATATCAACTTGAGCCAAATACTTACCAACTGATCCAGGTAATCCTTGATTCTGGGCAAGTAGGTTAGAGAGCTGATGGCAACCAGACAACTGAGCACAAAGTCAAAGAGTTGGTAACAGAAAAATGGGATCAGCCAGCCTACACGATGCTAAGAAGAAATAGAAAAAAGGAGGAGCCTGTAAATTATTTAGTTAAAAAAATCAAGTAGCAACTTTAAAACCATGGTTTATAAATATACTTACAGCAATGGCACCATACACCATCATCGCACTGATTGTGAACATGAGGAGGGAGATAGCAAACAGAATGCAGGCATTTTCTGCATTAAAAGAAAAGCAGTAAGAATCAGTCATTTCCTGGAATTGTCACACTGCAGCTGACAGGTACCCAACCTTCGTCCATTACTGTGATCTGTTCTCAATTGATTAATCTGTGCCAACTACCAGCGGCAGAACAGAGTAGCTCAGATCCTTCCTAACAAAAAAAGATATTGTTCAAGAAAACCTACAACTATTTGGAAAAATCCCTCTGCCTTAATCAAAAGCCTGACTAAAGCCCAGGAACGCCAATTAGAAGCTTGACACAGTTTGACAATAATGCACCATAACGATGCTGATACGCAATATGTGTCAGTGCTAAAAGTATGTGAGTGATTAACTCAACAACTGGACAGAATCTTAAGTGAAGCTAACATAGTATCAACCTTTACACTTGAAAATGGTTTAGTTATGTAATTGGTCATTGGCAGTGGGAGCAGTACTGTTCCTTCAGTAACACTAAGGAAAACAGGAAATCACTGTGTGGAAGGTATCCCATTATTTACAAGGAAAGGCAGCTGAACAGAAACCAATTCGTAGCAAAATCCAGGACACTCATGGAAACTGCATGATAAAGATTCTCCTTGTGCATCACAGTTACTGATGACAGAAGCATAGCTGCTTTCCACAAGTTAGATTATACTTGCTCTTTTTTAAACAAAAAGAAACCAGCTTCAGAGTCTATAGATGTGGTAAATTATCGGTTTTTAGCAATATTGAAGCCAAAATTTTGTGGTTCCTCTGCTTGAAAAAGAGATGATCTGAGACTCCTTTCTACTCTGCAATAATTTGAAGACACACTGTGGAAGCACTTACACATCCAATTCAGTACAAGGTAATAATATCTACATGCACAGATAGCATCAAGAAAGAGCCCCTTCGTGTCTGAATGATCATACCCAAGTGTCAGCAATCACCAGTAAGTGTGCTTGTCTTCTGAGGATTTATTACTCACAATATCCACAAGCACAATAAAATCTGTAATATTCTTTCATGCACACAAAACCCTCTAGTCCAGATCCCGACATAAGGAATAAGAATTTTTAAGGCAAAACCATGTAACAGAGGTTTCATACTAAAGAGTGAAGACAGCACCTTCAGCTTCAGAAGCGTGTTTCACTCATATAAGCTTAAGGCTACCAAGTACACCAACAGTCATTACAGATCATATGACATTTTACAGACACATGCTGTGATTTTACTTAATATCTTAGCCTTATGAAGAATTAGGTCCTTGCTCCCAACTCTTATTTCATTACTAATAAATTTGAGTTACATTCACAGGTCAGAACTGACAGATCCTCAATTCAAGTCATTAAAAATTAACACAAAATGTTCAAAACCCAGGTTTGTGCTGTACTATTTATCTTTGCTGAATCTGACCCTCCCTATATTTTCATGTAATACAACAGACTGAGGTAGATTAGAACTGTCACACCACACATACTTCTGCATATTTGAAACCCAGAGAAGCAAAGCATATGCACAAGTTTACAGACAGAATAGTTTAAAAGCTTGATGCTAATTACACTTGTACACATCAAACACTCAATAACAGAGCGAAAAGTAGGCTTAATTGTGCTCATGGTGCTTTCTCTTTCATTTATTCTGCAGGTGAAACTTAGAGAAATACTTTCACTCAAGTACTTGGCATCCCAATTCTTCCACTTTTCTTAGAAAGATATCATGGTTTTGTTCTTAGTAAATTCATATACAATAGTGCTAAGCTCTTTTCTGATCTATGAAGATCACTAAAAATTCTGAAAAAAAGTCTTTAAACTTGTTTTCTAATGCTTGTTTTACTGAGACAGCAAAGATAGTTAATGTTTATGGAGAAAGTGAATCAGATGCCCCACACATGCTTCAACACTCAAAGCATTAGAAGGCCAAGAAATTTCATTGCTTAAGATGCTTGGGTGTAATATGAAGTTCAAATAATACTCCATAAAGTTTCTTTTCTTATTATTGTAAAAGAATTCAGTCCCAGTATAATTAAAGGGTAATTCAGAAAACAAGATAAGCATATTTAAATGGTGTATGCACGTACTACACCCTAGTGTATGGCAAATCCATGACACTGCATGCTTAATATCCCAATCAGCCAGCAGAGTTCTAGACCTACCAGCCATTCTCTCGGAAGCATAATAATTTCCAATGACTTCATACTGGATATCAACAGTTGGCACCATATTTGGATGAGTCACTTCTACTGTCAACAAGATGCCCATCAGCAAGTTCACCACCTGAGAGAGATCACAGTTACCTCAAGGTTAATTACATTGCAACAGCTAAGATCTTTATAATGACCACTAATAATCCTTTATTTCGGTTAAAAATAAACTCTTTCCTTTGCCTGTATGTGGAAGAAAAAAAAAAGAGCCCAACTTGCAATTAAATTTCAAGCTGATTTAGTTAAACCATTACCAAAACAACCCAAAGAACATGGAGCACTTGCTAGGTTCAATGAATCACAACTAAATAACTTTGCAAATTGAAGGGATAGTAAGGTTCCTAGAGATTCAAATTACATAATTAAGCTGATGCTGCTTGATGAATGTACAGATTTGTGAACTGGAAACAGTTAAAAAAAGTCAGGCAGGTAAAGGCACAGAATGAGGAACATTGGGAAAGAATTTCTGCTTTCTACAACAAATTGAGTTAACACAAATAAAGTACTGTGTTTCCGCCACATTGCAGCTTTAATAAGGTAGAGAGAACATCTCCCTCTACTTCCCAGATAATTTATTAAAACCTCATCAGTCCTTATCAGAAAGGTCTACACAACCACAGGGAAAGTTAAAAAGTTTCACACAAAGATCAACCCCCACAATGTGTATGCATTCAGCAAGGGCTGTGTGCTCACCAGTCCTTCTCCTCCCTCACGCTGCTACTTAAGACTCCTTCTGTTGCCACATTTTGGTAGGCAGCAGAAATGTCTTCAGTAAGAGCTCAAAGAATCAAAAGTAGCTTAAGCTTCTGTAAAATTGCCTTGACAGCATTTATAATGTATTCAGGATTTACAGGGACATAGTTTCTGTTACTAATATCTGGACACACATGCCAGAGGTTGCATAACACAAAAAAGTCAGGATGGTATTTTCAAGCTGCAGACATTTTCCAATCAGTATTCAGTACCGTCACCACCACCAGCAGGATCCCTTCCAATTAGCCTCAAAAGAAAAAAAAACCTGTTTGCACTTTCTCACGACTTAAGAATATTTGCCAGGTATTTCTTCTTCTACTGGCCTGGTTCCAGGAGTCAATAATGGTCACAAGTCTATGCACAATTACTGAATATTTCCGTGAGAAAAAAAATCATTTTGAACCCTTTAAAAACTTTGAGATGCACAGTTCCTATAACTTTTTTCTCCTCACTGTTTATAATGTTTTTTTTTTTTTTCTTTTTTTTTTCCCAGGGATTTAGAGACACATGGTGATAAGCTTACTTGCACTTTCTGCTAAAAAGAACTCTTTAGTGGAATCAAAGGTGGTCACTTTGCAGAAATGCAATCTCATCATGTATTACGCAAACTTGATAGAATTTCCAGCTATTTTGAGCCACTTGTATTTTTATAAGGAGTTTTATATCTTGAAATATAAAACACAGTAGCCAAAACAGCTGGCAGTGAAGAACTCTGTTCAACCACCAATATCTTTAGCCTCAAAATGCACATATTTTCACTCTCACAGGACACTTCCTACAGGGCAAACTATCAAGTTGCTCACCTGCCTCTTGTCTTTAAATCTTATTTTGCTTCACCATTGGTCTTGTGTATAGAAAACTATCATCTCCCACCTGGTTCATCCTTCTGTACTCTGGCTTTCTGCTTGCAATGCATTTTCAACCCTTCTATTTCTTCCTCTCTGTGAGTGAGCTAGGGGTATTGGAAAATACCTTTGTGCACTGTACTTGTTTCAAAAGGCCCATGTCAAGGTTCAGGTCTCCGGCAGTTGAAACTGATCTCTACTTATAAAACACAAAATTCAGTTACAGCTTAATCATTTGTTGTTTATATACAGTCATGAGTTTGACTGCCATGATAGGCTATATGCCTCAAGATAAAGAGCAAGCAGCTCCTGAATTACTACAGAAGTACTGAAGAACTGGAATGCCTCCGAATGTTGAAATTGTAATTTCCCATTAGTCACTTTTTTAAATTTTCATCCTATCTGTGGTCCTAATTCAGCATACCAAAGTCCTTAGTAATTTCACTAGTTACTGAGTGCAGTTCCAAGTATTAAAGGTTTATTTTCTTAACCTGAAATAGTATGCAAGTAAAACAGGAAAAAAAAATGTCATTCAAAATCCAATCTATTAGAATCAATGAGATCAAATAAAAATAGCGATAAACCAAAACAAATCTAAACAAAAACAAACCCAAACCTCTGTCAACTAACACCTCAGGGCTTCCAATACTCCATTACTGCTGTTTACAAATCCTTCACAACACTGAGCAATTCATCACACTTAATACATGGATTTCAAGTAAGAGCTAGAGAGCCAGAGCCTCTATTTTAACTACTTCCATTCTCTCCCAGAAGCTTGATAATAGCAAGACCACCAGGCTCATTTCAAAATAACCAACATGTTAACAGGCAGCAAGAATATGGTTTGGACCACAAAACATCGTTAGAGCTTTTAAGTACATACTCACTGCAAATCAAATGCATGTTCACAAATATCTACGTGGAGAAGTCAGAAAAAACGTAATTCATGTATGGCTCAGTGTAATATGAGGAGTAACCTATCACCATCTCCCTCTCAAAAAAAACAAACCCAAAAAACCCCCAAACCTGACAGGACAGCACTCAGTGGATACTGCAGCACTCTAATGTAACACCTCAGAAATCCCAGAGGCCTCATCCTGGTCTTTTTTGCTAGGGGATCAAAAATAGTAACAAAAAAAATTTTGCAAAATGCATGTTCAAATTCTTATTAAAAAAATTATTCCATTAAGATAAAAATAACCATAACTTAATTTTGTAGTAGTTTAAGGAGTGTATTTTACACTTATATATTTGGGATAGCTAAGTTTAACGGTGTGGTGTAGCTTGTATCAAAATTCAAATAGCTGAAATTTCGAATTCTCAAGCAGAAAGCCAGCATTTATTGCACACAGGTAACAGAAATATCAGCTCCCCACATGATTCGAACTCAAAAGACTGTCAAACTGTTAACAAGCATTAGCTTTTTAATTAATGAGTTTTATGTCCACCGTATACAGTTAATGCCTCATCACGTAAGTGTTTCATCTCTCTGGAGGCCTGAACATGAAGTCTTGTTTCCCCAAGAACTCTGAGTGACTTGGGCAAAATCAAGAATTCCTGCTTATAATTTGCTTATATCTTTTTATGAGGGGAAGGAGGGAAATTGCCTTGCACTACTACCCTCATTTTCCTTTCACTTTTCCAGTATTTTTTCACTAGACATATTCCCAAAGGAAAAACAAACAAACAAGACAGATTCTAATTTGGTTTGGTTTATTTTTATACTGAATTAATAAAAAGTGAAAAAGAGTAATTTTAAATAGGGTACTTCAGAGCCTCTAGCACTACCAGTATTAGACTGAGACCAGTTACACTGGCTCATTTCTGTCAATCTTGTTCAGAGAACAAACTATTCCAGAGATCCTGCTCACGCTCCCACTAACCAGCGGCAATTGCATCACTGACTCCAGTGCTGGAGTGTGCTGCCAGAATGCACCAGCCCCTCCCTCCAAAACAATGCTCCTGGCTTTTAGACTGTTTATTGAACTCTGATCCCAGTTTTGCCAGTGCAGTGTTCACGCTTCCGGTTTCTGGAAAGCACAGCCCAATATGAAAGTTTACAGGAAGAACCAAACTTCAAAGCAACACGACTGCAACTATGGAGGGACGAACAGGAGGTTTCTTTTTCTTTCCCACACAGAACAGCAGTGGGTGTTGCAGAGCTAACCAAGCTTTATCAGTCCTGGAACTCAAGTACTAGTCTGCCAGAAGTGTTCTTAACCCGTCTTTTGGCAAATACACTTTTATTTATTCATCACAAACAGCAGCAGCACATGGACATAACTGTGCTTAAGACCCATTTTGATCACACAGCATCAGCAGCAGACATTTTAGACGATAGTCCTTGTTCTCTCTGGACTCACAAAAGCACACAAAAAGGACAGTGATAAAACTGTTTTAGTGAGGAGAAAAGTTAATTACACGCACAATTTAAGACTATACAAATAAGCAAGGAATACGAAAATGCCTAAAGAAATAGTTACATAACACAAGTATTAAGTAGACAGAAGTGTTATCTTACGAAAACATCTGGAGTAGATTGCTATGGGACTCCATTTTAAGTTTGATAGCAAATTCCTTCAGGACTGCACTGCACAAGGACAGAGTTTATGCAGTTAATAGCAAGATTTTCAGTAACACAAAGCTATTATTGAACTAAACATTCTCCCCCCCTCCAAAAAGTTAGAACCTTCAAAAAACCAACAAAACCGAAACACACAAAATACAAACAAAAAACCCCACCAAACCCATAAAGCAAAAACCACCATCCTACACAGAAAGTTATTACTATTTGTCCCACCATACCTTACAAGCAGAGATTATTTAACTGATTTAGAAATAGTTCTCATAAGAACCTGAAAGACTAAGTTAGAGCTATGCTTATATTGTGCACTAATTAGCATGTCTAAACAACCTGACATATTCCGGGCCATTTTTTTTTTTTTAAGTTTGACAGCAGACAAATAAATTTAACTTTTACTGTCCAAACTGTACTTTACTTTCAAAAAAGTGTAATTTATAGTTGAACTCTGATTTAAAGCACCAGGCAAGACCACCTAAAGCTTTGTGTTATAACCTTATTTCAGCTCATACAGCCAACAGTTGCCAGACTTAAAAGTTCTCACCCTTTCCCAGGTAACAGCTGAGAACTGGATAAAAATACTCAATGCACAGTTTAACGAAGTTTTCGATACTTGATACACAGGGAGTTTTTAATAAAAAACCGCACCTATGAAACACTTTGTATGCCCCCTGCTATCTTGAACTCAACTCTACGTTTCCGTCTAGCAGACCGAGTCGCTGAGGTTACACGAGATCAAAGCTGCACTCCGCCTCTAGAGCAGCAGCCTCACGGGTGCCCGGCGCAGCTTTCACTGTCCCCAGCACCCATTGAGAAAGAAGAAAGCGGTGCTGCATCCAGGCAACAAGAGGAAACATAAGCACAGCAAAGGAGCCAGAAGCGCTACCAGGTCTATGGCCACGGAAAAATCTCCCAGTCCACCGCCCCCAGCAAGTTCCTGGGTTTACAGACACTCCCGCGAACAGGAATCGCAGTGCAGAGGCAGCGAGGTGCTTCTGTTGCCCTTACTGTTAACGATTTGTGCTTTTATTTGAGGTACCAGAAGCATATGCTTGAACTCCATCCATCAGCAGCACAGTGTGGTCTGCAGGTTTCCAAAAGAAGTTTGATTCTCAATACTACAGTGGACCTTTTCCATTTTAAATGAACTAATAATAAAACTTAATCAGTACCGAGACTTTTGCCCAATTTTTTTTTTGAAAAAGAAATACCTTTTCCCTAAAGTTTTGCTACACGTCCAACCTGCCACCTTGCCTTTTCCTCAGGTCCTCTCTCTCCAGCCACTTTGTTTGCCTGTACATTTTTTTGCCAACTGAGGGACCAAGATGCATAAAAATAAAGGATCTCCCCATACTTGTTGAAAATAAACCATAAACTCTCCAAAGCCAAATCCCCATGCCTCTAAAGGCAGGTTTTGTGCATGGCTGTTTCATATCAACACAAAAACTCAGAATTCTTTGTTTCTTACAATCTGGAAAAGGGTAAAGGAGAATAAAGGCTTTGATTACAGCTTCAGGGGAACAGAAAAGCTATGATGCAACTTTTATAAACTATCCTCTCATTTTTACTGCCCATGAGGGTAAGGGGAAGGAAAGATGAGAAAATTACTTTGATAAAGGGGAGCTCAGGTCCCTTTCAAGGGAACCAAGGGAAGTTCGGGCTCCAAGCCTTTAACTTGCTGGTACTGTTTTCACATTTCTATTTTGCCCTAATTCAGAACTTTATCTCTAATATTTCATCTTCACTACCACAGCTCTTTCTCGGACAGAAAGCACTCACCAGTCAGAAAAAAGGGGTGTTTTGGGAGCCTAATTTGTTTCCATTGCTCTTCAATCACTGTGTTGAGAACAGATTATGGAATAACCAGAACTTCCCCTGTCACAAAGCTCTTGCTCATTTTGGAGACACTCATCTTCCTCTCAGAGGTTACACACCACTCACGGGTACCACATCTTGTTCTCCTATAACATACCCCAAATTCCAGTGTCCCCCAGTTCAACTCCCTTACCAAGTACACGTTCAGTACTGTATAAAAGTCTCAATCTCTCCAAACCAAGAAAGGGAAGAGTAACACAATCCCTCTGAGACGCAGATTAAAACACTCTAAACTTTTTCTTCACCTTCTTTTTTCCAACCACAACAAGGGAGGCTGCCGAGGAATTGCACGGCTTGGTTAGCCCGAAGGAGATCTCGGGAAACAAGAGGAACCCGAGCCCCGCCGGGTGACCCCGGGAAGTCCCCTCGTGCAGCCCCCCCAACTACCACAGGAAAGGGAACAACTTCCCGGGCGAAGGGGGCGGGACCCCGCGGCCCCTCGGTAAAGGGAACAACTCCCCGGGCGAGGGGAACGGGACGCCCGCGGTCCCTCAGAGCGGCCGCGCGGGCGCTGCTCCCTCGCGCCACCGAACCCCCCGCGCACGCGCGCTGAGCACGGCCCCCACCGCCGCCCCTTCAGCCGCTGGCCGCCCCCGCCTCTCACCATGTACCAGGTGCCCAGGATGATGGTGCCGGTGCGCACATGGCAGCAGCCGCAGCAGCGGGTGCTGTAGAAGTGGTCACGACTTCGCTTGAACGTCATGGCGGCAGCGCACAGATCCGCCTGCTACACCCACCGCCCGCTCTCTCCAGGCAGTTCTCGACACCGAGGGCCGTAAAACCCCCGACGCGCGCGTCACCGCCGCGCTGACCAATCAACCACCGAGAGAGTGTCGCGGGGTGGGCCTGTGTTGCCGCGGCGACAGGCGATTGACAGAGGCGTGGACCAATCATAACAGCCTGGGACTGACGCCCCGCGTTCACCTGCGGCGGCGGGGGCCGCACCTGAGGCTGAGGTGGGGGAGGTGCTCCTCTCGCCATGTTGGGCTTCGTCCGGTCCTGCTGCCGGCCCTCCGGCGGTGCCGCTCGGTGGCTCTGGCGGGGACGTGTCCTGCCCTGTTCGCCTGGCGCACGGGGAGCAGTTCGCCGGGGATTTGAATAGTTGGAACTTGGCAGCCGAGGAGGCAGCGAAACCCTGTGGGGAAAGCCGCGTTGTCTAGAGACGTTCCCCTGAACTCGGCGGGGGTGAGGGGCGGCTCGAGTCCTGCGTCCAGTTCTGGGCCCCTCAGTTCAGGAGGGACATTGAGGTTCTGGAGAATGTCCAGAGAAGGACAACAGAGCTCGTGAAGCGTCTGGAATAGAAGTCTGATGAGGAGCGGCTGAAGGTGTTTTGCCTGGAGAAAAGAAGGCTCAGAGAGAATCTTATCGCCCTCTACAACTCCCTGAAAGGAGGTTGTAGCCAGGTGGGGGTCGGCCTCTTCTCCCATGCAGCTGGTGACAGAGTGAGAGGACATGGCCTCAAGCTGCATTAGGGGAGGTTTAGTCTGGATATCAGAAGGAATTTATTCATGGAAAGGGTGATTAGACATAGGAACAGGAGTTACTATCGCTGGAGGTATTTAAGGAAAGGCTGGACATGGCACTCAGTGCCGTGGTCTGGTTGATGTGGTGTTAGGTTATGGGATGAATTCGATGATCTCAGAGGTCTTTTCCAACGTAATTGATTTTGTGATGATGGGCAACTCTTACTTTTAAAATAGTAATGAATAAGTAATGTCTCTTGATGTCCTGATTCCAGCTGGTGCAGGGTTAATTTTTGCAGGAGCCAGGAGGGAGCGTGCCTAGGATGTGGAGTTTGTTCTATCCCACCTCACATCATTGGTCATTGCTAGGAGCAGGGGGAAAAGAGGTTTCTTCCTGTGGAGAAAGCATGGAGGAGGAGCCGACTGGTATTGTATATTGGGAGGGGAGGTAGGTTTCTTATCTCATTGATGTTTCCAGTATATTGTTGTGCCTCCAATTCTCAACTCCAGCGCACTGCAGCGGGAAAGAGGAGGGGAAGGGGGAGTGAGACAGAGTAGCGTGTGGTTTTGGAAAGTCTCAGTGGAGGTCCTGAATTGAGGAGTACCATTCCTAAACCAGGACACCTGGGTAGAGCCTGAAGAGGCCTGCTTTGAGGTACTGCCAACAGCCTCCGGCTTTTGCTGAAATTCACCCAGTGCTGCAAAAGGTTTAGTTCACATGAACCATTTTGTTGTTCTTTTGAGTTAATTCCTTGGATTAAAGAATAATATTAAGATTGTGTTACGTGCTAAGAGGATATGCCATCAGAGGGAAAACAAAAGAGGTGAAATTCAGTCCGCAGAAGTGCTTTACTGTGTTGGTGACTCCAAGCCCCTGTTGGTGAGTGGGGAGTGGAAATGCTTCATAAGTTCCACCAAAACCTGCGGGTGCTACACTTTTTAATACATTAATTAGAAATAAGGTGTCTAAATCCAAGTCCTGTCTTCATATGTGTATGTGATAAGTTTCACCACCACTTAGACACAGTCTCCTGTTTCCACATGGAGCAGGACCTATAAACTTTCCCTTACCCAATGGTTTCTGGAGACCTGAGCTGTTGATGCAGAAATTTACACAGTTTATTTTAACCTTCTACTTGCAGCTGCAAGTATTTCCTTCTTGGCAGTATACAATCTGAGACACTCACAGAACCGTAAATATTTGCTGTGCGTATATACACCAAGACATATGTCAGTATTAGTACTGAGGTTTTTCACTTTGAACAATGAGAAGGTAATGAGGGTGACTGTGCTTGTCCTTTTGATACATTCCAGATTGTACAATTAACACATTTTATTGTTTTAGCTGCTTAGTCTATTTTTAATGTGAGCTGTTGCTGAGCTGTTTGAAATTATTTACTTAAGGGCTTTAAAAGTGACCTTTTTACTTTAAATCCCCAGAGTTCCATAGTTGGTGTTTTTCTTCCTTAGGGCATATTTCATTTTTGAATAAACATGTTGTAAGTGCTGCTAAGATGGCTGTAATGATCCTATTATAAACTATTGTTTGTTTCTTTAGTGCTCCTAATGTTCTCAGCCCTGTGCACAGATGCCTAATTATCAACACTCTGATTTAATGTAGCAAGAAGGGACTAATTTTAATCAATATACATGCATCCATGCAAAAGAATAGAAAAAAGAATGTGCATTTTGTTGTAATCAGTCATTTAAAAAATCGGTTTTCTCACAGATGGCACTTTGGGAAGCCTAAACCAACTATTCCTGCTGCATGCATGCCTGAATTGATTACATTGTTCTGCGGAGCTGAGAGATTCTCCTTCCTGTTGGTCTGTCCCTGTGTGAAACTGACTCACAGGGACAGACCAACAGGACTAAAAAAGGAAAAGAAAGACAGAAATTAAAGCAGGAGTCCCTCCCTCAAAGTTTGGACATCCACTTGGAAACACTCAGATTCTGCTCCCAGCTCAAATGATTTGTGAGGGCAAGTGTTCCTCCTAAGATCTTGCAGTTGGACACTTTGCGTTCGCTAAGATCAAGCTCTCATGTCAGGCTCAGATTTTCAGGGCTATTTTCATGAGATGAAAGAAATCTTAATTAAGCGTTCATATCTTTGTCAGCCAGACTGAGAATAAAAATTGATGTGATTCCCTTGAGCTTCACTGCTTGTTACACTCTGCAAACAACAAAGATACTGGGAAGAATAATGTGAATCTCATTTAACATCACAAAAAAGCTTTCCACAGCAGGATAGGCTGATGTGGAACTATTGAATTTGCATTATAAAACCTCTCCACTTTCTCCTCCCTTCAAAAAAAAAAAAAAAAAAGGAAAAGAAAGATTTAAAGAGTATTCTGAGAATGCATTGTTTCTTATACTTGAGGGAAGAGATAATAGGTTAATGATTTTAGTCCTACCCTCTGTGAAAAATTCCGGTTCTTCCATGCCACAAGCAGCCCAGATGACCTCAGGCAAGACACTTCCTTCTTGCTGAGCCTTAATTTTCTCCTTGCTAGTTCAAAGAGGATTTGTGAGGCTAAATGTATTAAAAACTCTGAGGGGCTCAGCTTACAGTCATGACAGGCAGAGCAAAATCTCAGAGAGACAGCGAGTATTAGTGAAAAAACTTCCTCACGAATAGCAAAAAGACCGTGGCATGCAGGATAAAAGCATCCACAACAGTAAGAGGAGGAAGCCCTACACAGATTTGCAAGTCAGAAGCAGCTGCAAAAGAATGATTGGGATTCCTTTACCAGCATGATGTTTTAACTCCTTCCCTCTCAGCAGGTAGGGGAGGTTTGATATCACAGTGTTCCTCATTAGCCAAACTAGTCAAGGCTTTCAAAACCCATGTCTAGACGGGAGATTTGCACTTCTGTCTTGAGAGGGCCTGGCAATGTTTTACCAAACACAAATTAGTTTCGGATAATCATATTTTAACAAGATGACAGCAAAACAGGTAGAATCAGGTAAATGAGAGACTTGGCTCCAACTTCTTCAAAAATTTAAAGTCTGACACTTGCCAGATGTCAAAACAATGCAGCACTGTTTTCTGCTAATTTTTGTAATGCCATAGTTTTTTCCTTTTGTGCCATTTTTCAGTCTATCCTTGGCTAGAAGATGGTAGTTTAATGCTGTAACCACGCACTGAACTATTGCCAGGATGGCAGTATTTTGAAGAATAAGGTGTTCTGCTTCAACATTTGCTCTGTTATGTGAAGGGGAACCTACAGACCCTGAACTGATAATCATATGTAACCTTGGGCAGAGTTCATATCACTTTATAACGAAAATACTGTCCTGATTGGGGTTGAGAAACTAAGGCACAGTGAGATGAACTGATCTGACAAACACCACTAAAGGTCAATCAAAGTCCTAGGAACATCAAGGAAGTCTCTTGTCCATTTGCTTATTTGCCAGGCAATAAAAGGTGCAGTGCAGGACATGTGGGAGCTCCTCCATCCCAAATGGAAGGCACTTGGCTATGAGGGCAGGAACAAGCTACTGTTATTTTTTTTCTTATAACTTAATGCACGTGCCTGCTACTCTGCATTCTAAAATTAAAAAAAAAAAAAAAAAAAGAGAGAAAAAGGTTAGTTAGTTTCCCAGATTCAGTTATTTTCCATGCTGAACAACCATTTTTACACTTAAAAACCCCAAGTTTTTCAACATCACAGAGTAAGTAATATCTTTACATAGAAACTGCAATATATAACACTGTATCCCCTTAACAGAATTTAGAAAAATCCATAGAACTGGTGCAGAAGGTGTGAAAAATACTCAGGCTGAAAGCGCGGATTGACTTTTTGCTTCCTTAAAAAAGATAAGAATG
This sequence comes from Platysteira castanea, assembly GCA_013397175.1. Classification (NCBI taxonomy): domain Eukaryota; kingdom Metazoa; phylum Chordata; class Aves; order Passeriformes; genus Platysteira; species Platysteira castanea. The sequence goes on from VYXC01007319.1 coordinate 1,273,069, forward strand.
TACTAGAGTAAAAGCAAAGCATTAACATATCAATGAGGGGGAAAAATTCTCATATAAATTAGTCAGGGGAAAACTTTCCTGTTGGTGACTCATACAACAAAATCATAAATATACTGAAGTCAGCATTAACAAATTTTACCATCCTTTTTCTCCAAGATTAATTTTACAGGAAAACAATCTAATTTGGAGGATCAGTTGTTTCTTGTAAAAGGGGTAAGAAAGTAATAAAAATATATCACAAGGAATTTTGTGGTTATTGAATTTTACTCAACTTCACTTTGAGATTCCTAATGTAACGTTCCAAGCTTCTGTACTATTTGTTCTAGTTGGTTGCTGTTAACAATATGAATTATCTTTTATGAGTCAGTTTAACTCAGTTCCAAACCTTTTAAACTCGTAACAGATGGATCAGAAAGTCAGGGTTAGAAAATAAGCTAAAATATGACAGCATGGTTTAAAATTTCTCTAAGCCCAGGACTGTGTTTCTGGGTTACTTGCTGTACACTCAGATTTTTTAAATCTCAAACACTGCATAAAATTTCGTGTCTTCATTTAGAGAATCAAAATCTGCTAAACTAAAAGAGCTGTGGTTCATTTATAGCAGCCTCAACACAGCTGAGGAGCTATGAAAATGTCTAAAAATAACGTGATCTAAAATGGTACTTGCAATTTCAGATATCTCAGTGCTTTCACATGAACAAGTGAGCACTGGAAACGGAAAATGTCCTGTACTCACTGGCAGGCTCCCCCTTCCAGCCCTCAACCCAGACTTGCCCCTCCATGAATCTTGGCAGGGTGAACAGGAGGTGCCTGAGGACCTGAACGGTACTGTCTCAGGGAACCAGGGAGCTCTGGTGGTGGTTATTTCTTTACACGTTGGCTCCTTGACTGCGTTTGTAGTTCGGGATGACAGCAGATTTCCAGGAGGAACACTGGCAGGTGGCTGTTGCTGCCAGAAGAGCTCGATAAAACCATTCATGTGTCCCTGTAATGTGCAATGCACAGAACCACCACCCAATGAAAATGGTGCATGCAAAGAGGAATCAAAGTTTGATAGAAAATAAAGATTACCAAATTTATAATATTCTCTTGATGGGATGACACGGGTCAATTACTCTTACAGTGGCCTTTTCCCCAGAAGACACAGGGAGTTGTTTCTGAGATCAGTGCATTACAGTGTCTGTTCAGTCAGTACAGGGGGACCTTTCCTTTGCAGGAACATCTGCAGGGCTGAATGTCAGGGATGGCACATACTGGAAAGTTCATCTTGCCTTGAAAAGATCCCTGGGTCTGGTCCAGTACAATCAAAGAAGACAAAGTTTCCTATGTCTGATTTTTGTGGCCCATGACTTGAAAACCCTCTCTCCTCACAATATCCAGCTACCCTTAGAAAATACTCAGTGCTACAGAGTAGGCCCATGTTGTAAGCATAGTAAAGAAATTATTTCCTGCCAGGCAATTAGCATGTCTACCTGTTAGTCAGCTTGTGCATGTGTTGGCTGTGCCACTGATCTGCAGATTGGGAGGGACCTTGATAATTATAGACAATTAAAATGATCAGTTATGGATAATTATGGAACAGCAGGCCAAATTCCCCTCTTAACCCTGGCGATGTTACACCGTGGTTTGAGTGTGAAGCAGAGCTTCAGCCTCTGCCTCTGCATCCTGCTGCCTGCTTGAAAGTAAACACAACTTTGTGGGTCAGGAGTTCGTCAGTTACATAATCAGTCACATCTTAATGCCTGTGATACTATGGACTCATCATGTATGGATATGGCTCTATTATTAGGGGTATAGCCAATCTTCCACCTTCAAGAGGCTGCCCACAAGAAAGAGCATCATTACAAAAATAGAGCAGACTGAGTTGAAGAGAAAGTGGAAACTTAAAGGTGTGTATTTCATCATTTACAGCTGCTGCTGTAACAATTAACTGCTTGCCCCTAACCAGATGTTTGTCAGCCACACTTCATCCCACCTCCCACATTGCGGCTGCACCAGAGGATTGATTTCCAGCCACTGGGCCATTTGCAGGCATGGGGAGAGCTTTTGGCTGTTCCTAAGGCAAGTGCCTCTCAAGCAGCTCATAAACTGCTTAGGGAAAAGGCAGGGGGTGCCAGTTGGACCTGGGCCATGAACTGGCAATTAGACTACACTGGGTTATTGAATGATCAGAGAGAATTACTCTCGATTTACTCTTCTAAGGAATAACATTCAGTTATAGCTCAAGCAGTGCTTCAGTGTGTTGGGGGGATGTTGAATCTTCTGTGAGGATTTACTCTCCAGCTAGCAAAGATCAGAGACTGGGAGAATGCGCACATCTAGCACATTAATTTAACCCTCCCAGAGCCAGGAGCAGCAGAGCAGGCTGATGATCTGCACAGCCTCTGTCTTAAAAGCACAGAAACCAGGGAATAACCTGAACATGTGGTGATGAAGGGGATTTTCTGAAGAAACTCAAAGGTCTGATTTTCAGAGAATCTGCAAAGACTGTTCATTAAGCTGTATGATGGTTTTTCAGCCTCTGACAACTGGGAAGTGAAAGAATGGAAGTTGACAGCAGTTGTTGAGAGCTTTGTGTTTTGGTGTGATAGTTTTTGTAAACTCAGTTCTCTCACTGAAGAACACTTTTGCATCTGTGGGAGCCTGTGCAGCAGCACTGCTAGGGGGCATGGTACAGGAAGGCTCCAGGCACTGCCACAGCCATATCAAACAAGCAGCACCCGACGTACCCTTTCCTAACTGCTGACAAAACAGTTGCATCACACAAGCATGCTGTACATTGCCATCCAATTTGCCCTGAAAGGTGCTTTTCAATTATTTAGGAAAGCCTACAATCAAGAATATTTAGTTGTAGGAGTGTGGGGTTTTTTTTGGCCTACATTAGTGTGGTATCAAATAATGTGCTGCTGTAAACTACTGAGTCCATCTGTATTACTATGATGACTTCCCACAGGTGAAACAGTGGAACCAGAAGAAAAATGCAGGTCTCAGACACCACTGAGTCAGTACTGAAGTCAGCAAGAGGGGTACTGAAGAATTTGACAGAAAAACAGTAATATCATTTTCTGCTACTTGTCATCAGCACCTCAGTCAGCTTGTCAGTATTCTAAGTCTGGATTGTTCTTTCATCCCAACAACAGAAGAATGTCACGAGGATTTCCTAAACACAGAAGAGTTCAGATGAAGGAAATCTCTTAAAAAAATTTATAGTACCTCAAAACAGCTTGAAAATGGAATGGTTCTAGCCAAAAACACATGCTCTTACACACATATAAACTAAATAAAACAGCTCATAAGTATTGGGCCTTGAACAAAAGTTTTAATTTTTTATTATAAAAACAGTGACATTTGAAATACTGGAAAATGTTGAAATAAAGCATAATTACAAAGACATCAAAAAGTTTACAAGCAGATATAGAGAAAAAAGCAGAAGAAATCTAGTCCACCAATCTTGTAAGCTTCTCTTTATCTCTTTTTTTTTCTTTCTCTTTTGGGTGACAGAGGTTGTCTTCAATGCTAAGGAAAGACCATGGGCAACATCCTGGCCCCAGTGAGGTCAATGAATGTTTTCCATTGGCTTCAGAGATAGCAGAACTTTGCTCATTACCCACATACTCATTAGCACATCTTCTAAATCCTTAAACTTGCTGTACCCGTTCCTCCAGTGAGGCCATGTATTTTCTTGTTATGCATCTGCTCCAAACCAGTTACTTTCCAGATAAAAGCTCTTTGGTCTATTTAGTCCATTCATAAACTGCCAATATTTCACCTACACTGAGACACAAAGACCAAGATGTGCAGGTTCTAGGCAGTGGGCTGCTCAGTGTCATCAGGTAAGATCACCCCTCCCCTGCCTGTCTGAAACAACCCTGCTGTGCTAAATTTCAGGGCACACAGTACAGCTAACTACCCCAAAAATCACAGCACAAGAGAACTGCCCTTCAACATACAGTAGCTAAACTATAAACACAAATACATTGCTGCAGTTAATTGCTTCTCTGAAGGGTGCAGCTGCTTTGACAGCTATGCAACAGATGATGGCCATCAGGGAAAAGTGTTGGGCTGCAGGTAAAGCTCAGACAAGCCAGGATCAGGGATGCAATGGCAGAAGCAGAGAGGTCTCTGGCTCCATGGTGCAAACAGGAGTGCAGCTGTGGCAGTGTAAAGCTACAGACATCCCTGGTTATACACTCTCCTAGTGAAAAGAGTTTCACAGTATCAGCCCAAAGCCTACAAATGTGCACACATTTAACCTGCATTGGTAACCTTCTCACACCATCTCCAAAGGCACACAGTCAAATGCAGATGGAGATTTGAGAAACACTATCTCATACTTCGAGGCAGCACTTCTGGGATGGGTCAGGCACAGCCTCAGGACTCTCTGAAGAAAACCCCCCAGCCACCACCAAAGCTGCAGCTCCTCTGGGGATAAAGCGCTTGTGCTTTTAGTGGTGTCAGTTCAGCACTGTTTGTAAACCACAGTATTCAACTGTAACACATTCTTTTCTCCATACTATGAGCCCTCTGACAAGGAGAAATACACACTCTTCAAGAAATACTAAACTGACGTTTTTGAAAACTTCATTCACAAATTTAGTTTATATTAGAATATTCAAGTGACAAAATGATAAAAACTTCCAAACATCAGATTAAGAAAAATGATTTTAAAAAGTTACCTCAGTCTACTGTAAGTACAAATGCAACATGCTTTGGACATACAGACTTTAAACTTGAGCCCACCATGAAATCCAGGGAGAAAAAAGGGTTTAGACCATCTTTCCAAATAAGTTTAAAATCTCCTTTAGAAATATTTCTTGAGGAGCAAACTAGTCTGATGTGGGATAAAAAGTATAAATATGGCAAGGTAAGAGGCAAAAGTCTGACAGTAGCAGCCACCAAGGACTTAAAAGATTTAGGAGGTTGGAGGATGATCCATGTTATTCTCCCCCTGTCTCTGAACATTACTATGTCTTCTGTACATTACTAGCCTGTCGATGAGCACCTCTGCAAAAATGCCAGAGGAGACCAGACTAGCTGGTGGATCCTCCATGGGACCAAAGTACAATCACAGTCAGGTACAGCCGAACTATTTCTACAATGGCATAGAACACCACAAGCTGACGAACAACGTGACAGCAAAAAACTGAAAGGACTTAATGCAACCAGTCAAACCCCATTCAACAGCTTTTGATCAAGGGCAGCAGCTTGCAATGAACAGCCACTCTGTTTCAAAACCACCTCCTGTGCACAGCCTGCTCACTCTCCACTCTTTCACACACTCATGCTCTCTGGCTCACTGCTCCTCTTCTCCTCTTCCTCTCACTGGGAGGTCTCACGGAGCCTCTCTTTGCCTGGGGCTCAGCGGCATCGCAGAAAGCAGAATCCTTGCAGCTCATCGGCATGTCTGCCCCATCGGGTTGGCACTTCGCAGCTACACAGCTCCCTCAAGTCTCTTTCTTCATTTTCTTCCTCTTCCTCCTCTCCTTTTTTCCTGGTACACCTGCCATACAAACAACAGGGGCCAGTGCACAAACCTTCCACATGCAATTGCATCCCTGAGAACTGTTGGCTTTTTGCCAGATGAAGGGAATTTAAGGGTTCTTAGATGTGTTTTACAAGGGCCACGTACTTTCAAGGGTAATTCAAAGTCATGGGGAGAACTCTAAATGTTTTCAGTGGGCTCTGAATCACTCATATTTGCTTCTGTTTTATGTTGAAAAGTGCTGGGCAAAAATTATTGTTGCTTAATGCAATAGTAGCTTTTTTTTTTTTTTGCTCAGTAACTCCCAGAGGAGCAGGAACAGGTCACAGAAAAGCCTCCGAGTAATTCAGAGCCTCTCAAAGAATTAACACATGCAGCTAAAGGAGAAGCATTTCGCATATTCATTTAAATATGCATTTGTGAACACTTCTCAGATTACACATTCTTCTGAAAATTCATCAGATGTGCAAAAACAATTACTTACCATTATTGGGTGAATTATTAGCAATGTCCAAGGATTTTTTGAAGGAAGCACCGACTGCATCACTGCTATGTTTTGTAGATATCAAGTCCCTTGGGCCTTCTTCCATTCTTGTTTGCAAACCTTGCTGGGGCTTAATTGAAACAATATGCTTCACTAAGCATATGAGTTAAACGAAGCATATGCAAGTACAAAATATGAGAGAAAATGTCATTATTGTGGGGCATTTAAAGAAACTGCAGGACAAATTAATTTTTACATGATTAAAATATTTTGCCACGTTATCTACCTACCTCTTATTTATTTGTTTTAGAGGGGATTAAAGTGTTGAAATTGTCTTTCATTACCATTTTTCCCCTTGCTTCCCCCAGTGAACAGAAGAGCAGCTAAACATGTCCAGAAAATCATGTTCTGTGACAAGTGAATGAAACACAATTTGCACATTTTGGGAAGTCCCTCCCCATTTCTCATTTAACTGAGCACCAAGGACATCACAGGCAAGGACTGGTCCAAAACCCAGTAAACACTCTGTTCCTTTGCACTTCCCATCCCAAATGAACTGACATTCTCCACAGCCTTTCTCTGTTGCACTCTGAGACATTTTTCTCTCAATAGGCTTTCTACTGGTATAACAGTGGCCTTGTTTTGTCTTCACTGACTTTTGTGAACCACCTTTTCATTACTGTTAGTATCTCTGGGTGACCTTCAGCTATAGATGAAACACAGGCCAATTGTACACTAAACTTGGAGTGCATCTGGCTTTAATCATGGAGAAAAAATGTTTAGGCAGATGCATTCCAAGTTTAGTGCACAACATTCTGTCATGCAAAATCAAAGTGTTTTGAAAATCTGTTAGAGAATACCAGGAAGAAAAGTCCCCCTTAGGTCATCCTACCAGAGAAGAATCACCCTCTGCTCATGGAAAACCAAACACTTCTCTTAGAATACAAAATACTCACATGCCTCAGTCCAGCTCCACCCCTTGCTTCCTTCACTTCCATTTTCTTCTTCTTCCGCTGCGTTTTGCTTTCAAGCCCAGAAAGGCAGAAACGAATGCCTGCTTTGCCTTTTGGCAAATCCTGAAAGCGTCAGAGATTTTGTAAGAGGAGTCCTGGGACAGCAAATTTTGGTTTTTTCTGGAAAACTGATTACCTCCAGGAGTGCGTGCTGACAGTGTACAAGCAGGGCTGTCTCTCTGGATAAGGTGCACACCTCAGCTCTGCAAAAAGCTAGGCATGCTCTTCCCACTCCTCCCTGAGGGGAGTATTTCCCTGGGCTTCTAGAAAGCATTTAAACAGTAAGACTTCTGCTTCTACAGCACCCAAGATACCACTGTATCACTGTCACCAAACCCTCTTATCAGCAAACTTAAATATGTCCTGGCTGCCCAAGATGCTGTGAAGGCTATGTCAGCTCTGGACTCCACACCTTTTTTAAGGCCTGGGTATTTGAGAAGGTCAGCAGCAGTAGGTTGCAAACAACCAGGGTTTGCTGCTTAGGACAGCAATACCACCTGGGTGATGAACTCCCAGAACCAGCCAACTCCCCCCAAACCATCTCATGCATCCTGCAAGTGTGTCCACCAGCTCCAGCTATCTCAGACAGATCAGGGAGTGACCATGCCAACCACTTCCTCCCATCATGAGAAAGCCCCCACAACCAAAGGAGCCTCGCTCCAGGGCTGGACTGGAGACCCCAGCCTGGATGAGACTGACCCCAGTGGAGCAGGTCTTGGCCATCAACACCACTCTCCTCACCTTCTTCTCATCCTTTGTCTGATGCTCCTCATCTCCAGTCCAGTTTCCCCACTCTTCGGTGGGAGCCTTCCAGTCAGAGTCCGGATCAATCACTGAAGGGTCGCCTATTAGGGCAAGCATACAAATGAGTTATGTTCAAATCCCAGCCTCATATGAGTAGCACAAATGCTGCAAAAATACTTTCCTGCTTGTCATCTTCCTGCTTGCCCATGTGATGTCTGGATGTGCATCTATGCATATCTTAAATGCATTAAAATATTTACAAGTCTATTTTAAAAATGTATTAAGACCGGTACTTTGACTGCCAATTCACGATTAGTGACTAAACTCTTCAGGACAGGAGAAAAATTAAAGAAGGGCTGAAAAACATACAGAAACAAAAGTCCTTCCAGCCTGCACTTCAAGAAAACAAGCTTTACAAAACTAATGGAGTGGCTTGTTAAACATTTCCTTTTAATTTTATGGAGAAGGATTGAGGCATATCCAGAAACACTGGCAGACAAAGCAGGCTCTTCCATTCACTGCAACACACCATCCTCTGGGCAATTATTTGTAAGGAAGAGTAATAATAGCAAAGGATTTGTGCATTCATTATTGCTGTCACTGGTGTTTTCTGTCTTGCAAAAAATAGAACCAAGTACATTCTCAACTTCATCACCCTTTTCTATTTTCTTTTCTTGAATGTAAGCCAGAAAAGCACCATCCCAGCAATGATTTCCAAACCTCCCTAAGATGCAACTCTAAATAGGCACGAAAGAGGTAACACCTATCCAGCATCAATTCTGATTATTTCATGGGAGCTGGGCAAAAAGCTTTTCAAAATATTTTCGTTTTCTCTATCTTTCAGCATCTGGTACCTTTGAAAATCTGGCTGCAAGCCCTCAGCTGCCTCTCCTCAAAGCACTGGCAAACTATCCTCAGGCAAGAAGGCAAAACAGACCAGTTTAATTCCTTCACCCAAACTGAATGAGGTGCAAAAAAGCAGATAAATCAGCATAAGTTGTTGAAAGGACTACTTGATTATTTTTTAACAATTTGAATGTAACAAGCTTAAGTCTTATCCTAGCAGGAAGAAAGACTTCAAAAACATAACATATAATAACTGTTAGCTGATTACTTCTCTTAAAAAAAAAAAAAAAAAACCAAGCTGGATGGAAAAACTTCTACTTGAAGCAGGGCCAAAACCAAAAGCATGCTGGGAATGATAAAAGAAAACTGTTTTCAAAAAGTTGCTCTACCAGTTTACTGCCAAATATTATAACCATGATTATAAACACTGTTCAAGTTTCTCAGTTTAAAATCCATGCCCTCTATATAGACAATATGTCTTTCCTTCTTCAAAAGGGAAAGGAACAACTAATTTTGAATGCATTCCCCAATAAAATTCCAGTCCAAAACAGAATTCAGTCTCCTGAGATGCAAGGTAGCAGCTCTGCTGATGGATGCTCTTGTGGATGTGCAAGCAAAACAGACCATAGCTTAACACATGGAAAGCCACAACTGTTGTTTTCAGGTTTTTAACTTCTGATATCTCAAAAAGAGCATTTATCTATATACTTCTAAACATGAAAATAGTTTTGATGGCAAACTGCTTGCAATGGGCTTACATTAATGCTTTTTTCTTGTCACATGTGGGCATGAAACAGCCAGACAGCAGTGACTCTGCCTCATCTCAGAATTACTCTTCCCAAAGCATTGTGTCCCAGAGGTGTTTAAAATCAACTCAGACTAAAATTAAGGGCAGTATAAGATTCTTTACAATTTGCTAGATTTGATGGGGAAATCGGATTAAATGTACTTATCTCAAAGCTCTGTCTTAAAATCTTTCCTCTTGTGTAGCATATTTCCCTTCTACGGTGACATCTCCCACAGTGTCTTTAAACTTTGAATGCTCTCTAGTATTTTTAAATCAGCAACAGATTCTCCTTGGGTCATCAATCCTCTCACAGGCTAAAACTGGTCAGAAGTTTCTGTGAACATAAACACTAAAAGGAATGTACCATGCAGCAGCACATCCCCCTGCTCCCCTTGTGTGTTTAGCCCTGACAGAGGTGACATCTTTCTCAGCTCCAGTACAGACCAACATCTTGGCAATTCCTGCTGTTCATTTTTACAAAAGCAATGCTGTTAAATGCATTAAACTAAGTTCTTGCTTACAAGCCACCTCAGTCCTCCATCAAACTCCACCCAGACAAAGCTGTACTTTTGTGTTGGCAGCAAACATTTGCAGTGTGCATTTCAAGGCCAAGGTTGTTTCCATGTACCCCATGCAATTAAAACACTTTTAGATCCTGAAAGGCACAACGTTGAAGGTGTCTTCAGAAGTCAGGGAGGCTGCCAGCACCTCTGCAGGCAGAAAGTCCATCCCAGCACCAACTACCTGAATGCCCCTGGTCTCCAATCTCTCTCCTGTGTAATGAGGAGGAGCAGACAGGGAGCAGATGGGGAGCAGAGTACCCTGGGGGGTGTTGGAGAGCAGGCAAACAGGGCCCCACAGCAGCAGGATCTGGTGAAAGGGGACAGTCAGAAAGTTCTCTGTGCCTGCTGATAGATAGGGTGGAGTACAGTACTGTACAGGCTGAACCTAATTATCTGGCCTGGAAAACAAAACTGGAAAGTACTGCAGCAAAACTCAGCCTGTGTCACCAAGAAGAGGATTAAAAGTTCTCTAATCCAGAGTTGTACATTTGGATTCTGATCTACCAGTATTTCTCTTGCCATGCTGTTCCTCAATTTGGGCAGCAGAAATCTGGGCAGTAGGTTCATCTGGCAGGGCAAACCTCTCAGTAGGCTGCATATTGTCCATGGCACTGAGCTTTTCTGTGGCTGCTGTAGAAAACCCATCCCTTTGTAAAGGGCAGTTGACTGAATAATGAACGCACACCCAAATCCTTGCCAAGCTATCACTTGTAGACCAAGTGTAATACATTCAGTTGAAATGGGTAGATAATTTCCAGTTTAAAGCTTGCATTTCTGTGTAACATGTCAAAATTATTGCTGCCAATAGCTAGGTGAAGGAATCCCTTATTTTGCACCTTCCTTCAGCATAACTCAGTAGAGGCAAAATAGCAAATAAACCCCAGACTGAAGACTTCTTTTAATGGATAAAAGCTACTGATTTCCATAAAACAAAGGAATTAAAATTGATTTTAACCCTGGAACAGAAGGAAGGTTGGGAGTCAGGAGACAGAGGATCAGGAGACATAGGAGTCTTCTTAAGGTTCTGGGGAAAATTTGCATTGGCAATCAAGAAGGATTCACTGGGACGATGCCAAGACACAGGTAAAAAGTGACTCTCGTGGTCATGAGACATCACATTTGCAAAGCAGAATGTGGGTTTTCTGAGATTGCAGTGTGCTGTTGCCAAAGCGCAGGTCCACTGCACTTGGAAGCAGATGCATGGGATAAAATTAGTATTCCCTTGCCTTGGAACGAGACGCAAGTGCTCTAAAACAGTCCAGCTGGCCGCACTGTGTGGGTTACACGTTTTATAACAGCAAAACCAGCCACAGCTTGAGATGCATTCTGGGGGACAGCAAAGCTGAAGTACATAAATGTCACCAAAGAGGCAGTGGCAGATGTGTGTCTAAGGGAGATGTGTGTACATAAAGGGAAACACAGGCAAGTAAAGCTTCCAAGGCAGAGGTACGAGGATCAAGAACAACCCTGCAGAAGAAGCAGGAAAGGTGCCGGGCAAAAGCAGAGCACTTCCTGGGCTCAAACATAAAGTTAGTTATGCCAGGACCAGAAGAGTTCACCCCCCTTTCTTTCTCTTTGTGACAGGAATGAAAAGTATGCAAATACTAATGATGAATAGGGAAAAATGATGATGAAAAAAGCTTCCCACTTTGGGGTCCCCTTCCCTCGTGGAAGAGTCCTGGTCACCTCAGCCTGCTGGTGGGGCTGCTGGGACAGCAGTCATCAGTGCTGACCACGTGGCTTCAACTCCAGGACACTGAATGCCTCCAGCTAACAAAGTCTTAGATTGCTAAGGACTAATTGTTTGAATATGCAGAGACAATATCTGATGACAGAATGAGAACTTCAGAATCAGTGAGGTTGGAAGGGGCCTCTGGAGATTGTCTAGTCCCACCCCACGCCTTACAGAGGACTCAGCTACAGCAGGTTTCTCAGCAATGTAGAAGTCAGGGTTCTGAATATTTTAAAGGGTGGAGAGTCTGCAACCTTTCTGGGCAAATAGTTCTGCTGCCTGACCACTCTCACCATAAAAAAAAAAAGCTTTCACTTATGGATAAGTGGAAATTCACTTCTTATCCATTGCCTCTTCCCCACTCTCTGGGCTAACCATAGGCTACAACCCCATCAGGTGCTCATACACAGGCATGGCTGGACCTGCTCCAGTACATCCCTGACTGTCTTGTACTGGGGAGCCCAGAAATGGACACAGAACTCCAGATATGACAATAATTAAGAATTAACCATGAACAGCATGTACCATTAATGAATGTCAACACAGCAGTGCATTGTTTGGAAACCAGCCTGATTGATAGACTTTTAAATATTCCAAAAGTGACTGATCAGTTCCCTTTACCACTAACTCACTCTCTCCCTCTATGCATATATGCTTTCAGTTGTGCCAACATTTAAGCCTCAAGCCTTTTGTAAGTGAGGGTGTTATTATTGCTGGTACTTCACAAAAAGATAACCCGATGTGGGGCAGGGAGCCGGCCAAGGCAGCTCCAACAGCAGAGGCAGAGGCAGGAGTTCAGCATCCAGCTCCTTCAGCTGTACCAGCCTGGCACAGAACAAAGAGACCCATTACATGTACTTCTCTGGATTTGATAAAATGACCCCAGCTCATATTTAGGCTATGAATGGCTTTTTTTTTTTTAGTTCTCAAGCCTGCAAGAGCTAACAGGCCGTGTTTAAGTGTCTAAGAGTTCATTTTGCCTGCAGCGCCGACCTTAATGCCAACCATTACCTCATCTAAATTCAGGGAATACATGTTCATGATACGCCTCTCCCCTGCATCAATATCAAGGCTGATGATTCAAAGGGAAAAAAAATACCAGGACAAAAAAGCAAGCTGTAAGATCTACAGAATCCTCCAAACACTTCTGCTCTGATGTTTGCAGAAGCAAGCTGCTGAATTTTCTCCCATCATTCTACTCTCAGACAGACATGGAACTCCAAAAGCAGGGCCCTGCCTGGCTTTGCAACTGCAGATCAAGCCCAGAGCGTGCCAAGTCTGACATGTGCTAAATGTAGTGCAAGGGAACGCTGCTGAAGAGCTGCCCACACTGCCTCCCTCCACCCCACATGGGTGCAAAGGGCTCCAAAGTTGGAAAGGGTCAGGCACCCTTTGCAGCAATGCAGGGGTAAAGAAACACAGCACCAAGGGAACGGAATGCTCGGGGTTGGGGGTTTTGTTTTTTTTTCTTTTTAAAGCAAACTGTGCTATTTATAAAATCACAGCCAAAATGATGCATCTGCTGCAGAGCTTCAGTTACCGCTGGGCAGAGAAGCAAGACAACCACAATCTTTTCTCCTTAATGCATTCCACCCCTCTGGGTTCTCCTGCAGTTAGGCAATCAGAGCAGCTAGAGCATGAAGAAGTTTGCTCAGCTCATCAGCCATCATTCCTGCAAGAGCAGGGAAAGGCCTTGCAACAACAGGGGTATATATAGATACTTCACTCGATCCTGACCAAAAGGTCAAGAGAAAAGGTCATCTAGTACCCACACTGCTCATGCCAAATTATTTGAGCCACTCAGGACCCATATGTGTCTTTCTTTTAAAACTAAAAAAAACAAAAACCACTACCAGTCATAGAAAGACTGAAATCCTGAATGCCACAGTGCACTGGAGCTGCATTCTGCATCTGGGTTCAGGGCATTTCCAAGTAAATTTAAAGTTTTGGCAAAGGTACTCAGAGCTTGAGAAGCACCCTGCCCTCCCATGGTTCTGCCCCAGCCACTCCACTGAGCTCAGGCTGCGGCTGCCTGGAAAAGTCCCACTCAGCTCCACCTTCCCACACAACAGCGGGAGGGAGGAAACACAGTGCTTCAGTTATGAAAACCAAACACAACTTTGAACTCATTTCACAAATTCAGTAATCTGAGTTGACTGCTAACACGTGGGGCTTTTTGAAATACAGAGCCCATCCTGCTGCCTCTGGCTCAGGAAGTCCCTGACCTGCTCCCTGCAGGGTGTGGGGAGGGATCGCCCTGTGCTTGCCCTGTTCCTGTGCTTATCTGTTCACAGCTGATAGCAGTGGAACTGCTGGAGAGAGGACACGGGAGCCTGCAGACAGCCTCCCTGCTGCTGCTCAGGAGCTCTAATTACACTTTGCACCAGTACATATGCACCAAAACAGACTGTACCTACTGCATTATTTGTTTGTCTTCTGAGGAAAAACATAAATAAAATGCACTTTCTTGCCTTTCTCAAGGGTCCCATGTGGACAACTGGCTGCCCTGACCAAGTCTCAGCAGCTCTGGTCACCTGCCCAAAACCAGACCCATGCTGGATTTCTCCCTGACCAGCAAGCGAGCCACATGGGAAGTGAACCCTGATGTCTGAGGCTTAGGAAATGGACTGAAGAGAGTTCCTACATTAGTGCACTTGTCTGTCTACAGAAAAAGGGCAGAGACGTACCCTGCCCCTGCCATGCATCATCTGCTGGGAGGAAAGTCGAGCTGCCATGCCAACAGCATCTGGAAGGACTGTCCTCAGATGATTTACTCTTCATGTTATCTACACACAGGAAAGCATCTTCATTAAAAATTAAACCAAAAAAAGCCCAAATCCCAAACCTAAAAGATAATCACATAGGTATATTCACATTATTAAAACCAATTAATCATGCCTCTGTCTGCTCACCATGTCACGATGCCTGGATGTTATGTAATTTAAGCCACACATTAATCTATGCTTCTCATCACAGTGGATTTATTAACAAAGGCTGGACGAGGACACCACATGCATAAGTTATTAAAAACAACTCATTCAGGAGTGGCTACACTAACAATATTCAGAAATGTAACCTTCTGGCATGTCTCTATTGGAGACCTAAGGAAGGAGCTGTAGTTCCTGCAGAACAAAAGCCGCATCCAGAGTATCCAGCTCCAACTCCCACCACCTTCAGTGAGAAGGCTCTGCACAAGCTAACAGAAATCCATAATTACAAAATTAATTGCTCCATGAAAGAGCACAGGTAAGAGTGCTGCTGGAGGAAAAAGAAAAAGTTTTTTGATGATTACTTTCAGTAACTAAAGCAACCAGTAGGATTCATATGCCTCCCTGAATGCCTCCCCTTAGGCCCTTTCTAAGGCCTGTATGTAAGAGACTAGGGTTTTCTTCACATCATAAATCAGAGGTTATTTTTCACATCTCTGATTTTTCCTTTCTTCCTTTCACCTAGTGAACTCTGTGGTTTATGCAATTGTTTATCAGTTTGATTTTTTGCTGCATAAATGCAGATGTTAAATATTTCTCCTTGTTGAGGACTTGTAGATTAGAAACTGCTTGAATCCACCGACAAAGTGTTGGAAAATAGTTAAATATAGCATATATTATATTAATTGCCTTATCTGGCTTTAGAAGCTAGTTTCAGTATTCTGGCTAACACCGCACATGCTGTTTTGTGCTTTGTGCACAGATGTCGAGAGATATGTATCTATGCTTGTCTTTAGCATCTCTAAAATATTCGGGACCAGACTTTGCATTCATCATCCAGCTAAGCTTTCAGTCAAATATGAGTTGCTGATAGGCAGGGCATGTATGACCAGGGGCCCTTGGAGTCAATCAATGAAGACTGACAGTTGCAAAGATGCAAAGCGAAAGCCAGAAATGAGGCTTAACTCAGTGCAAAGCGAGGAGATGCTCCATCCTTCTCAAGGCCACACATGGAAAGGCTCAAGCTGAAAATTCCTCACTGTGCTGGATGGGAAGCTGCTGGCTAGGCAGCCTCTAACACAGCCTTTCCAAGCTGCACATTCACTCCCTCCCTCAGTCTGAAATTCTCTGAATTTGCTGGTTATCAGAACACAACAGAAACCTTCTGTGTGAGTCAACCTAACAGAAAGAATCTGCAGGGGAGGCAGTATTTTTTTTTATTTATTCCCAGATGAGAACACGAGTTTGGAAAGCTCAATAAAAGGTTCTAATGTTACTCCCTAAAACACTGGTGTGCTGGATTGCAGATGCAAGCAAGCTCTGCAAGGGGAGAGTGACTAATGAGATGTGGCTCCGTGCGAGAAGACCCATATGTGATCAATGAGAGCCCCTTTCAGCCAAGCAGCTGAGAAAGTGGTAGAAGAATTCAGATGGAAGTACAATGAGAGGCTACTCACCTAAATCCGTGGAGAGATCTGACAATGTCCCAAAGGTCACAGGACAGGATTTTACATCCGCAATATCCCACGTTCCTGCATTTAAAATGCAAACAAACAGTAACCCAAAATCTGATGTCATGTTTACAGTTTCTACCTCATGCTCCCAAGCTCATTACAGCCCTTCCATGTTCTCTCCATTCCAAGCCTGCATCCACTACTGTTGCTAGATAAGAATCAAGCAAGGAGAAATCACCTTTATGGACAGAGAGAGTCCAGTCCCATCACCATGTACACCTTCTCAGCCTTTCAGCATGCATGTCACACCAGCAGGGCACTTCTCTGGACCTAAATTCCTCACTCATCTGAACTGATGTCTGCTTTATGCACTGCTGGCAGAAGTTCTCATCTTGTATTGGAATTTGGCCTTTTGAAAGCATTGGAGTAAAAACGATACTAGTGTCCTCCCTCATTGACCCTATACTTTGCAAGAAAAGGACTCTAGCAGAGAAGTCAGCTCATGTGAGGGCAACCTTAACAGCATTTTCTGAATCATCAGAGTACTAGATTACTGCTACTGACGGTGAGTCATCCTGTGGCCTTATATACCATTCAATTCAGCCACCATGCTCAATTAATCACTGAGAATGTAGTCAAAATCAAATGCTTTTGATTTATGAATACCCTGCCTTATCCTGCTTTGAAACACATATAGCCTAACTCCGACCATGTGTGAGCATCCTCGGAAGGCAAGGCTTTGACTGTAAAGGACACAAACACCAGATACCTGTGGGTAGAAAACAACTTGCACCCAGCAGATGGTCTACAGCACAATGAATTCCTGCTGTAAGGACCCCTCTTTTCATATTGCTGGGAAATAAATGACAGCCACCAGGGTCCAAGAGGGGTGTACAACACTGTGTGCAGGATGAATGTTGATGGGGCTACACTCTGATGAGGATACAGCAATTTGTGAAGCTTCCCCTTGGCAATATTTGAATGTCAACACTCACCTACATTGGAGAAAACATCATCCTCAGACCTGGAGGGTGCCAGTTCTTCCTGCAGGGCTCCTGAGTCTTTCAGCATGGTCCCACACTCTGCCTTGGCAAAGAAAGCACCTTTTCCACCACCACTGGTGTCCTCTGTGAGTGGCCATACCGCTCCTTTCTCAACCCAGTCGAAGACTGGCTCAACCACCGAGCTACCCAGGGATGCTCTGCCGGGGTCTTCTCAGGAATAAACATTACCACAGGATCATCATTATTTTTAATTACAGGTAAGATTTTGTACAGGAGAGACAACAGAACAATGCCTGATCTAGGGCCATCAAATGTTATGACTATTTACAAATGAAATTATTTCCGGATACAATGACAGCAAAGCAGACCTCCTGGGATGGGACACTGAAATGGAAAACAGGAAGGAAGGCCAATGTGAGAAGGAAGGCACCACAGCAGCCTTGGGCATGCCTCCCTGGAGGGGAGGCTCAAGGCCTCCAGAGTCCTGCTGGGGCCCCAGAGCAGTGGAGGGAGAGAAAGAGAACAGCTGGACCTCTAAGGAAAAAGAAAGCAAATTTCTTGGATGTTGGTAGTTCAAGGCTGCTAGAGAAATCAGTGCCAGGCAAATGAATACTTTAAAAAATGACAGTTATGTCCAACATTTTTGGTCCAGGGGACTCCTGAAGTGTTTTATGACTCCAGCCTTCAGAATAGCAAAGCATTTGCTGGAGCTCTGGTGAAGAGGAGATCACTGCTGACATCACCTCCACCTTCATATACCTTAATGCTGATGCTGCTGTTTCTCCCCTGCCAGGGAACATCAACCAGCATTCAGCAGGGTTAGGGCTTCTTCCTAGAAGATCAGATCTCACTACTCTGTGAATGCCCATGCTAACATGATCGCTGGGTTCAGCATCCTGCACAGCCCAGGCTCCAGGATTGCACCAAGGACTTCTGGTACTTCAAATGAGACTTGGTGAACTGAGCTCCCTTTCCTGGGTCAGCAAAGCCCTTAACACCTGCATGACCTTAGGGTTAAAGCCTGTGGGGTTCTACATGTGCAGCTAGCACCACTGATGACAACTGGCCAACTTACATGAAGAAAGATATGCGAACCTATTTCCTTCATTGGAGAGAAAGTGGAGACCTCAGCACCCCTAGCCTTAAAAGACCCTTGATAGACCAAGAGTTAAAAATCCAAACTCTTGATATTTAAATCTGTATAATCCAAATTATAGATAAAGTGGTCCCAAGGTGCCTGTATATTTTTCTATTAAAATTTACTGTTCCCTTACCTTTCAATTTTAATAGAGCATCTGAGAGCACTCTAAGAGCCTTACTGCAGACAGTGCACTAACTCACACATGTATCCAGCTACATCTTCCAATCCAACTACATCTCTCCAATATCCAAACTCCTACCTTAGCTTCTAAATTACTTTAATATAATAAACTTAAAGGTTATTTTGATCATTTTATCACAGATAATGAAAATGCTTCCAAATGCCTTAATTCCATGACCTGCTTTCCTATAGTGGTTATTACATATAACATGATTAGTAGAAATGTATATAGGCATAAGTGCACAGCAGACACCTTGAAATCCCTGGAGGAAAAATGTGGAGCGAGCACAAAGTGTTGTTTCATTTGATATCATTAGGATAAGAGTATATTCCTGCTATAGTTCTTTAGTCTGGGCAATCCTGGACTAAAGGACCTGTTTGGAACTGAGCAAATTACATGTGTTTTTATACGTCCATTATCAGAAAACTTCTTCTGTCAAGCCATGAAGATGGAACTAGCCCACGTGACACCAAGCCTTTAGCAGATCTCAAATCTAACAGACATCTGCTTTCAAAGTCCTGTGGGTAATGCTGTGTGTTTTAATGAGAGCATGGAATAAAAGGCAAGCTCCCAAGTAAAAGCTCCCGAAGCTGTTTTTTCCTAAGTAAATAGCCTCAGTAAGTGCACTGATTTTTCTGCCAAATGACGGATAGAGCAAACAGAAAGATGTTGGGGTGTAAGGAGGGGTAACAAACCCAGCCAGACCAGGTGTGTGAATTGAGCCTGTACATTTACCTTTTTGCTTCAGCCTTTCCTTCCTTAAGTGTCTCTTTTCACGGCTGCTGATCTTCGTCTGCCAAACTCCTACAACACAGAGCAAAGTTCATTTTTAAGCTATCAAAGAACTTCCTTAATTGCTTTTACTGCTTAGCATCAGGGTAAGTAGCCATCTGATAGTTTCTGATGCTGGCTGTGAAAGAGGCATTAGATCTCATGCAGCATGTCCCCTGTGTGTGCTGGTAAAGGCACAATAAAGGACACTCTCACACCTGCTAGGTTCATCAGAAAGAGGGAAAAGGGAAGCTTTATCTATGTTTCTGATACTTTATAGGGTTTTCAATTCCACAAGGGATTGGAGGCCATGTCACTTCCTCTCCAATCCCACCGGAGAAAAAGGATGCTCATCAAACTTTCTCTTATCACAAAAGGAATGAAAAACAGAAAAGACAGTTAAATAAACATTGACTATTGTTTACATGAAACAGTGTGAAAATTCTCTGACTCCAAGGTTATAACAGAAGGCTTAGCAAAAAACAGGACAACACCTGTGTGCAGCACCTCCCCTTGTGTGCAGCCTTTGCTTCCTCTGCAGAAATGCATTACCTAAGAAATCCCCATCACAAACCTGTCTGTCATGTCCTGACTCATGTAACTGCACATATTCTTCTGTCCTGTGTGTTAGCCTGATGTGACACCCATTCCCTTGAGGGACATGTCACAGCAGAGCATCAACCACCTTGTATGTCTGACAGTGGGGAGAAGTTGATGAAAATCTTAACCGTTAAATAAGGCTTCAATTTACGGGTTTCCTCTAACCCTGAACTTACCCTAAGACTTGTTCTGCAATGTGGACACCCTCTCCCACTCAGCTGGTTTACACACACATTCATACCCATGGGGCCACATCCTGTCTCCATTCAGGCTCTCCATGACCCAAGAAGTCAGAGAAGGTGCTGGCAAAAATGGTTAATGAGGGAAAAAACACAACCCATGAAGCTGACCAAGACACTTCCTTTCTCTGAAGCATCCCTGAAGAACAAACACATGAAGCATCCCCAATAAACACATGGAACAGTTCAGCTGGCTCAGTCATTCAAAAAACTACAGATCCATTTGAAGAAAGCCTCTGCTGTGTTGCCTTCTCCCCCAGCAGCCTCACGGGCCCCAGGAAGGACTCTGGTCCAACAGCAGTGTGGGCTTCTCTTGCTCTCACCACCACACTAATCACATTGTAATCTTTTAAGCTCAGAAAAGCTTAGAATTTGTTGTTTTCAATACAACCCTTGGTGAGGGGGAGGCAGAGAGGGGCTCATGGGATGCAATGTATTTTGCAGTGAAATTCTAGCTGCCTGAGCCTTGCTGGCCTCTGCCACATTTCTGTGCAGATCTGCTTGCAAACAAACGTCTTGGCCCTGCTCACAGGTGTGCAGAAGTTGGCTGTGAATTGCCCCAGCACCTTTACCAGCCTCAGTCATGGGCACAACAATGTGCTGCTCCATCTGTGTATCAGCACAGCAGAGGCCACAAGATTAGGGGAAGAGCATGAAGAAGGACCCCGTTGACCACTGGGCTTCTGACCTCTTCAGAGGTCTTTCTCACCTGCAGATTTGTCCTCCCTGTGTATGCAGTCAGGACCTGAGGAGTATGGCAGGAAAGCACATGGCCCATGTCAGAGACTGAAATGTTATGGTTTATTGCTTAAAAATCTTTATGAAGGACTTTTTCCTATTATAGAAAAAGTGTATAGTGACGCTGCACCACCAAAGCCCACCCTGCATGGGCCTCCTGACTGAAGCCCTGAACTGTGAGTTAAACGCCTAAGGCAAGGTGAGATAAGGAAAGTGACACTATTGTTCAAAGCATCTGGAAGAGCCCACCACCTTCTGTGGAGGTCACAGCCCCAGGTTTATCAGCTGCCAGGCTTGCACAGACCCTGGACCAAAGGGGGAAGAGGAGAGAATTTGGGTGTGTGGCCCAGGCTCTGGTCAGAGGTAGTGAATGCCCATCCTCTGCTGTGCAGACCAGCTCAGCTGTGGGGCCCTTCACCCCGGGAAAGCCACATCTAAGGGACATCCACGTGAGGGACAACAGAGGGGGTGTCATGGCCCATCGAAAGTTTCCCCCCAAAGGGGTCCCCAGACCCTGCACCAGAGCACTGCACATGGTGCAACAAATCCACAGTGTTGCAAGGGAGTGTCAAACCTGCCCCCCTCAGGGGAGATAGCTGTGCGTTCCCACCTGGCCTGAAAGGGATTCTGTACTTTTAGGCAGGGGACCCTCATCACCAAGAAGACCAGATGGAGGTAAGCCACAAGACGTTGTTAGAACCCATGGAGGGGTGATATGTTTCTACTTAATTTTTGTCACTCTCCCTGTCCCCCACCCACACCTCTTTTTCTATTTCTTTCTATCTTTTCTCCTTCTTTCTCTTTGCCTCTTTTACTGTTAAATAAAACATATCAAATTTTTGGTATCAACATCTAACCTCGTTTGGTTTTAATCACGTTTTTGGGTATATTCAAATCTTTCTGAGTTCAATCCATTTTATTCAGAGTGTTAGCTCTCTTTAGTCCTCTGTAATTAGACCAGCCTCTGTCCACGCAGGTACATGTAGGAAGGAGCAGAACGAACTCTCAAACTGGCAGCTTTCCCCACTAACACAGAACTCTAGAATAGTGGAGAAGACCTCCCTTTTGACATATTTCATCTCATGTTATTATTTGGTAATATGCATTAGATAACAGAAGAATCAGATCTTTTGTTACCTTCCTCCTCTTGCAGTTTGTCTTTTTCCACAGAAAGCAAATCTTTTGGCACTTCCTTGTCCGAGCACTGGGTTTTCCTCTTCTTCTTAGGCTACAGTATTCGTGAGATACACAGCAGAAAGATAAAACAAGTATTTGTTACATTTCATCCAGAAGAAAGAACAGTCAGGGTAGTAGTTTCAAAATGGAGACAACCCATGATACTCAGAGAGAGCAGGGGATTGCTGGAGTCTTCTGGGCTTGCATGATGAGANGAAGGCATCTGTAGTTTACGCTAATCTGAAAGGGCACAGGAGTAGCTGAAGCCGTTTTCATACACCTTGATGAAACAGTAGTGCTAACCTTAAACTGTCAATTTTGAATGCTCTAGTTAAAACACAGTGGTTCTTGACATTTCCAAGGTGGGAAACCCCTGCCAGAAACACAGTTCCCTGCCCAGGCTCAGGGGCTGCTCCTCACTTAGAATCACAAAACCACAGGATGGTTTGGAAGAGACCTTAAAGATCATCCAGTTCCAACCCCCTACCATGAGTAGGGACACCTTCCACTAGACCAGGTTGCTCAGTCCCATCCAGCCTGGCCTTGAACACTTTAGGGATGGGGCAGCCACAGCTTCTCTGGGCAACTTGGAATTTTCTATAAAGACTTGGAAGCTCTTTAAGCATCAACCTCTTCCTCCACATCTCTAAAAGTGCTCAATACCCGAGGAAATGTCCCTGTCAGAGCTGGAACAGAATTACAGGAGATTCCAGCACCCACTTCTGGGCTTGCATGATGAGACCATCCCCCTTGTAGTGGCACTGACAAGCACTACAGTGTGACTGTGCCAGAAAATTACATGGTCTGATATTCCTAAGTCATNGAGAGCAGGGGATTGCTGGAGTCTTCTGGGCTTGCATGATGAGACCATCCCCCTTGTAGTGGCAGGGACAAGTGTGTGCGAAAGCCTTCCTGAGCAGATGTTATTGCAAATCCCAAACCAATAAATGCTATTGCTTTGGACCTACAAATCTTATCTGCTAGATTAGAAAGTTCACATTTTAATTCAGGTATCCACTCTATAGTAAGACTTGCATGCATCGTTCTTAAATCCTAATGTTCTTCCTGTGAAGGTGCAAAGTCTAAAGTATTTACCTCCTTTAAAATCAGGAATGCTGAAATCAAGAGTTAGGGTCCTGTCANCAGTTCCAACCCCCTACCATGAGTAGGGACACCTTCCACTAGACCAGGTTGCTCAGTCCCATCCAGCCTGGCCTTGAACACTTTAGGGATGGGGCAGCCACAGCTTCTCTGGGCAACTTGGAATTTGCTATAAAGACTTGGAAGCTCTTTAAGCATCAACCTCTTCCTCCACATCTCTAAAAGTGCTCAATACCCGAGGAAATGTCCCTGTCAGAGCTGGAACAGAATTACAGGAGATTCCAGCACCCACTTCTGGGCTTGCATGATGAGACCATCCCCCTTGTAGTGGCACTGACAAGCACTACAGTGTGACTGTGCCAGAAAATTACATGGTCTGATATTCCTAAGTCATCTCTTAGGTGCAGCAAACCCAGGAAGAACAAATTACCTTAAGAAAGGAACATTCTTAAAACAGCTCTCTCTTGAAAGACAATACATAAACTCTAAAACTCTTGCTGGTACCTTGAGGAGCTTTTTCTCTCTGATGTTGACTGGTGTGATAAGATGACCATTCACTGGAACCTAGGAGATGAACAATAAAAAATGCATTATAGTATATATACATGCATGTAGGTGTATGTGTAAATATACATATAAACATATTTATTTCAAGACCTTCCTATAATACATGTAATAGTCTGAAAGATACAGCTAAGTAACCCCCTGTACAAATCTGGGCTAGAATTTGTGGCCTTGTTCCAACTGGAGTAATTTATTCCAAATTAATTAGTCTATGCTAAGGCATTATGAATATAAATCCAGAAACTCTACAAAGATTTATTCAAAGCAGACATATTTGTGGTTTATCATAAGATTTGTCTAGGATCAAAGTTGTTTTTCAAATAGGGTAAGCCTGTCTTAAAAAAATAGCATAGACAGGAGAAGGCTTAATTTAATTCTTGTTTACCAGTTGAGGTGGACCTTATGTTCCCTCTCAAGTCTATCTGACCAACTAAAGGAATAGATTTTATCCCACCTAGATCCTATAAAGTAAACAATAAATATTTAAGGACTTTTCAAATTATAGTTTGATTATTGCCTCAGCTGTCTCAGAATTTCCTGGCAAATGCCAGCCACCAGCTACAGGAACGGGAGGGTGTAAATCTGCAGCTGAGACAGCAAGGGCTGTGCCAGCAAGGGCCACTGCACACTGTGCAGAACCAGCAGCATCCAAGACAAGGCAGAAGCTCCCTCCACAGATGCCTCTCTTGCTCCCTGACAGACACAGGACCTCGCTGCTGGATGTATGGCACTTCTCTGCCTTACCCAGGTTGCTCTTCTTGTGCAGTGCAGCTGCTGCTCAGCACTGCCCAGGCTTCCTTCAGCCCATCAGACATGTTGGGCTGCCCAGCTGATCCCACAGCTCCCAGCAGGAGTGACTCAGGCTGTCACCCTAATCCCTGATCCATCCTCCTCCTCCTCTGCCTGGGGCAAGGGGATCCCTGGCAGGTGAAGGCAGCTCTGCCCGAGGCAAAACTTGTCTGATCCCTGTTAAATTTGGGTGCCCACAGTCCTCTCAGGGAAGGGAAACCTGCTGATATTTCCTCCTGTCTCCTCCTGTCCTCTTTCACAAGTCATCTCTGTCCCTGAGACACTGTGCAGTGATTAGTTACCAGCAGATAAAATCCTGTGGGTGACTGTCCATGTCTGTCCCCAGCAGACCCAGTGGGGCTGCAATCCTTCAATGACTCTTAATGCTCATCTCTTTGATATTTTGGGGATTTTAGAGCTATTCCTCACAAGTCTCAGAATGGTCTGGTTTGAAGTGCATGACAGGCACCTGTATGCTGGCCAGTGCTTCATCCCTGGAGGTGCTTGCTTGGAATCCCAGACCAGTTACAGGCCCATGGTGGACATGCACCCAGCAGGCTGGTGTTTATCTCATATTCCACAATTATTAGGAGAGGAAGCCCCAAAATTGTGGACTTTGCACACGGACAATACCTATTCTGGGTCTTCCAATAAAACATCACAGTAACAGGAGGCAAAACCCCTGCCTGTAATATCAGTGATTCCACCAGCTTCACATTATAAGCTTAAGCCAAAATGATCCACATCTTCTCTGTCTCCCTCAGCTGTCAAATGCAAACAATATAATTGTTTACAGTTATGTCATTCTGAACATTAGTAAAATAATTACTTCTCTGTTAAAACCCAGTAACATTTGTTAATAGCTAACAAGGCTGTCTTGTTTCTTCCCACGGGCTCTCTCTTCTAAGACTCTCAAGCTCATTTACTGAAGGCACTCCGTAAACCCCACCACCAAACAAACCATTTTCCATTTCATGCTCTGCTCTGCTCAAGGGAAAATCCCACTCCACCTGCAGCAGGGAGAGAAGCAGCCTCTCACATATGATGTGGGACATAAAATACAAAACCAGGGGCATTTCTGTGAAAATTTGAACCACGTAGATATGGAAAATCTTGAGCTTACAATATTCTTTCTTTCTCAGCATATGCTTCTGCCCACTTAAATGTGTGAAAATACAAATAGATCTTGTCTCAGTGGACAACAATTCCTATGCAATATAAAATGTTGGGAGAGTGACTTTCCATTATATGACAAAGAACTTCAGGAAATTTATTGGATGAATGCAAGAAGAGATGATTGGGCAAAGCCACACAACATGTAAGTGAAATATTCCTTCCTAATGTCATCAAACCCTGGTGATTTCCCAGTTTTCATAATGAAATCTTCACTATTTCCTAAAGGCTTTGCAAATGGACCTCCCAAGTGAAGGCACTTTGAGCAAGACTGCCACCATGGGCACAGAAATAGCAACACCAGCTTAGGAGGCAAAGAGGAGGATGCTTTTTTGCCTTCTTTCAGACACACACAGATAAGAGGGTAAGAGACATCCCACCTCCTGTTAGCCTCTCTTTATATCAAGATGTTTCTGCAAGCATGGGAGACTACAGGCAGAGACAAGGAGATGTCAGGATTGAGGACACGAAACTGCCTTCCTCCCCCAGGCTGGTGTAAGCGAGCACAGCCCGAGGCTGTACAGAGCCCTCACACAGGCAAGGAGAGCTCCAGAGGGAAACTGTTGAGTGCAGTAGAGGATTAGGGAAGATGCAAACTGCATTGGCTCTGACAGACTTGTCTCAGCTGGGGCAGGATCACTTTCCTGGACCTTCTCTCCATATAAATGACAGCAAGCAGGGAGCTGGAAAAATTGCGGCACTTTGTTTTAATGTTTTGCCAACCGGACAGCTGCATACTTTTATCAGACAAGCACAACATTTGCTACCTAAATGACATTTCATCTGCTAGACAAACATCCCCCTCTCTCTCCGTCACTGACTAGGAGGTTAAAAATATACTGTTGACAGTCATTTACTATGTTTCAGGGGTCTTCATGATGACTGAGTGGCTATTCAGCCCTAAGTGCCCACCTGGGATTCCTGAACCATGTTGCATCCTACCTAACAAGCAGCTGAGTGCAAAAAAATACCAGACCTGACCACTGACTGATGCTCAGCAAACAGCCCACCACTGTGGTGATGCTCTTCTTTCGAACCTGAAATATCTCTTGCTCCTCTGCCATTCTTCAGTAATAGCAGCAACTCCCTTCCTTTCATCACCAAGAATTTTTACTGAGTTCTACTTCCTTTCAGTGGAAATGTATTATGTTAGCCTGACCTTTTGTATTAAATCCTGCCCTTATCCAACCCCTTTTCAGGCAGTAAGCTGGCTGTGTGGCTGAGGAACCCCACCCTATCCTATTCTTTCCTTTTGAAGCCCTTAGGGTAGGGGATTAGTCATGCCTCTTTATCGTGCCATTTGGCCACTATGAAAAGGAAAAAGGAATTTTCATTATTTTATTTCATTTAACCTAATGGAATCATTAAAGAGAAATTAATATTGTCAGGGAAATTCTTTTCTTAATGAAAAATGTAGTTTTGTACAGGGAAAACACATCTAAACCCACCACATTAAGTGACTATATTAAGTCTAAAGTGCAATTCCAAATACATCAAATATATGCAGAGAAACAGAATCAGGACTTTTAGTGGAATCAGACTTAGCATATTAATTTCTACTCACATTCTGTGGAACAATAGAAAGATTATTTTTAGTTCATGGCCATTTGGTTCGTGACCCAGTGGAACAGGATTTCCACCCCCACCCCCTGCCTTTTTTTCCCTTTTTTATGTAACTTAAGGTTATATTTCTGATGATTGCTCTGAAACTAGCAATTTCTGATTCTCTTGAGCTGGTGTTTAATTTATTTTATGCTGTTAATATAGTTCTACATAAAGTCATAAAGAAAGGAGGCAAAGTGATACATCTCCAAGTGCTAAAAAATACTGGGTTTAATTATTAGTATATAAACCTTGTATTCAAAGTCATAAAGCTGTACCCCTAGACACTTACCTTTATGCATTTCAATACTTTTGTTAGACTAGTCATTTTTATAAAACCCACCACCTTTGTAAGTGTCTATCAGATCAGGCAGCTTGCTTTCACATCTCAGTGCCACAGAATGGTTAGAGGATTAAATAAAAATTATGTGAATATCAGCTTCAGGTTCACTAACTGCCCTTTGTCCCTCTTGGGAAGGTGCTTTAAATTGTATTCCTCAGGAAGTCATGGAAAGATTTGCCCAGTAGAGGGATACTAGCACAAAATAAACTCAGCCTATGAAACCCAAAGGGACCTATTATATGCTTCACACATTGGAAGTAAGGGAATTCATTTAAGAACATGAATAAAGATTCAGAAAATTGTTTTCAGCTACCACTTTCAGAAAACTCAAATTAAGTGGGTTGGACACTGGAAATGAAAGGAAGCAAAACTACCCCATTCTGGCAGGGGGTCTGTGAACACAAAACCATTTCCAGATTTAAGAAAAACTTCAATTAAACTGTTTCTTACTGCTCATTTCCAGTGANAAAAAAAAAAAAAAAAAAAAGTGGGCTTTTTTCACTTTATGTTACAACACAAGATAAATGTGGTGCATTTAGGCCCAAAAGGCAATACTGGTATGACAAAAGTAACACCAACATGCACTAAATTAAAAAAGTAAGGGAGGGGGTGAGTGAAAAGAACAAAAAGAAAAGGACTTTCTAAGCAGGCAGTAAATAACCTCCCTTAAACATGCTCTGTTATAACTGAACAAAGTATCACTGCACTCCAGCTTTCTCAGTAGATCTTCAACAAGCTAAAAAGTGAGCAGGAAGTCTTCATCCCTCTCAGCATCCTCTGGAAAATCCGGTCCTTCTCCCTGCACTCCGTGCTATGAGTCAGATATTTGCAGCACCGCTCGCAGTTCCCTGTTGGCTCTCTGCAGGTGGGTTCTTGTCTCCTGTGCACAGAAGCAGGGGCTGGGCCACAGGGTGAGCAAACCCAAGTGCCACTGCTGCGGCCAGACAGGAGCTCACATTTCCCCATCTGCAGTCAACGAGCAGTCGGGGAGACAAACATGTTGGGAAATAAAGCAATGCTGGGTTTCATTAATTCTGATTCAGAGTTTCAGAAATGGAAGCAGACATCCTGGCCAGTCTGGCTTTGCCACATGGTCTTGTCCTGATGATGGACTTCGCTCTGGGAGACTTATTCCCTAAACCAATGGGAACCAGGCGAATGGGAAAAGACAAGCCTGCATTTGTCAGAGGAGAAAGGAGGGGGTTTAGGCAGAGGCAGAGGCCACCAGAGAAACAGGAAAGTACCAGCTTCAAAGAAAATTACTCATTCAGTCCTAACAGCTAGAGAAAGGACAACACAATGGCAATTTCTGCTGAGGTGACAATGAAAAGCCAAAAAAACCATATTAGGTTTGTTAGCATAGGAAACTGAGTGGCTGTCCATGCATGGCAGAAGAACATAAAGGAACTTCTTTGGGACATGGCTGCTCACAACACTACACAGATTTATCTGCAAAGGGGGTGGAAAAGAGAGCAGAATCTTGGTTTGTGATCAATACCGTAAGTATTAATAATCTTATTATTAATAGCTATTATTGGTATGTGGTAACGCAAAGTTTTCCCTGGCAAAATCACTTCAGACAAATGTGTTCCTAGTAGGAAAGAAGAGTCTGTTGGAAAGGAAAATTATGTGGGAAACACATGCAATGAACAGACAGAATTATATGAGAACTACACACTAGCAATACGTGAAATTTTCCCTTCCCCTTAAGGCATCTACTGTAGCAAATAAAGGGGTGGTTCTCCCATCAAATGGATGCTCCAAGAACCTTGTGAAAAAGGACCTGGGCCATCAGCACAGAAAACCCATTCCTCTGCACACATTCCCAGGGATGAAGTTGCTCATAAGGACCCCTTGAGCACAAACAGAGGTTGATGACAAGAAGTGGGAGCCACGACTGCATATGCAGCCACTCATATCCAAAAGCAATTGCACGAGAAAATGTAGGGAAACAGCCTTAAGATGCTGCTGCCTACATTATATATCCTCCTGCTGGCCAGCCTTCCCTGGACACATGAGAAGCCACACAGCAGCCATAAACACGAGGAGCTGACAAGTACCTGCCTCAGTTCAGCTGCTCTCATCATCTGGGGATAAAAACGTATCTGGGGAAAGAGTTCCTGCAGTGTGAGTAGATTAAAACTACTGTTGTGAGGAGGGATGAAGAAATCAGTTTCCTGGGATCTTTTATTCTGATTAATTAGAGCACCATCACAACAAGGGAAAAAGGCTCCATTTTAAGGAAGCAATTATCAAACTCCAGCACCTTCCAAGATCCTTTCAAAATCAATTCTCATCCAAGACAGCTGTATGTAAACAGTTGTGCAACTGTGTTGCACTGGCATGAAGAATACTGTGTAACCTGAAAAGGTAGAAGTCTATTTGCAAAACTCTGGAGCTGAAGGGGTGGATCTGTTGCCCTGGTTTTTGTGAGCCTTCTGTTTTTAACCTTGGAGTCAGATTCTTTCACATAAATTTATGTAAATAATAGCCAGTGTTTACTTAACGGTATTTTCTGTTTTTCATTCCTTTTGTGATATGAGAGCTTTAATGAGCACCTTTCTTCTCCAGTGGGATTGAGAAGGAAGTGACATGCTCTCCAATCCCTTGTGGAGTTGGGACGTGTATAAGAATGAAATAATGTAAACAATAAAGGCCATTATGCCTTCCTTTCTGCTGAACCTGGCAGGTGCGAGAGCGTCTTTATTGTGTCTCCTCAGACACATGGATCTGTAGTTCTAGTACTGTTAAGCAATCCTGCAAGAGGCAAAAAGTATCTCCAGTTTATAAAGACACTTCTGAAAGGCAGAAAGCTTTCTTTTGGAATGTATCAGATAGTATATATTTTTAGAAGCTGCCTAAGGAAGATGATGTCACTGCATTTGTAAAAAATGCTCCTCTTTGCAACTGACCAATTTGCAGAACAACCCAAAAACTATGAATAAACACAAACCCCCAGACTCAACAGCTGTCC
This sequence comes from Platysteira castanea, assembly GCA_013397175.1. Lineage (NCBI taxonomy): Eukaryota > Metazoa > Chordata > Aves > Passeriformes > Platysteira > Platysteira castanea. Next base: position 1,303,497 of record VYXC01007319.1, read on the forward strand.
TGTTCATATCAGTTGGCTTCCGGCAAGTCTCATTAGAAATTTCCCAAAAGAAATTAGGGAAAAGGCAATCCTGAAAAAGACTAAACACTGTCAGCATAATTTCTAGAGCTTTTTTTTGCTATGTGTGGCTGTGTGACAACAGCCAGAATGTAACTTGTTTGGTGTGATGCATAATGAGATCACATTCAAAATGTGCTTGTATGACTGTGTGGAGGCCATGTATCCATTTGAACAAAGCGGTGGGTGAGAGGCTGGGCATGACTGGCCATGTGCTCTCACAGCCTGGAAATCCAGCTGTGTCCTGGGCTGCATCCAAAGCACCAGGTGAGGGGGGATTCTGCCCCTCTGCTCTGCTCTGGTGAGACCCCACCTGCAGTGCTGCATCCAGCCCTGGGGTCCCAGCACAGCAAGGACATGGACCTGTTTGAGTGAGTCCAGAGGAGGATCACCAAGATGATCAGAGGGATGGAGCACCTCTCCTATGAGGAAAGACTGAGAGAATTGGGATTGTTCAGCCTGGAAAAAAGAAGACTTCAGGGTGGCTGTCCTGGTTCTGGACAGGGCAGGGTTAATTTTTTGCAGAAATTGAGAGGGAGCATGGCCAGGACCTGGAGGTCATTCTATCCCACCTTACAGTCATTGCCAGGGGTGCCAGGGGAAGGGGACTCTCTTCTGGGGAGAAGGGATTCCTCCAGTCTGGTATTGTCTACTGTCAAGGGGCTTCTGTGTGAACCATTTCTTTTCTTGTACCCTCTGTCATTAGTATTGTTGCTGTTCTTGTTTGTTTTCTTAACTTGTTGCTGTTTCCAGTAAATTGATTTTATCTCAGTTTGTGATCTTTGCCTTTTGTGCCTCCAATTCTCAACTCCGTCCTGCCGCAGGTGGGAGGGGAAAAGCTGGGGAGCAGGAGAGAGCACCATGTGGTTTTGGAGAGTCTCGGTGGGGGCACAAAACTGGGGACTACCATTCCTAAACTGTGACAGTGATCCAACTGAGGCCTTCCAGTACCTGAAGGGAACTTCCAGGAAGGAGAGCACGAGACTATTTACAAGAGCATGTAGTAAGAGGACAAGGGGGAATGAGTTCAAATTGAAAGAGAGGAAGTTTAGATTACATATTATGAAGGAATTACGTAGGAAGAAATTCTTTACCATGAGAGTGGTGAGACACTGAAACAGGTTGCTCAGGGAAGTGGTAGGTGGCCCATCCCTGGACATATTCAAAGACAGACTGGATGGAGCTCTGAGCAGCCTGGTCTAGTGGAAGGTGTCCCTGCCCATGGCAAAGGAGTTGGAACTGGATGATCTTCAAGGCCCCCTTCCAACCCAAACCATTCTGTGATTCTGTGAAAGTTTGTTCAACAGAATTACCTCACGTAGGCTGTGAGATAAGCCACTCAGTCTAGGTCTAGGAGTGCACAGTGGCTCCTGGACAGTTTCTGGCTGCCTATTGCTATGGAGAGTAGGGACACACAAAGGGAAGAAGATCAGTCCTACATCAGACAACTGCAGCCAAGTAAGAGCAGATTTCATGGGAAGGCAACCTTACAGCCCACCCATGGGGCGGCAACTGGGAACCACTGGCAAACATGCATTCCCAAGATGAAAAAATAATTAATCACCTAGATTCTTTTAATTAAGATCTTGACTTATCCACTACTCCAGGATATGCAGATGTTTGGCTGCTGGGATGTATCAACACACCTGAGCACTGGAGGCAATTTGTGTCTTGGTTTCATACCACAGCAGGCAGCAGAGAGGGGCTCCCATCCTGTAATACCTGCACACCCCTTCTTATCGCATTGGCCATGTCTATGAATGGGAGACTTTGTTATTAATAACACCGCTGCTGCTTTGGTGGAGATTTTCATATGCAAATTTCAGTGTATCAAAGGTGTTTCGCTGTTCTGGCATCCTCGCATCAGCTAAGTGCCAAAGCAGCATGCAGCGTTTTACACTTACGTAAGAAGATAAAGTTTTTGCCTCAAGGATATGATGTTCCAAAGACAGAGAGAACATGATGGGAAATGACAAGGAGCAGTAGAGAAGACAGGGTGGGGAAAAGAAAACAAAAGAGACAAATAGAGAAGGGAAAGGCCATGGTACCGTCATGGGAAGCCTCCATTTTCCGTTTCAGTATGTAAGATGCTTTCTCTGAGTTATCTGTCTTTAGAATCTTTTAAGTTATTTTTCCTGATCATCCTCTTCTCATCCTCCACCTCCTAGGACCGTGTCTTCTGTACTTTGCACAATAATCAGTGGGTCTCATATAGAGGATGATGCTATGTGTAAATGCAACTGCTAGAGCCCAGTCCCTAAAGAGTAGGAATAGCTCAGCACTGGAAAAGAGATTAATGGCAGAAACTGCACATGACTGTAAACAAATTTATCCCTTCAGTTTATCCCTCCTCTTCTTTGCTTTCTGTTACTCGGGCCTGTGAGATCTCTGACTAGAAGACACCTATTCAAATCAATGCCTTCAGCTTGAACTAATACCCTGCCACCATCACAGCACCTGGACTGTCTCTGACACATTTATGTTCATGAAGAATAAAATCACTTATTTTATAGCACACATTAAAAAAATCCTTTTTGTTTGATCCATGATTTTTTCAAATTAATTCTGGGGGTTTTTTTCTCAGAAATGAGACCTAGGAGATAATAGTTAGAGATTAAACAATAAAGTGGGTGTCTCCCCTTTCTGTCCTGCACTGCCTCCAGTATTGGTGGCTCTGGAAAATTTTCATTCGTTCTGCAGCCAGCTCAAGTTATCTAGTACTGATGATTACAAAGCTATAATAAAATTGTTACTGAAATCCCTCTTCACCCCTTGACACAGGCAGCTCTCTTCAGATTGCTTTTGGATTTAATTGTTCTTTACTAATTTGGGGTACTTGTGCTATCAAGTCAAGATTCTGCTCTGATCGATGAAAGAAAAAAAATACCCTAAAATGGAATAATTTATTAAAAGATAACTATAATACAACTAAAAGTTAAAACTTCTATGACAAAATAATAAACCCTTGAAAACTAGTGTTACAGTGGAAAGCCTGACACATTTTTGTCCTGAGGAACAAAACCACTTATTTTATAGTACACTTTTTAAAAAAATCCTTCAAATTCACTTTGTTTGTCTTTCTCAGAAATGAGACCTAGGAGATAATAGTAACAGATTAAAATGTTAAAAAGACCCTCGATGTATTAATTATAAGTACATACTTATGTTTGCTAAATTATGCTGAGAGCTTTACTTTCCATATTGCAGCGTCTCGGTGAAATTGTTTTGTGTAATTTACACTGAGGTTTTCTGCTACAGACAGCTTACAGCATGTCAAAGCAACAGAGTCATGACAATGCCATACAGAAACTTCAACACTGTGCATCAAATCAAACTCACAGCATATATTCAACAGGGTGGCCATGGTCATCAGCTCACAGCAATGTATTAATGCAATACCAGCAGAGCTTTGATTTGGAGTAAATATATATCATTAGCACATTGTATTAACATCGTAATATGGATACTATTCTTGTCTATTTCTTCTTATTATGATGGACATTACCTGGAGTTTTCTTAATTCCCTGCAAAGAGGATCAATCTCCTATGGAGTTATGCTGTCAGACAAAGCCAGTGCCAGCAACCCCCAGCCAGGTGCTCGGGCAACCTGCTGCCTTGCACTGTCACCTTGATGGCACCACAGGGTTCACCTGGGAATGCTGAGCCCCCTCACCCCTAAGTCACCCCGAGAGGCTCGGGACGGTGCGTCTCCGGGCGGGACGAGATGAGATGAGACAGGGTGAGCTGGGATGGCAGCAGCCCGGTGGGGCCGGACGCAGACGGTGCAGACCGGGCTGTCTGCAGGGCTGTTCTCTGCGTGACAGGCGGGATGAAAAGATGCCGGGGAGGAGAGAGGGAAGGATGCTCGTCCCGCGCCGGGGAGCGGGCCAGGCGCGAACCCCCCTCTAGCCTTACCTGCGCCGTGCGCCTTTGTTCCTCCGGCTGCCGCGCCGGCAGCGCCCCGGCCGCCCGTCCGCCGGCCCCCGCGGGGCCATCCTTCTCCTCCTCTTCCTCCTCCTCCTCCTCCTCCTCCTCCTGCGCCTCNGGGACCCCGGGCGCGGCCGATCGCTGGTGCGGGGGGAGGAAGGGGTTAATACACGGAATTGGTCTTCCCTATGGAAGGATGAGAGTGGTACACGATGAAAGGTGAAGGCGATGCGATTCGAAGCAGCGGAGCTGCGGGCAGCAGCGTTGGTTTGAGAGCAGATGTTCGGCCGAGGATTGGGGTATGCAGGTATGCTCACAAGTGATGCTTTTCTGCAAAATTCCCCAGTCTAGACAGAATAGTTTTTAGGGATGTACTTCTGTTGTCAGGCAGCGTTACGAGCATGTCGTTATCGAGCACCATCGCTGTGATGATGACAAGCGCTGCCATGTAACGGAGCGCGAGATGCGCTCTCATCTCAGGCTGATCCTCAGAGAACAGCGTTCTACCGCCGCCAGCAGAACGCGGAGCAGAGCGCCTCGAACCACAGACCTCTCTGCCATGCAGGATGGAAAATTTCTCCAGCCACCTGATGAATAAGTGCAGATGATGCTCTCAGAAAGTCTGTTTTCAAAGTCGCCGAGTTTCTTTAAAGTGGAAAGCTGAGTTTTGCCTTGGTCAAACTAGAGGGACAACCTCTGAGCAATAAATAAACATTGAATAGCAGTGAAGGGAAGGAGTGAGCTCCTCGTTCTCTCAGCATTGTTGTGTCTCGCACCCGGCACAAACACTGTGGGATTTACCAGGAGCCACCACTACAAACCTCCCCCCCACCAAAAAAAAAAAAAAAAAAAAAA
>VYXC01007319.1:1308361-1425321 GCA_013397175.1 Platysteira castanea
AAACAAAAAACAAACAAACAAAAAAACCCCAAAAAACAAAAAAGAAAGGTAGTAAATAAAGCTTATTTAACTAAAACAGCATAAAAACTCATGTTTGTAGTAAAGCCAGCACAGAGGAAAGGCTGTTAAGTGAATGGTGAATGGCTTTTATCTGTCATGGCTTTATTTCACACCCAGAAGGGACTGCTCTCTCTTGAATGTAGATTCAAGTGCTGGAGCTCAAACTCAAACCATTGAAAAGATAGCAATGGGGAAGGCTCATTATCCATCCTTCCATTGGATTACCAACCCTTCAGGGAAGAAAGATTTATTCTTCCCTTGTCCTGGGCTAACTACAATTATTCCTAAACAGCTCTAGGTTTTGAAAGCACAATAAGGTGCTTATAGCACTCTAGAAATTTCCAGATGAAATACAGGAGAATTGTGGATAAAATGATGTGCTGAATGGTCTTATGGGGAGAAGAAGGTTTTGGGAGGGAGGAAGAAATGCTTAATACATAGAAGAGTGGGGGTATGTTGGTACTTCAAATACTGTTATTGGGATAGGAGGCTTCTGCTTAAAGATGGATCCCACAAGTTATCATTTTCTTTCTGTATCTCATATTGCCTATCTGCTAAAATTCAGCACTGAATAATCTTGTGGTCTAAAACCTCAGGAATTCGAGTGTTTCTGTTGCTAGGCCTGATACTGATGTCTTGTGAGAATATGTCTATCTTGCACCCATCTGGAGCCCTGAGCTGAAAACTGAGTAGTCATGTGCAAATGTCAGAGACAGGGGGACTTCCTCCATAGTTAAAATTGGCAGTTATGGGGTTAGTTTAGATATTTGTCCTTTTTTCCCCCTTATCTTGATTTTTATTTTTTACCCTTCTTGATTTCTCTGTTCGTAAAATGAATATACATCTCTTCAGGTCTGAGCTGTTAAAATGCATACAATCTATACCTCAGCTCATAAATTCACTACTTTCAGCTCATCTAAATTAGTTTGTTTTTCTTTTCCTGGGGAAACATAAGCTGGAATACATTCCAGGAGTCAGCATTGCTTAATTGAGTATGAGATTACTGCTTTGCACCATTCCTTTCTATTTCTTTTTTTCTTCAATAGAGGTAATTACTGTGGCTGGCCTCTAATGGCATTTATTTTCAAAGATAAGCATCATCATATTAGACCTTTTATTTTTCAGTATTATTACAGGCTCATTTGGCAGCATATCTCTTACACTATTGCTCTATGAAAATAGCACAAATTATTATCATGTCATGTTATATGGAAAGACTGAAATTTTATTGCAAACATGAGGAGGTATTTTTCCATTTATGTATGACATGAACTAATTGCAAATGTAGATGGGGAGTTGTTGTCCATTCATACCTGGACAGAAAGTCCAATAATTACGAGCTAATAGGAACCACCTGTTTCTTGTAGATCAAAACGTGGTGGATTTTCACTGACAAAATAGTGCAAACACTAATGTCTGATGGGTCCTGTTCTAGCCTGTCTGCTTCTGTGCACGAGTTTGTCATTCAGGATGCTGAAATTATGAAGGTAGGCTTTGGGAAATTTTCTGGAGAAAAAATCCAGTCTTATTAATGTTTAAATATTTCAAGAAAGCTGTTTGATCTTGACAAAAATCATATGGCAACTGAAAAGAAAAAAAAAAGGCAAAAATCTTGGTTTGGGCAGTTTTCATGGTAAAGGCAAACCAGAGTTTTCTAGTTGCAATTAAAGCATAATTTTTACTTAATTTTATATTGAATTGTTAAATTTTCTGAAAAAGGAAGGAACAAAATTATTGTTTTAATAACATTTCACAGAAATTATAAGGTTCTGACCTGATGAATTAACAGTAGGCTTAAGGATTCTCCCACAGAAGCCAAGAGAAATGCTCTACTCTGATGCTGCTCATGTTTAATCAACAGCAACAGAAATGATAGAAAAATTTGTGATTTCAGACAAGTCAGAGATATAGAGAGGAATCTTTTAAACTCCCTCAGCAAAACCACTTTTGGAGGGGCAGTGAGGAGACCTCTTTAATCAGACTCCCTTAACCGGGAGTTCAGAAAGCTGCATCTGAAAGAAGGCAGGCGAGTTTCCTTCTTAAGCAAGGAACGAAAGGGCAGAGTAAGGGCAGAGCACGAGCTGTGCCTTCCCTTGGAGGAGCCATTAGTGCTGACCAGATTGTTCAGAACAGACCCTTCTCATAGGATCACAACGCCTCGCTTTCCTCTCTCTGAGACTGGGGGACCTGGGGTAACTGCATGGAAAGCAGTGGGGTTTTGCACCAGTTCAAGTGACATGGAACAGTCTGCGTTCCTGAGCCCACAACTGGGAAAGGTTTCGGGGGAGCACTGTGCAGATGTGGGCAGAAGGATGTTTGGACATGGCTGAGATCAAAGCACAGGTCTCTGTTGCAGGCGTTCGTGGGTAATGAAACGCTGAGCAAGAACGTGTCCCCCAGCAAGGCTCCTGCTGCAGGGCCCTGCTGTGGGCTGGGACCCTCCTGCTCTGCTGTAATGAAGCTCATGTACAGGCTGAGATGGTCTCACAACCTGCTTGTTTGCTAGTTTGAAGGGACATTTTCACCAAATCCTGAGGTTCATCTGCTGATGTGCAGGACATGTATTCAGCACATATTTGTGTAATTTGAAAACTTCTCCCATTTTACCTTCTGCCTGAAGCCCTGATGCAACGGTGACTTTCCATGGACATGCCTAAAGCTGGTGAAGTACTGAGCCTGCTTAGCCTGTGGATGAGGAAACTGAGGAAGGTGGTAGCTGCACGCCTGGCAGCAGCGTGACAATGACCAGTAATGAGAGAGGAGTGCTCCATCTGTTCAGACTATTCAGCTCTTTTGCACAGCTGCCCACGTGGCCAGGTATTTGCTATTAAATAAGATGATTAATTCCTTGACAAGTTGGTATCGGGCCTAGCAGTCTGGCATTTCCTTTCGGCATCTGTGGCTACTTTGAGGAATGCAGCTTTATAGAATTTTACTAATTATCTAATAGCTTTTCAATCTCTTGTTTCAGTACAGGGAACTGCTGTTAATTAATTGCAGATCTTCGGCATGCCACTCTTAACTGATTCCCCTAGTAAATATGTTTAACACTTGCCTTAGTTTCCTGTACATGATTCATTCGGTTGATAAGTGATCCATCTTTGTTTGCTGTCAAAGTCTTGGAGTTGGAAGAGGACTTTAATCATGTTACTTGGCTTTCCTGAATAGAGAGAAGAAATGAAGTCAAAAAAGCACGCAGTGGTAACACAGTCAAAGAAAAACCACGGCCTGGGTTTCTTTCACCAATAAAAAAGTTGTGTAAGCTTCAATTTCCCTTTCATTTTCATGAAGAACATACTGGAAACATCTATTCAGCCAAAGACATGAAACTAAAACAAAGAAACAAAAACATCTTGAAAGGAGGAGAGAAGGCACTTTCCCAGCTTATGCATTAATTAAGACCAGTCAAAGAAAGCGGCTTCAAAGGAAGAGGAAGCCAGTGGAAAGCACGGCTGCAACTGCTTTTAATGGGCTAGAGCAATGACATGCATGGCAGGCAGAGCCATAGCAGGCATCAATGCAGCAGTGGCAGTTCAAAGGCGACAGAGAAAAAGTTGGAGGCAGAACTGAAGCTGCTGAATAGTAAAATTGTTTCACTAGCAGATTTGTCAGCCACACCGTGGGACAAAGGAACTTGCTTAGCAGAACACGATCATCTTGAGAACTGTAAACACTGCTGGTTTAAAGATAAAATCAAAGGCCTCGAGAGCAAAGCAGGAGGAGACATAAAAGTATGCATGACTGGCTTTCCTGGAGGTGAAGAGGTTTGCATCCCTGTCAAACAATTTAGAAAGAAGCTGTTAAGTGCCCCAGGTCACTCGCACCCTTAGCACCCACTCTTCCCCTGGGTGGAAGCCTGTGCAGAGCTGCATGAATATCCAGCAGGATTGGTAGGTTTTCTGCACATTTCCTCAGCAATGGTGATTTGAGAGTCTGGCAGGAAAATTTATTCCGTTACCCCATTAAAAAAAANNAAAAAAGCAACCTACAACATACTATTATAAATATTGTAAACAAGTAATAAATGGATTTGCTTAGCAGCAAAAGACAGGGCTTTATTATGTTCTTTCCATGCACATTTACTCAGTGCTTTTCAGCCTGTGTCCCATATCCAGCTGTCGGGGAAACCAGCTGGTAATTTGCTGTTTCTTTTGACAAGCACTTCAAGCTCATGCTTTAAAAACTTCCTAGGTCCATTCATCAGCAACCAGCAGCACGTGTGCAATTTTAGAGGAACATGATGTCTACAGAGGAGTCTCCTAAAATCGAGATGTCTCTCCTTGCTTTATTCCGAACTGGCACACGACGCAGGGAACATGGAGTAAATGAGTGATGCCACACAGTTTATTGCTATCAAAAACTGCATTCAGAGAGATGCAGCTGACACACTGGAGGGAAGCAATCACTACCCTCAGGGAGGCTTTAGTGTCAAAAATGTCTGAATACACATCCACTGGTAGAAGTGTGGCTTACGCTGCAGTGTTCGGCAATATCACATTCTCATGCGATCTGGTTATCAAAGGCATGGCTGTCCCTGATGTGCTCAGATAAGCTTCACATCTGAAAAGGATCTTCCATTTTGATCTGGAGATGTGGAGGCCTGAAAAATGTACCATATCCACCACATCCTCCATGGTTTCTTCTCATGTTTAGTCCTCCTGCATGTGAAAACTCCTACATCTTGTTGCTAATTTAATATTATCTAGCTTTGGTTTCCCACCACTGACTTCTGTGACTTGCTGTGCTGTGTTACTCCTGATAAAGTGCTTCAACGTCACAAGTACGTTACCTCTTAAACTCACTTCTGATAAATAAAATATATTAAAGCTCTATTTCTCACCAAAAGGCATTTCCAACAGGTCTCATGCTGGTTTTGGAGGCTTTTATTTTGCCCATTCCCTTGACATCTTTTTTCTGCATTGTCTTATGGAGAGGTAAACATTCAGCCTTTGTAACCTATTCATTTGTTCCTAGACATGTGGTGTGGGATCATTTTAGCTGTCTTTTCCTCATCAGCATATCAGGGGCACCAGTGGAGCTGGCTGCTCATGTTTTTTTCTGCTTCCTAGCCAGTTTACTAATTTCAGTTAAATATAATGGGACCCTGGTCCGTTCAAAGGAGGTGTCACAGCAAAGGGCTGAGTCTCCTCCATAGCTGGCAGTTGCCTGTGGTTTGAGTGCAAATAGGTTTGATCTAACAAGGGCTCTGTCCTATGAGCAGCCAGGCCAAAGGACTGGAATAATCACAAAGATGATTCTGGATCTGGCTTTTTAGCAGAAATCTCTATTAGCAACTAAGTCCTAAGGTTTTTCAAACTGTCATTTTGTCTACATCCCAAGACTGTGTCCCTGAGTTGTGCCCCAAGGTTCCAGACAGTCAGGATTTGTTGGGGTTGTTGTTCTTCTGCTCAGCCTGAACAAAAAACCCTCAGCCTCTTGGGATAAACCCCACGTTTATCATCTCCTTCCACAACCCAGGGTGCCAAGATTTCACCATAAGGCATGTGACAATGAAATAAACGAGACCGATGGTTTCCCATTTTATAATTGCCATGGCAACTATATTGTAACTTAGACTGATAACATTTCATTTCTGGGGCTGTATCTCTAAAAACATGGCATAATTTAGCACTCAGAGCCATCCCACCAGCCTGCCAGCCACACCATACAGCAACATGTTGTTGCAGCAGTGCTACTGGAGACTCCCATGCACAGGGTTACTTGTTCTTCCACATTTCTTCTCAAACAATGCAGCATTTCAGAAGGGAAGGCTATGTATTTGGTAGCTGTTTTTCAGAGGGGAGTATCTTGCACTTTTCTGAGTGTCTGTAGAAGTGTGTGTTTAAGCCAAGTTCAAGTCCTTTAGTGGTTCCCTACAATTCACGTTCCTTTCATGCAACATTTTTCTAAATTTAGGGTATTGAGCTTAAATACACTGTATGAGACATCTCCAGAGATGAGATCTGTCTTTTCTTAGCCTCCAAAAACTGTGCTGCCTGCAGCTTACTGTGGTTGTTAGATACCATGCAACACATGCTATTCAAACATGCATGCCAGGAAAATATGATGTTTACCTGGCATGGATCAGAGGCAGTCCTATTTTTAAATCTACCTCAGGAATGTGGGAAGCAAAGTGTCTCAGGAGGAAATCCAGCCTGGAAAAGGTAGGAAGTCATAGCAAGGCTCAGGTTTTTTGTCTGAGTTGTGCTGCTGCTGGGCAGAGCTCTGCTGGCCTCAGGACAGGCAGGAGAGGGCAGCTGGGGCAGGAGCAGGTGGCTCCATGCCCAGATGCATCTGCCAGGCTGGATCCCAAGGCCTCCCTCCAGGAGGAGCTTGCTTCCCTTCATGTCTTGCTCTCACTGAAGCCCTCTTGGTCAAAAGCTCACAGCTACTTTCACCTACTGCTTTCAGCCCTCCTGTTTCATTTGTAGTCCTGCTTCTGGTCCAAGGCCTGCTCTGAAACCTCCTGAAGCCAGGAAAACTGGGAAAGGTCTTCAGCATCACTTGACCTTTTTACAGCTCTCCTCTAATTAGCCTCAGGTTACTGGGGGAGGGCAGTTACTCAGGCAGTACTGGGGGAAGGCAGTTCCCATGGAAAAAGGATTTGGTGTGGATGGCATGTCCTGTGAGAAAAACTCAGACCCTGGAAGGAAATGCTGGTCATCGTTATGTCAAGGGTCTCTGCTGACACTTCATTGTGTTTCTATCTGAAAATGAATCATTTGCTGTTATAAACAAATTCTAAGATGATTAAATGAGGCAGAGGAGAAACACCAGTATTAGCCACATTCTCAGTCCGCAAAAGGGATTTTTTACTTGTGTTCCTGATATATTCCATTTTATTTCTCAACTAGAAAACAAACCATGGTTTACATGACCTTTGGGGGCCATGTTCACTTCCCAGCTCTGCTGGGTAACACTGGCCAAGCCATTTCAGCTCAGGAGTTAATGGCTTTGCTTTCACATCCTTTATCTGCTTGTATTCTCAGATCAGCATTCCACAAACTCCACCAGCCCATGGTCTGGCAAAAGCCAACACCACCCCTTGCTCTCCCTGTGAGCCTCAGTTTTAACTTCGGAATGTCCTGTGCCTGTGACTAGCATCGGGCAGGTTCCATGAGCCATGGGCTAGTGTGGCCAGCAGGGTTAGCCCCTGTGGCCAGTGGGATGGGCTAACATGGCCAGTGAGGTGACATTTTGGTGCAGGAGATGGTGGTGGTAGGATGGACACCCAGAGCCTTGTGGACAGGTACTTGGAGGAGCACTGGTGTCATGCCAGCTGTGAGTATTAGTGATGCTTATTGATCTGGGAGTTCTTCATGCTCTTGAGAGAAAAACAAGCCTTAAAAACTGTCTGAAACCTGCATCAGAACTGAGTTTAAGGTGTATGTCTCTGTATTTCTAACCAGCTGGTTTAAATATCTTCTTGCATGGTGTGCTGGCTATTCTTGGTTTGGTCCCTAGGCATATACATGCCACACATTAAGAGGTGCCAAAGGTGCCAGGTCCTGCAGCTCTCAGTAACAAAATCCTATTAACTAACTGCTCACATAATTCTGTGTCTAAAATGTAAGACATTTCCTTTCCTAATAGTGTCAGTAGTCAGCACGTTGGTGATGTAAGGCAGTCAGATCTAGTTATAACAGCAACCAGGAATGGGATTAAGAAGTTCCAGGTCGGTTGTGTCTCTCAAAATATGGCATTGTTCCCTTGGAGAGCTCCTCCATATACCAACTGCCTCATTTTTTGAGCTGCCATAGACAGGCATGGAGCACAGCATGCCTGTTCTGCAGTGAGTGCCAGGAAGATGCCTTGTGTTGAAATGTTAAAATTGAAAATATATTTGGGAATATTTCCCTTCCAGCCTTTCCTGGTAGACCTTTGAGCTCAGAAATGCTTCTGCAGAGGATGTGGGTTACCCTTGTGAGGAATCTGAGTACCCAGTGCACAGTCATTTACAGTTTTCCCAAAGCGATATCGCTTTCATGTTGGCAGATAGGAGATGCTTGTGGTTAGGAGTGTAATCCAGTTTCAGCAGCAGAATAATATCTCTATTGTTCAGTCTAGTTTTTAAGAGCTCTCTGATCCCACAAGCTTATAAACAATGGGAACTAAAGTATAAGGCTAGGAAGGTGAAATTGCTCATTCCTTGGTTGTTTGTGCACCTTCTCTGCTCATGGAACTGAAGAGCAGAAGGAGGTTCAATTTTCTGCTAAAATTTAATATTGTAGAATATGACTCTTCATCCCATGTGTGTCATACCACCTTTGATACTTCTGAGCAAGAGGGAAAAATGGAAGCCCTTACATGTCCATGCCAAAGCAGAGCCCTTCAAAACAGAGAAATAAATGATCCTGGGAAGGCTGAAGCCTCTGACAGGGACGGCAGTCACTCTGCAACGTGTCCCTCACCTGCGACAAATCACAGTCATGTGTGGCCAGGCTGTCGGCGCTGTCGGAGCTGACTGCTGTAGACTGTGCAGACCCAGGGAAATCTGCAATTCCAACAGCAGATGGCACAGTCCTAAAACTAAAATCAGCCTGCAAGGGGAGATACTGCCTGGGCTGTGCATCTGAGCGTTCCTTCAAGGGGATCCTGTGGATTTGTCAACCTAAGCATACTGGTTTTAAAAAGAGTGTATTTTCTCCTTAGGATAAATTTATAAAAGAAACTGCATATATGAGACAATCTGGAAGCAGTGGAGTTTAGCTTAAGACTCTCAAGTACAGCTGACAGCTTAAGCGTAATTGTAAGTTTTTTTGCTTCCATGCCTCGTAAATCACTCTTTTGATCATCCTGGTATGATGTAGAAACCATTTACATGGCCATAGATACAAAGAAATTCTATTTACTGGAAAGACAGTGAAACCCCAGAATGATTTATTTGAACAGTAATGTCTTAAATTTGCTTTTATGTGAACATAATCTTTGTGTGTCTTAACCATCGTCCAGAATCACACCAAATTAGGCACAAAAAATGTGTTCTGTTATGTTTGGAATTTTATGAACTAAGTGAGATATGGGTAAATCAACCCCATAGTTCCCAGCCCTCCACATATGAGGAAAGCAGTACAGTAGACCTGGCACTTTGGTTCCATTAGCAATTAGCATTTGGACAGGCAAATACACTTAGTTTGGCACTTTTTCTGCAAACTTACAGAATAAAACCTAGAGATCTTCCTCCAGCAGGCAATATGGTAAGCCTGGATGTATAATACAGGAAAACCAGTTCATAATGTTTAAGGAATTAAGAAACTAATCCATCCTTTTGATGCACTAAGGAATTGCTAGAGGAATTGTCTAGTGGTCAGAGCAGGAAGCTGTGAGTCAAGGCGTCTATTCCCCCCTTTGTCAGTGAATCATTTCCTCTTCTTCGGGTCCCACAAAACACCCAGACAGAATCTGTCCCCAAGTAAAATATACTCTTTACCAGATCTGGTCCCCACCTAGCTCCCAGGCTTGTTGTAGAGGCTTGCACATCAGAGTCAGAAAGTTCTAGATGTCAACATAGACAACATCAAAAGATGTTCTGTGGACCTGTACATGATTTTTCCTTCTGGGGGCTTCGCAGAGCCCAGAGCTCTGTTATCAGCTGCCCAGTGAGAGCACATGGAAGCAGCAATCCCAGCATGGTCCTCTTTTCACTAGATGTCAAAGTGCAGAAAAAAATAATTTTCCAGTGCTAAGACACACGTAGTTTGTATTAGCAATGTTTAAGGAGTGAGCTATCCACCACTGTTAAGTATTTCATGACTTTCCTGCAGTTAGAAAGAGGCTGTTGTATTCAGAGAGAGATTCAATCCACAAATTTTAAATTTTTTCCTTGGGATAGGATGAATTATTTTTTGGAGCTGCCTGTCTCCACTGTTCACATAAGGAAATGTCAAGCAATTTTACTCCTAACTTACTGCCTCAATTCAGTGCTTAAATGGGGGTCCCAAACTCCTGCTGTGGGAATCAGACCACTTTAATTAGATATTCTTGCTAATTAGATATTAGGAAGAAATTATTTACTGTGGGGCTGGTGAGACACTGGCACAGGTTGCCCAGAGAAGCTGTGGGTGCCCCATCCTTGGAAGTGTTCAAGGCCAGCCTGGATGGAGATTTGAGCAACCTGGTCTAGAGGAAGGTGGCCCTGACCACGGCAGGGGGACTGGAATTCCAGCCCAAGCTGTTCTGTGATTCTGTGATTAAGCACCAACTCACTAACAGTGTTTGTTGCTCTGTTGTACTTTCAGCCTCTGCAGTTGCTGCTGCTGCTGTTTTTGTATTCGCCACACATTCCCTGTCTCCCACCACTTCACACCAAGCACTGCTGCTGCTCTTCTGCTCAGGGGTGTTTGCCCAGGAACCAGCATCTTCCCCGAGGCAGCCTTAGGCAGCAGCAGAGAAACAGCACAAGGCTTTACTGCCCAACACACCAATCGCTCATCCTCTCCCACTGCTAATCAAGCAAACAAAAATATGTGCTCTCAGAGATAACAAGGATTAACGGTTTTGCAGTTATTTCCCAGAGGGATTCCAGGCATTCCCATGTTTGCAGTGATTCCCAGAAGTTTACATCCCAGTTGCCTAAGAAGGGAGAGCAGTGGTTTTCAGTGTTCAGAGAAACATGAGTTCTAAGTCAAATAACTTTGCAGAAATGTCTCAAATATTTGAGATTCCTCCGCCAAAACTGTCTGACACAAGAGGAGATTAACTTCACCTAACTACAGCTTTCTAAAAGTTAGGCGGGTGAGCAGGAACCCTCAGTAACCGATGGAGGCAGGGAAGCAATCTCAGACAATGCAAGTATGAAAGAAATAATGCCTTAAACAAGAGAATAACAATGGCCTCTTCTGTTCTTCCTCTATTTGTCTTAAAAACAATTCCAACTGCAACTTTCTTAGGGAGAAAATAATTTTCAGTTTCCGTTCTCTGTTAAACTTCAGTTTGCTTTTTCCTGATTTCTCCCAATTGGTATGGTTTTTTCCTACTCATCTGTCATCAGAGGCTGTTGTGGTTAAGGTGCATGAAGGTAGGTACATGGATTGGAGATGTTTACATCTGATTGAGCTATTTTGAGCTCTGATTGCAAATGCTTTTACTGACTGGTATTTCTTGTTCTAGGCTAGAGCAGGCCTAATGAACAGCACCCCAGAGATGCTTGTTTGTCCCTATTCATAATGGGGAGAGCCTCGGGTCACTAGCTCTGGTGTAGATATCTGCACCGCAAATGTCTAAAATTAGGTGGATAAATCTCATGCAAGGAGCTTGATACTTTAAATCTCTGTTCAGCAAAGCACTTACTGACAGCATAAAATGAAGCCTGAGCTTTAATGCTTTGCTGAGCTGAAGCCTCAATTACTTAAGGAATGAGAAGACAGTCGTGGGGATCATAGCAGTCAGGCTTGTGCAAGGCTTATGCTGGATTTCCACCATGCAGTCCTGCATACCACTCTACTCCCCTACAGAAAACACTCCTCTTCCTTCAATTTCCTCCTCCAAACACATTTATTTCCAACCCCTCCTGGGGCTTGCTCTCTCTGGCTGAGTCACCCTCACTGTGTAACCCAAAACAGGGCAGGTGAGCCAGGGGCACAGCAGGCTGCTGGGATCCGCAGCTCTGCACCACTGCCTCTCGCTGCTTCTTAGCCTTTGGGGGTTTTGGCTTCAGTGTTTAGTATCAAATTCTTCACCACTCGGCTGAAAACTTTGCTTGAGAGTGGCAAGACTAAATAAATATCCGGTGGTGGGAAGAGTGAACTTCGTGTAATTTGGGGCTTGTTTTTTAACTACCCTGGGTAGGTGGCTGGAGCTGGAAGTCTGAGCTTGTTGGGGGTGTTGCCACCAGCAAACTCCAGGCTTGAAGGACACAGACTCAAGCACAGGCACCAGTACCCGTGTCAGGATGTTGGTCTGGGTCACCCCAGGGTCCAGCCCCAAAGCACCCTCCACGTCCTGCCACCTCCTTCTGGCTACCAGGGAAACGTGCCTGTGGGAATAAACCTTGAAGTTATGCTAATTCATAGAATCATAGAGTCATTTAGGGTGGAAAAGGCCTCTAAGATCATAGAGTCCAACCATCAACCAGCACTGCTAAGTCACCCACTAAGCCATGTCCCTGAGCACCACATCTGCATGTCTTTCTTTTAAATACCTCCATGAGTAGAGACTCAATTATTTTATAGCCACCTTGAACCTTTAAGGCAAAAATGTAATCATCACTTTCGTGCAGAAATAAGTTACATTCCTCTCCTGAGCTTGACCAGGGCATTTGGGTGCAAAAAATAAATAATGGCAGAGATTTCTTATTGTTGTGCTCATGCCATACAGATGTCAGAGAAGAAGTCAAAATACTCAAATCAAATTGACATACTTTGTTTATATGTGCCATCACTCTGCTACATAAGAAACGAAGAAATTAAATTACTAAACTGAGATCAGCCACCAGAATGAATTGCTGCCACCCTGAGGATGTGCAGAGCGCAGACTAAGTGGAAAGTGATAACTATAAAAATGTGATACTTTTCTTCCCCTTTTAACCATAATTTAGGCTCTGTACTCCTTGCTGGTTAATAAAATCAATGGAGATTCAATCCTGAGTATTGAGCAACATTGGTATTGATAATCACAGACACTTGAATTCACACAAGTCATTAACTACCTAATAAACCAAATAAGTAAATTAAACCCAGCAGTGGCAACAGAAATGTACCTGAGAATTCAGTTATTCCAATGACTGTCACTGCCATGGGCATGGGGACTATGTAAACAGACAAGGGAGACCGAAGTCAGCATTACTTGAAATAATAATAATTTCTCTGGACTAGAGTACATTATGCTTCTTTCTGTAACTCCACAGAACTGATGGCCATTTCCTTGTTTCGAGTGCTTATGCCATGTTTACAAGTGCAAGTATGAATCATTATCAAATGCATTTTTGCTTGTTTTTCTTCTGGTATTTTCTATAAGAAGGGTTGCAGATGTCCATGTAAAAAAATTCAAAGCTGTCTTTCACTACATTAACACTCAAAAACTTTGGCAAATAATGAGGCATACTTAAGTTTCTGTTTTTCCTTTCCGATGATACACTTACAAATGAGAAATAAATAGTTTTTTCTTTCAATTAATTGTGTCAAGTTTTTATTATTAGATTTTCATATATTTAGCAATAAATATTGTATTTTTACCTTTTTTACACCTTTTATTTGCAAGAAACTGTATCAATATTCCCAGTAAAATGCAGGCCAGAAGATAGATGTGTGTGTGTTACAACTTCCAGAAATGCTTTTTGGTAACATAAATAAATGCTTTTGGAGTCTTTCAAGGTGGGAAAACCTTTCTAGTAGAAGTTAAAACACTGTTAATGAGAAATGTTTAATCTCTTTGGCAAGTTCTCAGGGAGAAATCAGTTAATAAGATTTTTGCTAGCTTTTCTTTTTCATTATATCATGTATGAATTAAAATAGATCTATAAAATAAGGCGTACAGATAGATTTAATTTTCCATTACTCTAAAAGCAGTATCAAGGACAAATTTACCTGCAGTTCTTATTTCTAACTGTCAAGTGCTCAAAATGTAATGAGTAATTAAAAGCTACTAGCAGTGCAAAAAATGTATAAATTCAATAACAGTAATTAAACACCCTCCTTGCATAATTCACAAGGTTTCACAGTTCTCTAGAATTTCTCTTTTATGTAAGACAACAACTGAGTCAGAGACTTCAACACATTTTTATGAGCTCAGTTGGTGCACGGCCCCTGTTTGCTTCCCGACCACGGTCATGAGATGATCTACATCCAATTAAGGAGCGAAGGTTGCGGGTTGGATGTTCATTACACAACCCTGATGACTGAGTGCAGCAAAATTGTGTAATGTCTTTGTAAATCTTATTTGAATGAATGAGCCATTGAATTAAAAAGTGATGTAAAGCTCAGACCTGCCCTTTCAGATGTTGCATTTCACTACGCACTTTTGAGAATGAGCAGGTGGCGAGATGAGCTTTTGCTTTCCCCAAAACAGCCTGGAGGCAATGCCTGGGCACTCAGGGTCCTACTCTAACTCAGTGGTTTTTATAAAAGCAAGGTATCCACAGAGGAGTCAGGGTTTAGGCAGTTTATATTGCAGCCCTTATTCCCTTGGCATTTACTTTGATTTAATTATATTTATCTGGGGGGCTGTTGTGGCGGTGTAAAACTAGATTTTGGACACTTTGGGACAGCAACTGCTGGTTCTCCTTTAACCCTAGTTACTTGAAATGTTCTGTATCCCTTCAGTTTGGTATGTTCCAAGTTTCCCCCTTCCCCTAAGTTCATTATGGTTGTACCCTTCCCAGCCTCTATGTCAATCCCATCCAGGTCACTCCCCAGCCTTCCCCAAATGGTCATCCCCCTCCCCTTGTTCCAGAACCTTCCCTATCTACCACCCGAACCCCTCCTATGGACATTGTCAATCTCCCCGAGACCCTTCCTCTCCCTCTGGAAAATTCTATGTTCCTCACTGCCCCACTGGTCCCCCCGATGTCATTTCTTCTCGTATTCCCCCATTGGTCCTATGCTAATGAGGTCCCTCCCTAAGCTCCCCTCTAGTTACCACTGATTGGTTTATGAAAGGCACCCTCCCATTGATCCTCCCCTGTTTAAAAGGTCCTGTCATCCCAAGATCTTCGCCTGTTCTCCTGCTCCCCCCGGGCAATAAGCTCCTTGGATACAGTAGAGACGGGTCCGTCCCTTATTCCTTTGGCTGGCTCCTTGGCACATAGTGTCAGCTGGCTGCTGTGGGTAGAGAGCAGCCGCCTCCCTGCTCGGCACTGCCACTCGGGCTCTGGGGAGCTTGAGGGCAGCTTCCATCTCGGCACGGTCAGCGCTGGCCGGGCGAGCACTGTGAGGGCCCTCGCACCCCTGTGCTGGACACGCGGCCGTGCCAGGCTGTGAGGCTTCTGCGCACAGAAGGAAACTCTTGTAAATCCTAAAGATACAATCATATGCATGGCAGCATCTTAGTTCCATAAATATAGGGGAAGCCTAAATTTTTTGGTATTCATTTGTGGCACATGCTTTGGCTGTGAGACTGAAGTTCCCATGTGCATCAAGTGCACCACGCTGTCATTGAAAACCAGCATGCTTGGAGCTGAGGTCATGTAAAACTTTCTCTTTTGGTGATACCATAGAGGCAGGAGTGAGCATTTAATAAAGTAACTTTGCCTCTTCATGCTAGTCTAGACCATAAGGCCCCTAAATTGCCTGCAGAGTGCTGTACCACATCACTGCGTTACATAAAATTGCATCTCCGGCGTTGCTCAGTACATTTCCAATGGAAGGAAAAATAATGCTCACTGACCTGCCTTGGGTGTGAGCTGTGCTGAAAGCACTTACAGCTGTTGACAATGAGCCCTCAAAAACCTGTCCCACTTGAAAACCAGTCCCTAGCCTTTTCACAAGAGCAAACAGGCAGAGCAGATCAGGGCAGCGATTTCAGTTTGCCATCCTCTGACTCTGCAGGAGTGGCAGAATCATCATAATCCTACTGATATTACTCACAGTAGCATAACTGATATCCAGCTCAAGAAATTAAACGTGTTTCTACCTACAGGTACCTCACCAAGAGTAGCACATTACTCTTGGACAGTAAGAGCGTCAAACCTGGAGGACAGTTTTACTTGTTTCCCTCAGGAATTAGTTGCCAAGAGACTGCGCCACTGCCTGAGATAGTTCCTCTGCCACCTCTTTGTCTGCAGCATGGTGAGATGCCCGAGGATTGGGAAGGGCACGGGAGGTTGGTGACAGTCTTCCTGTTCAAAAACTGCTCCTATGCCTTGCCCAGGCATTAAATGAGAAAGTAGGTTTGCAGCAGAGTTCATCCCCCTGGGAGACAGGTCAGAGCCTGGCAAGAAATTCGACTAGAAAACTGATTACTTGTTTCACCACAGGAGGAAACCACTATTTTTAGAGATGAAAAAATAATAAGAGTGAGGGAGAAGCCTCTCACCTACTTGAGCATAACCAAATGGTCACAATCCTTATTCCAGATGTGGTGAGAGGACATGGAAGCTTTCTAAATTTAGTTTTACAAACATTATGTTTTTTCTTGCAAAAAAAAAAGAAAAAAAAAAAAGAGAAAAAAAAAGGGAAACCTACGAAAAACCAAAACAAACAGAAAAACCTCACCAAAATCAAAACACCTTTAGAAAGAATAAATCTACTTTTAAATCTGGGTTGAGTTTGGCCAAAAATATTGACCCTCAAAATTGAGGCATATTTTTTGAAAATATTACTTTGGTATCCCTTCCTGGATTTTGCTAAACAAAACCTTTTACTTTTCACTGCAGAAAGCCATCTTGAATTTTAAAATTTTCTTAAGTTTACCAAAAAGCTTTTGAAGGTTTAAGTTCTATCTCCCCAAAGACAATTTTTGGTTTAGATCAAAAATATCTTAGATGTTAACAGAAGTATTTCTCATCTCCAGAAAGCCCAAACTTCTGTTTCTTGGTTCAAATTAAGGCAAAATTTCCCATCTAACTGTTCATTCAATCTCTGCCTAAACAGGAAATGTTGTTTCCGTATTCAGATATAGATTGTAGAAGAAAAGTCAAGTCCTTGTTCTCATGTCCAGTTATTTGTAGAGAGAACATTGGAATTCTGGTGTAGGAGAAGGTCCCTGACACTGATCTGTTACCTTTGTACAATAATTTTATCCTGTGTTAAGCAAAAAATCACTCCCTCCCCCCACCCCCCCAAGCAGACACACATAGTCTAAAATATAATTTTAGTTCATAATAACCATAATTTTCAGATCGAGAAGGTTTCTGTAGGAAAGTTTTAACTCCCTCTTGTTGCTGGGGTCCTTGTGCAGTGATTTCCTTTCACATTTCAACAAGGGGAAAAGCTGCTGCAGGGGTGATAAATGAAGAAATTGGTCCAGAAAAAGCAGCCTTGCTGAGGGATGCAGGGATTCAAGCCACCTAGACCCCATGGGACGGGGGCAGAGGGGCAGCCTCAGCCCTGTCTGTCCTCAGCAATATGACCAGGACTGGCAGGGAGAAGGATTGCTTAAAGCCCCTATAATTTTTAGAAAGGTTGATTTCATAGGTGTTCCCATAGGAGTATATTCCACAGGCAGCACAATGTGGGATTTAGAGAGCCCATGAAGTAATAACACGTTATATATTTTAAAGGTTTTGAGAAGTAGTGGGAGAAGCAGAAGATAACCTGGGTAGAAGTTAAACCATTTATGGCAAAACACCCTCATAATTAAAGAGAGGAATTAATTGTCTCACAGGCAGAAAGGCTTTCACTTTCTTTCCTCCTATGCAGGTAAGAAAGAGAAATCAGGAAATGAGATGAGAAAGAAATGGCGAAAATGCTAATTTTATTTCTCTACATTGTTGCTGACTTTAAGCCACGCAGATCCAGTGCAGGTGAGTGAGACCATCACAGCTATTCACAGAAGGGAGAGAGGTGGGATTTGCCCAGGGTGGTTCTTCCGGTGATGGAGAAGCAGATTTCAATAAGATTCATTTAATGAAGTCACTCCATTGAAACAGGAGCCCAAACTGCCAGACTGATATTGCAAAGTCCCAAAATTTCTTCTCCACCTTGAGGGAGGGAGGAAGGCAGGGAGGAACAGAGGTAGGGTGGGGGGTTTGTGGTTTTGCTGTTTAGGGTTTTCTAAAACATTCTCTTCCATGCAATACGAGTGAATTCTGGGGTGTTTTGTCCTTCCCTGCAAAGTAAGGATGTGTTAAGATCTGTATGTGGTACAGAGAGGACAGACGATGGGAAAATAAAGACTAGACATCCCTTAATTTGTACCTAAGCACAAAATGGCTGATACCTGCCCAGCCACGGGGAGAGCTGCTCAAAAGTCACACGCGACTTGTAACAGGGCCAAGCTAGGCATGTGGCAGGAGACTGATTTTTTATTTTATTTTTTTTTTTTAAACATGAATTAGGACCCTTCCACATGGAAAGTCTCCACTTCAGTCTCACAGGTTTTCACTGCTGGCTCCAAGAAAGTTGGCGCTGTCGCTCCATCCTGATGCCCCTGAGGCTGCCAGCACGTCCCCAGTGCAAGGATGGCCTCGCCCAGCCCCGGGTGCTGAGGGCTGTTTGCTCTTTCTCCTCCTCATCCCACACCGTCCTTGGCACGGCTCAGGTATTTCCCTTCTCCGGTGAAACACCACGGGTCGTTTCCCTGCTGGAGGAACGCGGACATTCGGGAGTGAGGTGCCTGCAGGGCGTGAAACCCAGTGCATTTCTTGCTGTGACAGGGTGCGGGGAATGTCAAATATTTCACATTTCCCTTGATTACAGTTTTTTGGGGGTTTTGGGTTTTTTGTTGTTGTTGGTTTTTGTTGGTTTTTTTATTATTATTATTATTATTTGTTTTGTGGGGGGTTTTTGGGGTGTGTTTTTTGTTTTGTTTTGTTTTGTTTTTGTTTGTTTGTTTGTTTTTTGCTGTGAGAGGGTGCGAGGAATGTCAAATATTTCACGTTTCCCCTGATTATCTCCATGAATGATTATCTCCATGAATCAGCTCCTCGGGAGCGAGGCAGCCCGGCCCGGCGGCACTGGCAGAGGGGTGTTCACAGGGTCCCGCTGCCGGCTTGGTCCCATCTCTCTCACGCCCTTACCAAGCCCAACAGCACCGTGTCTCCGCTCGGGCTGAGCCAGCAGCACTGCCCATGATCCAGCTGCAGCTCCCAGCGAGCCAGAGCAGCCCGAACTTGGTCCCATGTCACCCACACCTGCCACCCACGGCGCGCTGCGGCTCCGTGCCTCCGCACGGGAGGGAGCGCGCTGACAGATACAGTGCCCACGGCCCATTTTTCAAAAACCTGAGTGCTGTGAAGAACTCGGTCAAACCTGTACTTCTCTGCGTGTGCAGGGAGGGAAGACAACTCGAAAGGAGTTTCTGTAAGATGTAATAAGAGGGAGAATATATGCTGGGACCCGGTAGGAAGGCTTTGGAGAAATACAAATATGGATTATAATAGCACTTGGCAAATCTAAACCAAATGCATTTTGCTCTTGATATAAGGACCTTCAAGGCTAATATCAGTGCTAAACATGCTGAGGGTGGAAATAAGTATTTCCAGGCTCTTTTGGATGTCCCTAGCACTGGTGCTATTGTGGCTGTCCAGGCAGGAGGTGTCCTGGCCTGCAGCCTCAGGGTCACAAAGTGTGCCAGTAGTGAAGACTTGTAGGGAAAGAAGGAAGAGCACTGGGGTATCCTCAGGGAAAATGAAACATTGTGAGTAGGAAGTGGCTGCACTGTGTCTCAGACGGGCTGTTTCTCTGCCTCATCCTGCTCTTTTGACCTGTTTCATATCATGTGCTCTGCTCGCTTTGCCCCCCTTATTGTTCTCTGTGTTTTCTTTCCTTACCCTCCTTTTGCATCATTCCTTCTCCTGTACCTGAGCACACATCCCTCCTCTGGGGCATCGGGGGGCTGAGGGATATCATCCACATACTCCAAGTGCCCAGTGCTCCACCAATTCACTACCTGCATTATTTTCTTCAGCCCACCACCCCCCTTGCACTCCCATCACCTCTGGCCATTAGGTAGAGTTACAATCCCCTCACGGACCATGTATTACTGTATCACTGAAACCATCATTGCCACTTGCAATAGTAATAGCTGGAAACTACTTTTTTTGGCCTTGGTAAAATGAAAACACATGGTAGGAGAAAAGTGCTACACCCAGAAGTCTTGTAAACATGATGCTGGGTGTCCTAAAAGGTGTGGAGTTCACCGGCCCCATCGGGGAGCTTGGAGAAGAGGCATCCCCAGTTCTCAAGGGAGCTGCGTGTGGGTGGCCCAGAGGTGGCCTAAGCAAGTGATGACTGCAGAGGGGAGCAGGTCCCTGGCTGTAAGCAAGAGCTGGTACTGCATGAGCCACAGCACCCACTGGCAAAACCTGTGGCATGGAGACTACTGGGCACCAGTCTGGGGCAACTGGGAGTACCTGCCTAGCCTGATGACTCCATGGGGACACCAGCAGCAGGGTTAGGAATGTCGTCCATGGGATACTCAGAGCCCTGAAATGGCCTGAGCAGTCACCCCCTGAGACACCCTGAGCACAGGCATGTTTCAAGGTGAATGGGACAAGGCAGGAGGGCAGTGCTGTTCTTTCGGCATTGTCACAGCTGCAGGCAGAAAGATGAGTCCAGGCTAATTCCTTTACAACTCTGCTGAGGGGCAAGGCTAGGGCTGGCTGGGTGTTAATTCAGATTTCCCAGACTATTGCTTCCTTCTGTTTCCTTCCCTCCCTTCCCTCTAATAAAGTTTTGTTCATTTAAAACACTTTGTTAAAGCTTGCTGCTGTGACTGGTGAAACACTGCCTAATCCGAGGTGCACGGAGTCATTTTGTGTCCCAAGTTTCTGAATGTGAAGTTGAGACAGGGTTGCTCCAGTTTCCAAGGACACGTGATTCAGAACTGGACCCAGCTTAGCAGCACATGCTGAGAGTGTTACAGAGGTAAGAAGACAAGACCCAAAAAATAAGATGACAATGATGAGGTGAGGGAGCTCCCAGGATCTCTCATCATCTCAACACATTCTATGACCCAGCTGTGGGTCCCTTCCAATTTGGGATGCTCTGTGATCCTATGATACAGCAGACCATCAACAGCAGAGTGAAGATCTCTGAGTCAGGCTTGGCCTGCCTGAAAACATGTCCATCACGAGACTGGACATGGACATGTCCTGACAAGTGCCAGGTCACGTGTTCAGGCTCAATTTGGCAACTCCAAATATACCCAGTAAAGTCTCTAACTCATCTATTTGCCAAACCACTCTCTCCTTACAACTGTCCCTTTGTTTCTCCTGTTGGAAGTTCTCACACTGCAGGGCCTCAGGCTGAGAAACTCACTGTCACTGTCGTAGAGGGGGCAGTAGCAGCGTAGATATGTCCTGGGAATTTATCCCCACATTTGCTTTCTGTGCTCTGTAAAAATACTAAAAAGCACTAGAGATCAGTGCCGCATCCAGAGACACGATCCACCCATGACCTTCTCTGAACACACAATGCCATCTCACACAGGCAAAATTTCAGTGCCTAGAATTGCAGAATGAAGGGCAATACAAAGTATGGAAACCCACACTGGTAGCACTTGATATCTGTAATACCTCTCTATGCTTTGAATAAAACAACTAAGAGTAGCAGTCCAATCTGTATAATTATCTTAATTAAAAAAACAATATATGATTTTATTTGTCTGTCTTTTTAAATTAATGACATTTCTTATGAATTTAAAAATTAATCCTTTAGAAGGCTGGGGTAGGTTTCAGCTCTGTATTAAGAGGGGCTGTGGGCTCAGCTCAGTTGGCCAGACAAGTGTCCTGGGATGCACAAGACTTTTATGTGGTGCTGTGGAAATTGACACAGCACAGTCCCAAAGACATTTGCACTGTTGTCCAGAAGCCAGAGAGAGCACCAAGAAGGTCTTAGGTGACGACAACAACTTCTCCTTTATCTCATGTGTTGACACTTAGATGTAGACACCTAAACTTAGTGTAATAAATTTAATAATGACTTTTTTCTGCTGAGTCCTGATGTCTGAATTGCTTCAGAGAGCTTCATTTGCTCCTTTTCTCTCATGTCCTGACAAGATAAATCCTAAGAGGGCACCACTGTGAATAAAAAAAGTAGTTCAAGGACTGCTTTCTGCCCCATGGCCTAGAGTTGTGGTATTCCTCATGGCCACACAGGTAAGCAACTTTCTCCCCAGAACTGAGTGGCCCCATTCTAAATGCCTGTGGGCAGCGGTTCAGCTCCTGAACCTTGCCTGAGCTGTGGCTGCAGGAGGGCAAGACGGCCTGGGATGAGTGATGGCCTAACCACAGCCCTCTCTACACCTCACTCATGTATTGTTATCATCTTTTCAGAGCACTGCTTGTCAGTGTTATATCCACCTTTTACGACAACATGATGTTTTAAGGCCAGGATGAAATGTGAATGAAATTTTCTAAAATAACTGTGTACCGTATAATGAAGTGAAAATCACAACCACAGTGTTGCTTCACTTAATCCAGAAGCTTTTCAGGGATATCCTGCAAATGGCAACTTTACTCAGCTAAAGCAAGCTTGCAAAGCCCAGGAGTGCCAGATTTTCTGAGAGCTGACTGGGTTTTGCCCTTTCATCCCACCGTGGCTTCACATTGTAAAAGTGCAGATGCTTAGGAAATTGCCTCCAGGTGCTGAGTGATCTGAGTTTCACAAAAATAATAAACCTTGATCTGAGATAGATGACCTTGTTGTCAGCATAGGATCATCAGGCTTGCAGAAGAGAACTGAAAAGGGTCTTTTTGCATTCCCTTGCTGCAGCTGTGGAGCTCTTTCACAGAGTCTCAGAGAGACTCAGAATTTCTCTGTTTTCCTGGGGAAGAGTCTTATGGTACATACCAAGCACAAGGCTGTTTTGGGGAGATATGGGAACTACTGCTAAACTCCCTCATTCTGCACTGTCTTTTAAGTTAGTCCTGGCTCTGCAGTACTCAGCATGGAGTACTCAGTCTGCTCTGGAGCTATCCAGGGCCATAAAGCCACGTGGTGTCTCTGCACAAAGGCCTGTAGTGGAGACCTGCCCTCCAGTTCTCTTTGTACGTCTCAAAGACCAAAAGCACCTCGCCTTTCTGCCTTCATTTCTTCCACTAGAAAGAGGTGGCAATACTATTTTGTTTTCTCTTGGGAGTTCTATGTTGGTTGATTTATAAACAGGGGTGAAATCTGGAAGTCCTTACATAGGGGCTTGCAATAATTCCAGTCCTTTTCCCCACGTTTCCCAGCAGCAAAACTAATGCATTTGGGACCTCTGATGTGCACAGTGGTAGCCCAGTAACTACTGCCCAACTGTCTTTATGGCCCATACAATATTTACTGTGCTGCCAGGTTCAACAGCACTGGAAAAAAATGAATTGTAGATGCAATTTCATTGTAGAAATTGTTTAGAGCCTGCTAAAGTTTTAGCCAGAGTATATGGGATTTTTTCTTCTATAAAAACCCTGAGGGTTAGTTTCTGTTTAATATTCAGGAGGCAAGAAATGCTTCTACCACTCAGAAACAGTGAAGAGCATCCTTGTGGGATCCCTGAGATGAGATACTAAATCTTGTAATGAACTTACACTCCTTGTTCTCCTATTACAGCAGACACTGAGGGGTAGCACTTGTGTCCCTGCACATCATCACCAGCAGCAACAAACACATTAACTCAGTGCTGCTAATGAGCACCAAGTGAGCGCTGGAATAGGAAGCTGTGTTGACATTTAAAAGATCCCAGTTATCAGGCTCCATGTTGCCTAATTACCAGGGCTGTGTGGGAAGCACTGCTTCAACGTCTCCATCTAGTACGGACATGACGGGCAGGAATACACTATTCCTATGGAATGTCAGTTACTTCAGGAAACAATTAGCCTTTCTGAATATTCAAAATATGTCAAAACATTCTTCCTTTTTCCCTTTTAGAGCTCTTCAAAGCTGTGAGTGTGTCAACATCATTCCACCTACTCGGAGGCGGCTCTGGAATATTTGATTCACAGATGTTTCTCTTGATTGGTGTCGAACCTTGAGCTGCTGTAGCCAAATCAAATCTTTGCAAGTAATACAGGCAAAAATGAATTTTGCCAACTGAAGGGTAGTCTGGTCAGCATGTACCACTATTATATTCCTTTCCTCTCCAAAATACGGTGCCCATGTTCAAATTCCCTGTAACCTGGGACTACGCTTGTTCCCAAACTGTGCTAAATGTGTCTGGGGAAGGGCTAGTTGACCCTGGTCAACAACATGTGAAGGACTGTCCTAACAATTTAATAGCATAGGTGACCGTGTTCTGGAGTCTGGGCCCGGGTCCTGACACTTTAATCTACTAGCAGAGATGGAGCCAGTGAGCAGTAAGAACAGGATCATCTACTCAACCGGTCTGATGGTGTATCATGAACTATTATGTCTCACCTTGCTTCCCTTTCATAAAGGTTTGCCTGGGGCTTCTCTACTAGGAAGACATCCAATCTTGATCTGAAAACATCAAGAGACAGAGAATCCAGCCCTACTTCTGGTAAGTAGTTCCCAGGATTAATTGCTCTTACTATTAATAATGCATGCCTGGGTTTCTTTGTATGAATTTGTTTGCCTTCAGCTTACAGACGTTGATTCCTGCTATGTTCTCTCCACCAGATGAAGAAGTTTTTCTGCATATGGTATTATCTTGTTGTGGTGGTACTTGTATGCTTTAATCAAGTCATGTCTCCATCTTTTTGATAAGGTAAGCAGAGAGATCCCTTCCAGGCTTTCACTAGAGAGAGACATTTTTCTCTCATCCTCACTCTGACCTGTCTCCAGCTTTTACAATTTAAAATACAGGCACCAGAACTTTATGGACTTTGCCAATGTTAGTCTTACCAGAGCCATGGGGAGAGATAAGATCAGGTCCCCACTCCTACTCACTACTTCCTTGTTCATACATCCATGAATCACATTATCCCCTCCTGCTTTACATCAGGAACTCACTTAAATTCAGTCTGCGGTCCTTGATTTCCATGGCTGCCTGCTGTCTACACAATAGGCTCATTCCCTGGTCCTGCAGCAGCGTCTGTACTAAGACGTATCTTTAAAATCAGGTTTTCTGCACTGTCTGTGTTGTAATGTCCCATGAGCGTGTTGTGAAGTTAAATCCCTGTGCTGCTCAGTTGGCATTCTTGCGTGTGGAATAAAAAGAATAACCAAAAGTTGTTCCTTAGAAAATTAATGACACAATTCCCCTTAATGTCAGTAGGGGTGGGAAGACCTCACAGCATTTGTTCACCAATATGGATCTATAACTAAATTTTCCACCCTAGAAAAGGTAAAATCCATGCTGCTCTAATTCTTTCTCAAATACAAGAGATTATAACTGCTGCAACCAGTGAACACACGTTGACTCCTTCTCACTGCTACTGACAATATTTTCTCTTCCTAAAAAAAAATAAATCAAGTCTAACCTGTATTTCCAACAAAGATTTTCTGCTCATTAAAATCTGAGCACTGCTGTGTGGATTTCGGCTCGATAGGCAGAACACACCTCATTCATCCCAAAGGCAAGTGTAGTCTGTGTGGCAAAGCCAGCATCATGAAGCTTTTTTTAAGTCAAATCATAGCTCTTCTTTGGAAGACTGTGATTGTGCAATCATCAAGGCATTTTTCAAGTTGGCAAGAAAAGACACCATGCAAACTGATCTGATGCATTTTAACAGGTATTTTTTAGATATGCAGATTGAAAGAACAGCCCTGAAACTTTTACATGAGCAATTCTTACATCTTTGGCCCTACTGATTTTGATGAGGTTTCTGGTTGGAAAAGGATTTCGGGTTTTGACTTGCACCAATACTTTCAGCCACTGATTTTTCCATGTAAATATGAGGTCACATTGATGTAACATGAAGAAATCAGTCTTGTGGGCTCATTAACAGGGGACAAGCATCTAAAAGTCTACAGAGTTTTGTGGCTAGCCAAGGACTAAAACCGAGTGTAAAACCGACATATTAATGCATGAAAGAAGAAAGTACATTTAAGTTCATGCAAAGATGCCAGTTCCTGTGCATGATACACTTTATATTAAAGCTCAACAACTCACAAACTGCCATTAAAACAGGAGCTGGTAATTCTGAGGAACACTACAATTTGTGTCTGAAGCTACTTTTAGAGGCCACCTGTGATTAGTGTTCATGGATCTGCCACTGTCAGATGGTCACATGAAATTAAATGGTTATTATCCCTGAAGAGCTGGGATGCTCGCTGCAGCACTCAGGAGGGAGGACGCTTCCCCACGAGGCCATGGCTCTTGTTGGGGGCTGAGCACGAGGTTGGGATGTTTGTGGAGACTTGTATCTCTGCGATACGCATCTCACTGTGGTCTGTTTGTGCTCTCCCAGGTCCCTGTAGCACATCCTGTCCGTGAATGCCTCTCAGTGATGTATTAAACTAATCACCTACCCGTCACAAGCATTTCAGATGCAGGTTTGCAGTCGGAGAGGAGAACTCACCCCACTTCGGGCCAGTCCAGCACGTTCCCATGCAGTCACATTCTCTCTGCACTTCCTAAAAGTTTAAAATGAGCAAGTAAAATCAATCACATTTTATATAAACACAGCAAGAACACGAGCATGAAAATCCGTGTTAATAACAGTCTAACCCCAGAGCATTCTGTGCGCATGGGGTGGGATATTTTTGTGCCAGCGGAGCCGTAGCTGTCCCAGTGGCCGGGCGGCAGTAAAGGTGGGCTGGCCCGTGGGAAACCTGACCCGCGGAGTTCCCAGGCGGGCGAGCGAAACGAGGCCACGCCGTGTGACCGTCGGGAGGGCAGTCACACACCTCACCCTGCCGAGCGCTAGCTGCCGAAGCACTGCTGTCTGCCCAGGCTTTGCAAACAGTTAGAAACAGTGGTCAGGCTCCCCAGCTGCTTAAAAACTCTGCTGAGAGAAGAATCAAAATAGCCATGTGCAAAACAACACTTCCCACCCTCAGCCACTCCTGGGAAGCCGACAGGTGGTGTTCTGTATGGAGATCTGTATGTATGGTGTTCTGTATGTTCTGATCATGGAGAAACCTGGCCAGTAGAGGTCAGATATGGATTTGAACAGTTAGGGAGAAAAAAAATTTCTGAGATATTCATTTGGCTTGATACTGTCCTCTTGATATTTGAGGATGTAGAGGTGTTTGGTGCTAGTGTGCAGAGCTGATCTGCCTTGAGCCATTTTAGTTTATTGTTGTGATAATATTTCCATCATTATGGTAGTTGCTGTGTTACACTCTTTAAGTACATTTTTAATGGTAAATTTCATATATTGACTCTGTAATGAAAGAGACTATGAGAAAAGCTATATTTTTTAAACAAGATGTACGAATTTCCCTCCCTTCCTCTATTCTTTCTTATTTCTTTTCTCCTCTTTTCAATTCTCTTTTTTCAGCCTTCCTTCCTTCCTTCCTTCCTTCCTTCCTTCCTTCCTTCCTTCCTTCCTTCCTTCCTTCCTTCCTTCCTTTCCTTCCTTNTCCTTCCTTCCTTCCTTCCTTCCTTTTCTCCTTCCCTCTTCACACTCTCCCCTCTGTTTTCTATTCCCCCTCTCTCTCTCTATTTCTATGCCCTTTTTTCTCAGGCTCACAGGCTGTTTTGTGAATCTGGGTGCACTGGATGATGTAGTTACACCCACAGATTCACCCTCCCTAAAAACATTCACAGTCAGACTTGCCACTGCATGTTTCCCTCCTTTCTGAGGCTGAAAAAATTGCACAGAAAGAGTTGAAACAGCTTAGATTTCCTTTCTAGCTTCTTTAGATGCCACAATAACTGAGATGGAGTTATTCTTGACTTACATACTCTGCAGATACAGAGAGCAGAACACATTGCACAGAGGGGAAAACTGGGGTGGGTTAATCACAAGTGATAAACACCCTGTGGCTGTTCCAGAGGGGCTGGACTCCAAACTGAGTGATGTTGGCATACTGGCCAGGACTGGGGCAGGGCCTGGACAGCCACCAGTAGTGCCCAGCCATGGCTGCTCAGCCTTTGTGGTCATGGTGCTGACAGTGCTTCTCATAGGTTTGCTTGAAAATAGCCTTGAAGAAAATGAAAACAGTGTGCTAGAATAAACATCCACTTTTATATATGTGATTGTCAGGTATTGGTAAACACTGTAGCTGGACAAAGTCCTTTACTATTTGTACCCTGATGACAGAAGTGAAGTGCTTCCAGCCCACAGGTGGTTTCCTTTAATTAACTTTAATCATATCTCCAATTCTTTGTACAAATATCTACCAGCAATAGTTTTAAAAGTTACATTTGTACTGTAGCTATTTCCTTCTTTCTTCACAGTCAGCATCTATTGTAAGACAGCAGGTAAACTGCATTTTAGGAGAAAAGTACTCAGGCCAGGAAAGAAAGCACAGCCCTGGCTGAAGGGCATTTGCAGTTTTCATTGTGAGCATCCTAACAGGAAAGATATTTGTTCAATCTAAGCTTGCCCTTTCCCCTTTACACCATGTTTTGTTTGTACTATATAATTTCCTGATACAATTTCCTGAGTTCAAGAATGAGAAGAATTAAGAGGAATTATTCTGGAAGAGTAGACCTCCTGTGAGAGTTTTTTCCTGCTGTGAGTCACAATTTCAGAGGGAGAGAACTCAGATTTTTGTCTCTCAGGAAGTGAGGTTCAACAATAGTAGGAATATTGTACCTTGATATTTTAGAGCTGTATCAAGGTCGAGGTGAGAGGGGAAAAAAAGGACAACACGAGCTGTTGGCTCCTGGTAGATTGGTAAGCATTTCCCATCGCAGGGAGCTCAAAAAGGAAAAGCAAGTAATTCCCACTTCCAAATGTCCTGTTATTCCTCTCAAAACGTTTTATACGTGTATGTTAGAGAAATGCTCACAGACCTCAGTCTGCATTGGGACTACTTGGTATAAGCGAGGGACAGTCCTCCTGGAGAGAGGTTGCAGTCCAGAGAGACGAGAGGCATGAAGTCTGAGGGAGGAAAAAGTCTTCAGCAAAGCAATGTGCAGTCAGCCAGGACAGCCCTGCTCATCTGAACTTCCAGGCTGGTTTTCTGTAGACCATACCTGAAAAATATGTGAGGTGTAATGGACCTGGTTTGTAATAAACAGCTCCTGTTTCCCTGTAAAGGTCTGAAAAGGGCATTTCTAATAAATACTGGATTTTATGGATTTACTAACCCAGCATTAAAAGTAGGTTGAATGTTTCGGCAGGTGATGGTACCTTTTGCCTCTGCTAACAGAGGCTGCAAGCAAGTGTGAAGAACAGGCAATACAATTTGCACCAAGAAACATCTCAGTAAATACCTAATTACACCATTTAAACTGTGCTTGCTGCAGCCCTGGGCTATACTCCACTGCTTGAATTTTTGTAAATCCTTGACATTACAGCTGCTTAAATCCATGCCAGGAGCAATACTGGATCTGTCAAGCAGAGAGGGAGGCTTCATTGTCCAAAATTAAAGATACGTGAAGCCTCAGATAGCTTTTCACTTTCAGCTGCTCTGCTTTGGTGTTAGAGAACCTGTGTAAGAGAGCCAGAGCCCAGCTGAAGGATCAAAACCTTACCTGTGTAACATGGACGACAGGTATCACTAGTACATGTCTGGGTCATGCAGATACAGCAAAGAGCTACCCTGTTTCTGATTTTCTTCATGCTTTGAGGGCTCTGGAGCCGCTCCTGCACTCTGAACAAAGCAGAGAAGTCCTGCCAGCCCAGCCCAGTGTCTAAGTTTTAACTAAATTAACTGCAATCCTTCCCAGTACAATGCTAGATGTGATACCTGTGGGATCATGTACATCTCCTTTGTAGTGTACTTCTCAGTATAGTTCTTTAACACAGCTAGAACATTATTAGGTAAATATTCCTATGGTATCATTAAGTTGGGACTGTTTCCCTGAAAATAATCACATGGGAACACCTCTTCTACCTCCTTTTGGGAGACAAAAAAATTGGTTGCAGAGGAGGGGATCAAGTAATGTGTCAACAGGAGAGTCAGAAATGACCATAAACAAATGGAGATTTCTACACAAACTCTTTTGCATTCTCTGCATTTTTAGGGAGATCAGGAAAATACAAAATTCAGAGCATGTGGATTTCAGTATTCCCGTTATATGAGGCTTTCTCAGTCATATGGCGGGGCCTTCCTTTGGAGGGCACAAAACAAAGAAGTCAAATGTGCTTGGACACTAAAGATACCTTGGCATACCTTTGTCAGAAGAGACACGGTATACTTGGGGATGAAAACTAATTTCTACCATCTCCCTAGAATTCCTTGGAGATGGAGAGTAATGATAAATCTTTCCACTTCCTTGCATGGTTTAGGGTTGCTGCATGATGTTTGAACAGCTGCTCTTGTCCCATCCCTGAAGGTGGATGCAAGTCAGTGAAAGAGGAAGAAATCTGAATATATACCATTCTAAAGTGGCAGACAGGATGAGTTATTGGGGTTTTTTCCCACTGATAAATCCCTTGTTTCTGTTAGTGATACTGAACATGCTGTGGTGTCATGACTGGGGAGTTTCAGCAGCTCACCAGTGCTCAGTGCCTGTTGTGTAACAGAAAGGTTCATCTCAGTGTCCTGGCTCAAATTTCCTAATACATCAATCTCTCTAAACTCCCTTTAAAGCCCCCAAAAGACACATCTCATGGAGCAAACTCCACTGTCCCATGGCTTGGGTAACTTGCTGGTTGCAGCTGTCCTGTAGTTTCCTAACCAGAGAATTCCTGTAAAATAATTCAGTAAATATGCAATGTGTAGCTCCTTCTTAGAGGGCTTGCATAGAGTAAAAACGATATATATGTGATTTCCCCCATATTTAGTAGCCTTTAAGGCATAATGTTCAAAGCCATTATTTATTGCCAAATTCCCCAACTGATCCAAGAAAGCATGATTTCTTACAAAAGAGGGAAATGTCTTCTGTCTTCCAATGTGTTGCTGCAAGACTGAAATCTGTATAATTCCCCCAGAGTGAACACACCTCCATGCTGGATGCTGCAGCAGAGGAACCCCTAAAATACACGGCTTCTTTACTCCAGGGTACATTAGTGAGTGACAGTGAACATCTCTGTGGAGCTGTGTTTGGTTTTGTCTGTGACTGGCATCTGACAGTGAATTTAAGCAACTTCAGTTGTGTCTGTGGTGGTGCCACTGATCTGGTCACCATCTACATGGACACTTCCAAGTCTGCTGTGCCCAGCCTCAGCTCCCTGCTTGCCAGCTTTCAGCTTTGCTGTGTCTCTCTCAGGCTCCTCCTGGTACACATCAGGCACAGACATCAGGTGGAATCAGCTTCACTTAAATTTCAACATCTAAAAGTTGGTTTTAGCTTCCCTCTGCCTTCTGTGGCATCAAAGGAGAATGCTGAGGGGGTATTTTTCTCATTCAAAGGGAAATGTCTAAGTTAGATAAGAAAATTTTCCTTGAACTTCCTATTTTACCTCTAATGATTTTAAAGGATGATCAAAAGAGCTGAGACCTAAGTGACAAAATTTACATATCTGAATTGCAGTGTTATGAGACCCATCCTCTCTGTCTCTTAGTCCTTCATGGAAGCAGGGGCCCACAAGCCCGTTGCTGCTGGCCCTTAGGACAGCAACATTTCCTGGGCAGGACATCCTGGTCACTTAAATACCGAGGGCTGTCCAGGGAAGGGGTGAGGTTGTGGAGCCACAATACAGGCAAGTCAGCACCTACACACAAAACCAAGGCAGGTTTTGTGGCTTTTCATCTGAAAGACTAAAAAACAAAAGAGTTTGGATGATTTATGAATCGATAAACTGTATGAATTCTGTGCTATTTCCCGCAGCTCATCTGCTAGAGGCCAGCAGACACAACAGTGCCCAGTGAAAGCAGATTCTGTCATTCCCTCTCTGCTTCTCCTTGATCAGCTCCAAGAAGCAACCTAAGCCTCTTCCCTCCCACTTCCCCCACAAAAGTTCACCAAAAAGCTATTTTGCACCAGGCAGTGAACACCTTTTCTCTTGTCCCTTTTATAACTGCAGAGGATCAGTAATTTCCTGTGGCTGGTCCCATTTTCCCTCTTCCTGGAAATCTAGCCCAAAATTGAGGTTAACATACGGAAAAGCTCTGCTGTGCCTTACATTTATAAAGTAAAAACGTTTACAAAGACATTGGTGATGCAGAGAGTTTGCAGACTCCAAGATCATTTCCACCAGCTGAGGGAACAGAGGGAGCTGCACAGACTCCCAGGGGAAAGGGAAGGTGGAGGGATAGACATTGCATCACAGCGTCTGCTGTCTTCTGAGGGCAGTACAGACTGTTGAACCCTGGGTTTACTACAGTTGTCTGAAAACCTGCAGAAGAGTCATTTTACTGTAAAACACCTTTGGTCAGATAGAATTTGAATTTTCTACATGCACAGCAATTATTTCTTCAGTTTTAGAGAAACAGTGAATGTATAGGCTGCACAGGAAGATGTGCAGAGGGCTTGCCCTAGAAATTGTCTGAGGGTCACCAGAAAAAAGTAAAGAACAGTTACAGTTTTAAGAAAAGAGTTAAAATAAGACAACAACACAACTGTGCTGTCTGTTTTACAGCATATTTCACATATTTCCAAAGTCCATATCAACCTAAGAAGTGGCCAAAGACTTCAATGCCATCTACAGTGCACCCTGTTAAGGACTGGCAGTAAAATGTTACATATATTCATTTCCTGGCCCACTAATTTGCGTACTGGATCTTAAATGAATGAAAATTCTAAATCCCAGCCCTTAATTCAATAACATTTGCATTTCAAAAATGTTTAAAAGTCTGAATCTGGATTTGGATCTAAAGTACACCACCATATCACAAGAGTAGACTTGCCTCAACTTCCAGCATAAATGCCCCATACACTTTAGAATATATTGTGATATAAGTGAGCAACTAGAAAGCAAAGCAATGTGCGTTTCTCAAATGACTAATGTAAACAAAATTGATGCATTTTATATGTAAAGATAAATAATTTAAGTCTATTTTGCAATATTTTATTTATTTAATAAGGAAAAGGCTACTTTGCATCATAAAAGAAAGCCAAAAAGACAAAACTGATCAAAGCTGAAAAACAGGAAAGCCACTGGGGAAGGAGAAAAAAGGAATTCTAGATATTTTACATAACAGATGGCAGCATAACAGAGAACAGCTGATGCTGGTAGCCTAAGGGAATTTTCCCGTGTCAGAAGAAAAATAAAATTTAGGATATACAGAACCCCCCATTAAATGAGTTTCATAAAACATGTCATACTTAATGTACGACCTCTGGTGTCTGTATATCTTGCCTGGGCAATTCATCCACTTTATGACTTACTCTCAGTGACCTTTTTTCCCCATGAATGGTGAATGAAATATTCTCAGCAGTGACATGCCTCTCCCACACTGCATCTTCCCAACTGGTTTGTCCCATTGCCCCCCCACACACCCCAGTCACAGCAGGCTTAAGTTTTATGACAGGGATAAACTAAACCACTAAGCCAGGCAGCTTGGTTTGCCTCACCAGAGGGTCTTGTGGAGCTAAATACCATGGAAGCTGACTGAGATATCCAAATCTGAATATCTTATCTGAACAAGGTATACAATGTGCAAAGGAAAAGAAGCTGCAGTGAGGAAGCCCAGAAAAAGGACAACACAGGAGACAAAAAGGAGAATATAAACAATCTCATGCAACAGACACAATCAGAACAATCTCATGCAACAACATGGACCAGTGCTGCTGGGAGGGTGGTGGGCTCAAGTAATTTTGGGCTACATGCATATGAATGTCTGTCTGTGCCTGTGTGCAAGGAATTTGTTCACTGCCATTTGGAGAACAGGGGAAAAATAGATCCAGTGCCACTTGACCAGTACTGAACATCCCTCTGTTATAACTGTTACTGTAACGAGCAGCAATTATTTAACCCAAGTACACCATGGCACCAAGAGAAAATTGATTATAATTAACTGGAGTCATTATTCACTAAAAGGTACATAGCGGAATTTTCCATGTACCAACCTATCTCAAGTCCTGTTGAATTGATGCATTAATTTTTTCCCATGGATTCAACTAGAAGCAAGTCAAGGCCTGAGATCTTGGGAACACCCATCCAAAGAAGGAACATTGCCTTGTTGAGAATAATTCTTCTAAGACTTCGAAAAAAGATGAAGTTTTACTAGCCTTAGAATCATACAATATCCTGAATTAAAAGGAACCCTCAAGGATCATCAGAGTCCAACTTCCTTATAAGACAGTAGATGGGATCAGCATAAAACTGCTGATGTTAGCACTCTTAGAGGGGAAGTGCTTCTTCCATCCATCCAAGTCCTAAGAAGCCGTCTGATGAATGGTGTGCTCAGCACTATTTATTCCTGTGACAGGTTCAGCCATGTGACTTTCATCCCAGATCTTACCCATTACTGAGCTAAGGAAGGGCACAGGTTGCTGTTGTCGCTGGCCATTTCCAGGTAGAAATGCTCTGTTGTGAGCAGAAATGCTCTGTTGTGATGAAGCTTGGCTGCATTTCTTTCCCTTTACAATTACAAGGCAACACTGGCTCAAAGTTGACTCACGGGATCTGATCCTAACCCAGATTTCCCATGTTGTTTTAGGCTGTTCCACAGAACCATTGGAGATGGAAGGGATGTCTGGAGACCATCTGGTTCAACATCCCCGCTCAGAGCAGGATCAGGATTTCCTCACTGGAGCTGCATGTTTAATACTTATTTGCTTCAGCTGTTCATGGATGTCTACAAAGGTCCCTGAGATCCTTGAGAGGGAAGTGCTACAGAAGTAAAATACGTGTCACCACTATCTGGATATTTATCTATGCAGCTTTGGTACCTGCAGGCTCAAGAGTGTGCTTATGTGTGTGTACATATATATTTATGTATCCTGAGGATGTTGGCATGAATCAACACTTTTGTCCTAGTCGCAGCTTTTATTTTGGTTGCTGTTAGTATTTATTTCTTGCTATAACAGTAGAGCTCTATGTTATGGAGGTAAGCTCTCTTTTTGACTCCTGTCTGGATCCTCAGCACTCGTCACCCTATATTACCTTTGGGTTTCTCAAGGTCTCTAAGCAAAAGGAGCTCCTACTCCACCAGCATCCCCTCACATTTACTGGAGAAGGATGCCATGAGTCCTTGGTGCAGCCTGAGTGAATCAGGTGTAGCCTGAGAACCCTGCTGGTTTGCACAAACAAATACACACCGATGACAGACCTTAATGAAAACGAGCTTAGGCAATAGCACAGTGCCTGTCATCTCACAGCAGGGAGTGGCCGAGCAGATGAAGGACCCTTTGCTCAGGCACCTCAGGGCTGTGGGGCTGCAGCACTTTGCTCAATAATCCACAGGAACTGTCCCCTGGAACAGAGATAACGTAAGACTTTCTAAGCTTGGACGCAGGTTCTGTGGTTTTAGTACCTAGAGAGAATGAGGTCCAGATTTTTTTATGCACATCATTT
Source organism: Platysteira castanea (assembly GCA_013397175.1). Taxonomy (NCBI): domain Eukaryota; kingdom Metazoa; phylum Chordata; class Aves; order Passeriformes; genus Platysteira; species Platysteira castanea. Next base: position 1,343,364 of record VYXC01007319.1, read on the forward strand.
GGTTTGAACCCATGCAGGCAGAGACAGGTCCTGAAGCTTGGCCACAGGTGCCTTTATACAACGCACTGTGATGTTTGGGTCACATTTTTGTTTGCCCCCTACTTCTAAAAAGGTCATGGGAACCACACTTCTGTATCTGTATGGGAAGGGATCAGATGCTGATCATTTCAACAGCAAATATGCCTGGAAATGACACCCACAGGCAGATCCACAGATCTGCACACTCTGGCCTGCCAAAATAAACCATGTTGAAGAGCACAGACATTTGCAGAATGCAGCAATAAGATAGGATGTACTTTTTTTATTTACTTTTTTTTCCATGAAAAAAAGTTTCAAACATACCCTTACATGCCTGACCAGAGTCAATCAGGCCAGCTGAGCACGTTTAGGATATCAAACACCATTCAATGTGGATCCTAAAGCAAACCTCTGTAAAGTATCTCAGAGAGCTGCAGAAATAAATGCTGTACAGGCTGCCATCTGGCCACAGTGTCCACACATGTGTATTTGAATGGAGTGGGAGGCAAATGAGTATTATTTTCCTGGGTTACTGCAGAAGCTTTAAACAGAACTTCAGTTCCCACGTTGTGCGCTCCAGCTGCCATCACAGCTCCAGTGCAACATCTGTAGCACTACCAGTCACAAGAAATCACAAGCAATCCTTGTAACGAGGAGCATTGTAAATAAAACCTACACTAGAAAGCATTCAAAACATCATAATCCTGCCTACTCTACACAGATATTAGTGAGCCCCCTTGGGACAGCAGTCTGTGCAACTGTGGAGAAGATGCTGTCTGTGATACTGTTGGATATACAGGTGAAAACAGAGAAAGAATCCAAGGAAAAGGGCAAATAAGGGAGGAAAACCTTACAACTGGGAAGGTGTTTGAGGGTGATGGCTTCCAAACCCAGTCAGCAGATTGCTGGCAGTTAACAGAGCTATCACAAGTGGTTTTGATTTTGTTTCTAGTGAGACTTGATGGGAAGGTAGTTGCGAAATAGGATGGCTGACTTTGCTAAGCCAATGCACTACAGCTGGAGCCTGTTTTAGGGGTAATGAGCTAAGAAATATCAAAGACAGAAACCATGTCTGATTCTGAAGGACCAACAGCTCATTTTCTACTTCTGTGGTATCATCTTCCTGACTTCTCAGTTTTCTTTCCCTTTGCTCAGCTTTAATGGGTGGTGTTGAATTATTTCCACTATGTCACAACTGTCATGGTGTTATCTTCCAGTTTGCTTTGCATTTCTGTTATTACACCCAAAATTAACATGCATTGGAATATCTGGTCCCATAAATATCTTTCAATCTTCTGTATAAATTGGATATGAAAATCCTTGCTTTATTATACATGTTTAGACATATTGTAATATAACATAGTTCCTTAAATATATTTTATTTGCTTCCTGATGAATCATGCTACAACATTTTAATTTCCTAATAAAAGATCTGTTCCATCAGATTAAGCAAATAACACTGAAAACATTGAAAATTTGAGGGAAGGAATTTGTCCTGCATAGAAAGTGGAGAAGGTGAGCTAACTGTCCTTCCTAATTTCTGATTCTAATGTGAAATCTGAATTCTCATTTCACATCTCATTTCCAGTGCTCTCCATCTGGGGACTGTTCCCAGAAACAGAAGCTGCACTAGCAGAAAAATGGAGAAGACAGAAACTTCTCAGTTTCAAAAGTTTATAAACAGCTAAAAAAACTATCCAGCACAGATGAGCAAAAAAATAGGCATTGTTCCCCCTGTGACCACAATTTCTCTGCCCTCGTATTGCCATAATAGAGCCTGGGCATTGACTGCCCCTAGTGATGCCAAAATCCCTCCGGAATGGACAACTCCATCTGGCAGCTTTTTCTGCTGTCATTTGAGGTTATCTACTTGGTCATCTCATGTTGGCCCTCCCTGCGGACAGTGACTTATTGCCAAAATCCACAAACTGGTAGTTTAAGTCTCTATTTCAGCCTACACTCCAGTCACTTGAGACATCCTGTGGGGTTTAAGCCAGGATGAGTAACTTGAATGTCTCTGCATCCTGCCTCTGCTCTGGCACAGTGTCTATGAAAACATCCCTCCTCTCAGAATATGTGGCCCTGGGGCATGTACAGCCTGAGGATAGCAGCTCTGGCAGGATGACTGGAGGTCCTCCATGCTGAGTCATGTTCCCCCTTCTCCAAGGGCAGGGCGTTTGGGTTATGCCCCGCCAGGAGCACAGAGCAGGCAGAGTTACATCTCTGAATACAGAAGTTCCACTCTGTACTTGGATGCAAACACATCCAGCTATACTGCTACCAGACACATAAACAGTGCTGCATTTTAGCTTTCCCCAGAGATCCTGGATTACCAGAGCTCCTCTTGTCATGTAACTCCCTTCCTCTCTCCCCTGCTCCTCCTTGGTTCTCACTCACTGCTTCACTATTGCAAGGCCTCATGTGCAGGTTTGCTTTTGAGCAGCTGTACTTTGTCACTGGTTTTGTTGTGATAGCACCCAAAGCCCGGGCCACAGACAAGGTCTCTGTGGTCACAAACTGCTTCACTGGGCTTTCATTTCCAGGACTCATCTGGGTACTAGGGGGCTGAGTTATCTGCAGGGTTTTGGAAAGAAACACAGTCATAAACCCCAGGACAACACCAGCCCTTTCTGCGTTTTACACAAGCTTCACAAAAGCTGTGTCAGATGAAATTATTTATAGTCCTGGGCACTGCTCACTTCTGGTTTGGACCTAGTCCTTCCCATTTTCCTCTGCCCTGACATTTGGTGGTTTGAACACAGTTTAAGAGCCAGAGCTTTCTGATCTAACTGTGCCACTCACCCCTTGTGTGGCCCTGTGCAAAGGCGCGGACCTCTCCTGTGTCAGCCTCCTCATCTGCAAAAGGAGCGTAGCCCTGCCCGCTTCCATCCTCTGAGAGTGAAAAAAATCAATTAATTTACATGTGGGAGACACTTTTGATGCTTCACAGAGCACAGAGTGCTTCATAAGTGCTAAATGAGACTGGGATGATTAGGAGATTCTACAGAGCTTGTGCATGGAGTTGTTACTTGAAAGTCTTTGGGAAAGAGGAGAAGGTGATAACACATGCAGCAAAAAGCAACCTCTTCTTGGAAAGGAAACAACAGACTGAGTGAAGGACAACTTCCCCAGGGCAGCAACTAAGCTGGAAGTGCTATTTTGGGGCCTTTTAGCCAAAAAGCTGTCTGACCCTCAGACTGTGGGCATAAACAGGGAGCTTGCACAGGTGCAAATTACTCCTGTATTTGGAGGCCTGAGGAGGAACTGAAGAGGCTCTGGGACTGGCCCAGGAGATTCTGAGTGTACCTGGAATGGGGATGGGGTGCACCCCTCACCCATGGCAGAGCAGCAGACTCCGATTTCATGCAGGCTATAATTTTGCCTGCTGCTGCTGCTGCTAGATCCTAATAACCAAACCAAGAAGGGAATTTTTACGCCATCCGAGGCATTCCTGATCCCCCTCCGCATCTAGTGAAAACTTAATAGCGTGAGAAAATGCCTTCCTGTAGCTTATTGTAAACCACATGCAGAACAGGAGCAGACGGAGGGGCCTGTTCTGGCCCGATGAAGGGGCTCCATCAGGATGTTCCCTGCCAAGGGATGGGAGCAGCAAGGAATGCAACCTTTGCAGGGTGCAGTGTTCAATCAGTGAGGGTGAAGCCAGCAGAAATTGCAGAAGCTGTGGGATAATAACTCTTGCTGCTTGGAGAAATGTAAGTAAAAGGAGAGGGAGAGGGAGAGCTGCTTTTCCGAAGCTTTTCCCCCTTACAGATGGAAGCAGTTAAGATTCCTGCAGGAGCCAGGAGCGGCAAAGTTAACACATCTGGAAGTTTCCTGATGCCTGAAGTCAGGCCGTGGTGAACAATGCTCACTGGGCTGAGCAGGCTCTGCTCGGCTGCTTTTATTGCACTTGGACTCATTTCAGGCTCTGCTCCGTGATTAATTGCACTTTAAAAAATAAAGTTCAAAACACTTCCCAGGAAGTTTGGGGAAGGCAGAGTGCTTCAGTGGCACCAGGGGCTCAGCATTCAGTGTAGTTTCATTACAGCAACCCCAGATACAGCTTGCATTAGCCACAGCTTCATTTGACATGGGATCTTGTAACCCCATTCCATCCTGGAGAGGGGGTCTGGCCTCCCAAGCCTCTCCAACACCTGCCCAACATGGTAGGGTTGCAGCAGGTGTTACCCAGGCTCTCCACCCATCGTGTTTGTGCAGTTAAGTCTGGGGCCAGGCTAGGACTGTAGATGTCCTCTGCCCCATGAAAATTATAGAAAGGAAGAGCCTTGCCCCATCCCAGTGTGTTTCTGCCCATCTGTCCCAGGGCCTCATTCTAACTCACAACTGAAAAAAAAAGATAATATTTTGGGGGTCGGTGGGAAGGGCATAATTAGAAAAGCACATTCTTGAGATGCAAAAGACATTTCAGAGGACTGAAGCCAGGTCTTTGTTGCCATATAATGATGGTGGAGAGGCCAGAGGTAAGACTGCGAAATGGAGAACAGTGGGTACTTTTCATTTCATACTAGGATGGAAGTAGGCTCAGTCTCTTTGCTATAAAAAGTGTATATTTGTGATAGAGAAGTGGCTAGCTGCTCTAATGGTGGTGGAGCTGCACAAATTACACTGCGTGAGATTACAAATTACACTGGTGTGAATTGAATGGAGAGCTGGAAGCCAGGGTCATGGTAACTCATTAATACCTAACGAAAGGGTCTGTGAAAGGCTGTGGCACATATCCTGCAGCCCCTCTAGGGCATCTCTCACATGAGATAGAGTGAACTAAAACTCACACATCCACAAAAAGATAACTTGGAACCAGTCACTCACAGGCACATGGGATGCCCAAGGCTGTTTAGCACTCTGTTAGCACCCAAAGCTGCTCCAGGAGCCAGTGAATACCTGTCAGCTCTTTGCAAGTGTCCTCTTCACTGCAAAAGACAGACGTTGTTTTTTGTACAAAGGTCAGCAGAATAAAAAACAAAAAATGTGCTGAACCGCTGGAAAATTTTGCAGGCAGGGAGCAAGAAGGGGAGCAGGGAGCTGCAGGCACCATGGGTTTGCCCTGGCAGTCTCTAGCATCAACACAGCCCCGTGCACTTGGGCTTTCAGGGTGGGTCGTGCCCACACAACACAAAACCCGTGGAGCCCTGAACCACGAGGCCTTGCTGCACACCATGCACTGAGGGGAACAGAGGCTGCAGATGTGCGTGAACCACACAGGAGACGGGTCACTCTGTGGGCTTGTGGTGGGCTCTCGCTATCCCTGGGCTTCTGGCATTTACCTCCCATTATCAGGTATGTCTGAAAAAACACCCAGATCAGTAGCCATGAAGATGGGTGCGCTGTTGGTTTATTTTACAGCATGTCTGGAATGCTCCTCCCTTTCTCCTCCGCCCCCTTCGCTTCCTCTGCTAAACTGTCTTTGCATCTTGTCTCATGTTAGGACCTGATTTGGAAGATGGTTTAACTGCTTGCTTAATTTAATACACTGCAAGTCATTGTGTTGCAATCCCAGCCGGCTGCATGGAGAGCTCAGCCCGTGTGCCGGCACTGGCAGAAGGCCTGCTCTGCAATGCTGAGACAGGGGCTGAGCCTCCCCTGCAGGAGCTGGGCTGGGGGGCTCTTCCAGGCTGCTGCCTCCAATGCTTTTTGGCCACATCAACACCCAGTGAGTGATTTGGGTGGGGGAGTTCTGGGCCGCTATTTGCCATGCTGCTGCAGTATTTCGGGGTTTCTTTGCACCTCAGATCTCTTTTGTAATCTCAGTTTGGCTCGTCCTCGAGCTCTGCTCTGCTGTTACAGGGCACGGAGCACCCCGGGGCTGGGTGTGGGGTCGGTGTGCTGGCAGGTTCCTGCATGTCAGTGCAGCTGACTGAAATACCACGGGGAGCACATGGCAGGCTGTGAGGTCACTGCTTGAAACAATACTTTCCTCATTACAGAGGAGGGTTTTTTTCACCTCTTTACCTATCATGCATGGATGTCTTCTGAGGTGAGGTCTGGAGCCTATGGGCCCTTAGGCAGCACTCCTTCAGAGATGCTCTTCTGCTGCAAAGGGTTCAGATGCAGGGGCTCATTGGGGGACTTTCAGAATCATAGAATCACAGAACTGTTTGGTTTGGGAGGAACCTTAAAGATCAGTCAGTTCCAGGTCTCTTGCCGTGGGCAGGGACACCTTCCACTACAGCAGCTTGCTCGAAGCCCCATTCCACCTGGCCTTGAACATTTCCAGTTCAAAGACTTACCCAGTTCAACACCACTGAAGAGTCTGGCTCCCATTACCCCGAAAATCCCTGGGGTGGATTTTTTTGTGTTTGTCCAGCATCAGGGTTGCACTGCTGAGAGATTGTACTGGCAGGTACCTGCTGTGTGTAACTACAGCACCATGCACTGCTGTGGGTGCTACCACAGTGCTGGTAATCATGACAAAAATAACACCAGGGGCTGCTCTGAACCCAGGGTGCTCAGCTGTTAGCTTAGTTTGCTCTCTGGTTTATCTCTTGTGTACTCTTCCCTTTACCCACACCCCTGAAGGCATGAGTCTCTGTGGATGGAGGCTATATTGTATGCTGTTTTGCATATATATCAAATAATAAATTAACAAGAAAGGGATTTTCCTGAGACAAATCAAGCTTCTTACCAGAGGCATGTATCAGAAATCACTTCAGACATGTAAAATTGCAGGTGGAGCAAGCCCACACATGGAAATACCGCTCTTCACAAGCAAGAAATTACCATGCTGTTTTGTTTTTCTGTTTCGCTTTCCTCCTAGGAATTTCTTTCTACTTCCATGCTTTATCTTCTGACCGAATTTCATAGTGCATGGAGTAGAGGAATGTGCGTGGGAAACACTTGGCTGGCCGGGCTGTGTCTCCACCACACGCCCTCCGCTCCCGCCACCCAGGCGCGAAGCCCTTCCCAGCGCTCACCGAAGTCGCTGTCACACATTTCACCCGTGAGTCACTAATGTGCCTGATGTTCATGCTGCGGCTTGTAAGTCATTAGTGCTTGTTCATACAGCTTTTTTTTTTCCTTTCTGCTGCTCCTTCTGATTCAGCTGATTTAGATGGCTGATGGCCTCCTCGCTTGCTCATGCTGCTGTTTGTCACAGAGCAGCTCTGGGTTCACCAGCCGCCCAGGGGTGGGGAAAGCACAAGCAGATGGAGGCCAGTGTTTGGTAATCAGGGATGGGCAGGTGATTTCATGGCACCTCAAAAGAAAGCTTAAGCCTTGCTGGTACCATCTGCCTAAGCATTTCACATGGGAGGTGCTAAAAAGGGATCCTGGAGCTTTAGGGATAAGTGTGAGCTGGAAGTGAGCACCAACAAACCAGGGAAACAGGCTCTGCTGCCTGTGTTGGCAGGTGAGCAGCTACTGAGATGTTCATGCAAGTCTTTGACAAATAAAATTCTGCTGCTTAGGCTGACTGGAGAGAGCTGCTGCCTCTCCAGTCCTATTGTGGCCTTCAGATGTATGGGGCTGGCATGGCTGTGGGTATCCATGGCATGGGAGTACACCATTCCAGGTCTGTGTTCTGTGGGCTGGCTGCTGCAGCAGAGAGAAGACAGGCAGCAGAGAGAAGACAGGCAGCTGAGTTCTTTGGTTTCTCACTGGGGCTTGTACAGGCAGAAATGGAAAATGAGTGGCTGCACAAGGCAAGGTGGCATCCCCTTCTCCAGCACGGACCCAATGGCCCAGAGGAGAGTCCTGGAATGGATGGAACAAACTGGCAGCATTGCCCCTTGCAATGGTTTGTGCCTCTGGGACTCACTGCACCGCGGGAGAGTTTCTCTGTATTTAACCAAATTCAGGGCATCAGGGAGCCCTGAGTCAGCAGCAGGGACTGCCTGCGTGCACACAAGGCCATGCTGGGAGCGCTCCATGTTAACCACTGATGACCCTAAAAATCCCCCCTTGGCATCTGTTAAAGTTTTTCTTGTTTTCAGGAAGGTCTGCTGCCTTCTTACCGACAGCAGTGAGAGCCCTGCCACCGCAGCACACAGAAACGAGATACCCTGACCACACACATGCTTTTTTCCTTTCTTCTTGTTTACCTGGGATTGCAGCCAGATGGGCACTGGAAACTGGTTTCTGGGAGCAGAATTTTGGATAGTGATAATCTAATCTGACCTCTTGTGTAACCCAGGTCAGGGAGTTTAACATGGTAATTCCTGCATGGGAAGGAATTAGTCTTCCTGGCTGTGCCATGAACCCTGCTCAGCCCAGCAATTTGTGGTTGAATTAGGTGTATATCCACTCTTGGGTCTGAGGAAACAATGAACTTCTGAGTTTTTGTCTCCCTTGGTGGATAAAGATCTGGTTTATTCCATTAGATTTTCTTCCCAGGCACATTCAATAGATGTTCAACAGTTGAATGAGATCAGAGGAATGAGACCACCCCCCCCCTCCCATAATAGAGGTAAATTCTGAACATGTACAAATACATTATGCCACTAATACTTTAACCTTGAAAATTCTGGAGTAAAAAATGGTGATGATTACAATTGTGGTGATCTCCTGCAGATGACTGTGAGTTATTTGTGCACACAGTTGTGATTCAGAAGCTGTAGGAGCTGGGTGCAAATAATACAGAAGGAAGTTTATGACTTCCTCCTCCACTTCACTCGTCTGACCCTGCTTCTCTCCTGCCTCCACTTCTGATATTATTTTGGTTATATGAAGACTTGTGAGGGGATGATGGCTATGTTTCATGGGGTATCCACTTGTGAAAACTGAGTCATGTTCTCCCACAAGAAGATTTTTTTATCAGTGTCGCATCTCTTGCATAATACAAGAAAGACAGACAAATAGGTTGGAGAAAGAAGACTAAATGTTGAAAGCCTCAGAGATCTCAATCTGACCCCACCACTCATTAAATGACCAGAGGGAGATCACTCTTAGTCAGTCTTTCCAGCAGAAAGCTGCTCCAGAAACTGCTCCTTGCCTGCCTCTCAAGATAAATGAATTCATATGGAAATACATTACTTGGAGTATGCAGCCATATGTGCATTTCTGGTATGTATCTACACACATACTTACTTGAATAATAGATACAAACAGATCCCTGCATATACCTGAGCTACTTCAGTTTGAACTAAGAGCTGTCAGTGCTCATAGCTTCCAGAAGAGGTGAGATATATATATATGTTTACACACACACATGCATCAGCTTTCCCTGTTTTCTCTGCCAAGGACCGGAATCCCTGTGCCTTTGAGCAGCATGGAACAGGCATTTCCATCATGCTGGGGCTGGCTAAACCAGAGAGAGGTGCAGACAAAACAAGGATGTCCTGGTTGAGAGGGAAGAAAAATCCCTAATTAACCAAATATACACCCAGGGCCCAATTCTGCCCTTAGGACAACTGTGCTCCCTTTTTGTGCCACTGGCAGAATTTAATCCATAGAGTGAGCTGATTTATTTTCTTCTGGTCTTTTCTAGCTGCAGATTCTGTCACTTATGTGCATAAAACTCCTTCTCTCCCATAAAACTCTGTCTTCATTCTACCTAGTGGATTAGCACTGCTCAGTCTGTGGCCTTCTGCAGCCATCTGAGAAAACAAGCCTTTTGCCAGATAGCTTAAATTAATAAAGCTGAATTTTTCCCTCCACCAAGGCCAGCAAACTGAAAAAGGCAGAAGCCCTCCAGAGTGGTTTTAAACATACAGGTCAAAGGGAGAGAAAGACAGATGAGAAAGAGCCTGTACAAAAGTCAGGTGAGGAATGAATGGCAAATGTGTTTGCATTCATTGTCTTCTTCCTTCTTCTAATTCTTCATCCCATTTCCTTTTCCATGGGTAATGAGGTAAGTGGGTCTCAGGTTGTCTGTGTTTAGTGGAGAACAAGGAAATCCTGTTGCAAAGCACATCACTTATGGCACAGTTTGATGGTGTAGGACATTCAGGGAAGGAAGATCTTTTCACTGGCAGCTGAAACATCCTACATAAAACTAGGCTGTGCCTTCTCCCTGCAGTCACTGCTTGTGGCTTACTGAATAAGAAGCTCTCTTTAAAAAGATAAGCTCAGCCTGGAGACTAGTGATCAGCTGGAATGGGTGGAAATCAAAACAAGACTGTCAGGTTTGTTTTTTTTGTCTTGGCACCTGATGAATTTTCCCCATGTAGAATAATTTGGAGCCAGGATTTTTTTTCCAGAGCTCCAAGATCGTTACTTTGCCTGTTGACACACTTCCTTTTCTAACAGGGTTTTATTTTTCAAGCCAATTTTTCATCAGACCAATAAGTGAGGAGCTTGTGAAGACCTGCTCACATGTGAACCTGGAGAGTGGAGGGGAAAACCCAGATCAGTATTAGCTGCATCGCTAATGGTGCAGAGGCTCAGATAACAATTATGGCTGCTGGATATTTAGGCTCTGCATTTAACCCACCTTTCCTGGCTACCTTTACAGCTCACGTTTAAACAACAAGCACTTTCTCTTTCCCAAGGCTTTTCCTTAATTGGATTTTTGTTGTACTTTTTCCCCTTCTCATCTGTGGCTTAAGAAACTGTAAAAAAATTGCTTGGAGGAACCAAAATAAACAGCACTTTAATTTCAGGCAGGCATTACACAGCTTTCCTAAAAAGACGTTTTGCCTCTTACAGGAGGGGAAAGGAAGGCATTTTGTTCTGCACAAGTTGGTGATGATCCTGAACTGCAAGTTTAAATCAGCAATTGCATTTAAATCAGCATTTATGGTAAATGGAGGGGCTTTGGGAAGGTGATGATTTTTATACTGTCTTTGCCCTGTACCTTTTCCTGTGGTCTTGCTGGTCCCACAGGGTAGCAGAGCTGGAATTGGCATAGAGGCTGCTTGACTCCTGTTCCCGTTCCCAGTGGCTGAACCATCCCTGTCCACAGTAACTCCACGGCTGCGGGTTAAACTGAGGCCCTCACACCGGGCTGTGTAGTGCTTTATCTCATGAACAGCCATGTCACCTGGAGCAGAGGGCACAGCCCTGCCTGGGAAGGGAGGGTGAGCACACCAGTGACTAAAACCCCCTCATCCACAGCATCACTGAAAGCATCCCCACTGGAAATAAAAACATCCTCTTCTGCCCCAGTACAGCTGAAGGGGTGGTGAGCTGCAGTAGAAAGTGAGAGCAAACTGGGTAGGATGCCCACCAAGAGCCCTTCCGAAGCCAAACAAGCAGTGCACAGATGCTCTCTGCTTTTTCAGTAGATCCCTGCAATAACCTTTCAGTCAAGAAATATATTTCAAATAATATGATGGGCAACTCTATATTGGCAATGAGGAAATAGAAAGATATTTTGCGCCTCATGGCACAGCAAGATTTCTCAGTACAGAGCTATAAACTGCTCACACACACCTCTGGAGTTATCAGTCTCCATGGCAGTATATCCTTCAGAGGTTCTTCAATAAAATTAAGGATTTAACCTTCTTCAAGAGAACTACTGACAGATGCTGTGCATATTTCTGCCCCTCCAAGATTTTCATGGTCCTGTGTCCCATAGACTCACAAATGTATACAAACACTGATCATCATAGCACAAATGCTGCTGAAAATTCAAGAGCAATGCCTTTTCTGCCATTATATAGTTTTGCCAGTTTTCAAAATGCACTGGAAACCAATTGCCAGCTTTTTTTGAAGAAGCATTCACTCACAGGCCTTGAGTCAGAAATACTGCAGATTCGGTGATAAAGGGATGGTGAGATTTTTCTCAAGCCACACCAGCCACTGTGATGGCAGCTGAGTTCAGACCTGAACTCCTGATTTGGGGGATGCAGCAGTACCCCTCTGAATAAATAACAACACTCGGCAGGCATCCTGAAGTCACTGAGCGCTAGAGAGCTTTTTTCTTCTCTCCAGAAGACTGCAGCATCAGGTTGTGTCAGAGCTGCAGCTGCTGCCAGAGATCTGGAGACATGCTGATTTCCACTCTACTTTTCTGGACTTTGTTGCCTTATAAAAGAAGCAATCAACTGTCTTTCATAAGCACTGGGCTTCGCATTGTTGCAGCTTTTTTCACTTCCAAATCACTTTACAAACATTCAGTGGTGTGTCTCACAACACACTTCCAGTGGGCTGTGGATATGTTTTATCTTAATTTTATAGTTGTATTTAATCAAGCAAACAGGAAACTAGGTTCTTGTCAAATATTCATTTTGTGGCCCTCAGGCTAGACCCACAGGCACAGTCCTGTCCTCTGTCTGGCTTGGGGTTGGTCTATAATCAGCCTGGGATGGCATTGCCACAGAAAACAGCCCAGAGAATGATCTGAGGGCAAGCTGCCAATGCCAACACCAGGCCTAGAGTGACTGAATGTCATTGTTTTACCTCCAAGTGTAAATGTTTAAGCTTTTGGGCATTTGCAATCTTCTCCTCTCAGCCTGTTCTAGACAGTGAACAGCATTTTGCAACCACAGCTCACCCTCTCTGACCAAAGGGCTTGTTTTAAAGGAATCTATTCCCTCCAGTTTATAGCCACACAGGCCAACAGAAAATGACCCAGTGATAAAATGTGGTCGTATAAATCTCTCCCAAAGCATATTTTTATTATCCATTAACTGTATGTAGTCAACAGTGAAGATCAGGTAATAGACATCAGGGAAACAGCAACAGGATGGGTGAATGCTGATCCTAGGGGAGACCAAAACATCCCGTGAGCTGCCAGGCTGCTGCTGGGAACCTGGTCCTCCTGTGCCTTCAGTCAGGACAGATTTTACACTCCCCAGGGGCCCTAAATAATACTTAGTGACAATACTGTGTGTTCCTTTTTCCCATCCTGCATCAGCGTATTCACATGTCCATATGATAAGTTTTTCAAATTGTAGTTCTTTTAATTTTAGGGAATAAAATATACACAAATACCTGTAAAATATATACAGGCTGCCAAGAGACGTTGTGGATGCCACATTCCTGGAAGTGTTCAAGGCCAGTTTGGATGGGTCTTTGAGCAGCCTGGGATAGTGCTCCTGCCCATCACGGGGGTGTTGGAACCGGATGATCTTTAAAGCCCCTGTCAACCCAACCATTCTAGAACTCTATGATTCTGTGACAACCATCAGACCACTGTCTGAAGCTTCCAAATAACCTTATTTTTGATCAAGTGCACTCACTTTTTACATGACGATGCACTGAGATTTTAACTGTGGTTAGAAAGCTAAATAAGTCACGAAGGCTACAGCTTTGAGTCGCATCTCTGTTGCTCAGACCTCCTGGTCAGGATACAGTTCAGCAAACCATGCCAGGCTCATTTTCAAACTGCATTTTCCAGAGGCTCTGTGTAAATAAAAAGGCTGAAAAAACCCCTGACTGCTCAGTGAGGGCAAACTCCAGGAAGCTGGAGTGCTTGGTCTCTGTGCCTCGATAGCCTTTTAACACGAGAGTTTGACAAAGGCCAGTGACTCACTTCAGAGGAAAATCCCACCATGGGATGGTAGTTCCTGATTCTCAGAGACTTTTTAATCTGAGCATCATGGTGCATCTGCTGAGAGGTTAAATCCATGAATACTGCTCAGGTTTCTATTTAACATTTAGAGGCCAAACACCACATCTGAAAACATGGCACTGCTCTTGTCCTTGCCCCTGTACCAGACTCCATAATTAACCCATCCATATGTGTTTGTATAGCACAATGAAACAAATAAAGGCTGACTTTCCCAAATTGTAGCCACAGCATACGAACTTATAGACATAAGCAGAAAACTTCCCCACATCAATGGGTTTCTTCCTTGTGTGGATCACTTGCATGTTTGTATTTCCTGCTGCTATTAAGAGTTATGGCTGTAATTCCACAGGAATGGTTCTTTAGTTTTTAAAGTGCAGCTAACCATCAGGCAGGCAAGATAGCGCAAGCCACACAGACTGAGCTCGTCTGTGATCTCACCTCATTACACAATACTGTGAGGAGCCCCGGTGGTGTAACACTGCACAGAACAAGTTCCGAGGAGTTTGGGGGTTATAGACAGTCCTGAGGAATTATTTTATGTCATGAGAGAGAGAAATGGGAACGAACGGGAGTTCAAAGTCCAGATTACCATTAGGCTGGCAAGACACATTCCTATAGTCTGCAAGTATACAAAGACATCATAGCCGGCTCATTCCCTTTCCTCTTGCCTGTAGCAGCCACAGCTCCAGCCCTACTTTATTTGCACTGCATCAACGTGTCAGTAAAATGTGGCTGTGAGGCCTCATCCTCACCCAGTAGGTGTGAGGTAGCTCTGTGTGAACACCAGCCAGGGCTCAGGCTGGCAGCTCTGTCCTGGGCAGGGAAACATTGTTTACATTACATTACCTCTTTTGTTTATTGGCTTTTCTTTTTTCCCTTAAAGGTATTTATATTTAAACCATAAAATATGACCAGATTCAAACTTGTTCTGGACTAGCTCTCCTCAAAAGGGTTTGTATTTTAAATTTCTTTTTTATTTTCCCATTACATTGATATGTCTGCTTGTAGGGAAGCACAGTGATAGGCAGGCTGGGGTTAAACCTACCAAATTCTGTTTGGATTTATATTCTCACTGAACTTCTGCCAGGGCCTGAGGCAATGGCAGGCTGAAGGCTGAGGGAAGAGCTGAGGACCCGGGGGAGATGGGGTCACTCTGTAAGAGCAAGAGAGAAAACAGAGGTCTGCAAAATAGGGGTCCCACCCTAAAACCCAGAAGGTGCAGAAGGAAAACCCAGAAGGGAAAAAGAATTGTTAACCTATCCCTAATGCCAGCCTCCCCCTTGGAGGGATTGCTGCCCAAGGGACACAGGACATATTTGCTGGTCCTTGTGTTTCAGAGCTTCTCTCCCTTTTCAGGGCTGGATCTCTCCCTGCTGCTGAGGGTGGAGCAGACTTAGATGCCCTGGATGTCTGCACTTCTGCTGCCCCTGTGTATCACAGTGGGGGAGGAGGTTTATGCCATTTTACTGGATTTTGGATGATACCTCATATGTTTACTGGGCTTTGCCCTCAGCTGTGGTGAACACAGTCTTTAAAAGAAACCTCAGATCTATCTGTGTGCTCAGTGCTTTGCAGAACTTTCATATTTCCCAAAATGCATCCTAATGTCCCTTCTGTTCCTTCCTGGGAGCCTTCGTGCAGCAACCTCCTGCGGTTGTTTTAGTTATCTGTATACTTTTCTCCTTGAATCAGATGACTTCTCCCTTCCTAGACAGATTACACAAAGTATTCCTTACCCAGACACCATGAGTCTTTCCGCCCCCAGCAATTGCCACACAGCTCCTTGCTGAGCCTCTCTTTCCATAAATAATACATGTCCAGATTTCTTAAATTCTTGGTCATCTTCCTTGATTCAGCTACATGTCAATGACCTCTGTTATGACAAACAAGTACATCTGCAGCTGGAATCCCATTTAATAACTTTTTTCCCTAATTATACAAGTAGAAATATATACTGTAGTTCCTTCGTGGGTGGAGCAGGGAAATTACTATGATGGTTTCTGCACCCCATTAGCAGCTCTGGCCTGGTTTAACATAGGCTGGCTCACATCACCTCTTACTCAATGTTTTCCATGGATGAGGTGCAGACAAGCCATGTACAAGGAGCTCGTGGATTTGTGTCACATGTGATGAGACAGGAGAGGATGGAGGGAGTTCATGCCAACTAACTGAGATGCTCTAGCTAAACTCCTAATTACCCAGTCTCTCTCTCTATCCACTTGGTTTTATCCAATCCTTGTCTCTGTCAGAGTGACATGTTTGTTTTTCCTACATTGCTCCCTACAAACACTGGTACAAGAACAGCTTCACCATAAATGTGGTGAGTGGAGCAAAGGCATCATCTTCCCAGCATGGATTATCTTTATGGGTGTGGTAACAGAAGTGAGATTCCCACGCTCAGCCCACTGAAATCCAGTGGAAACAATGAGATCAGAAGCAGAAGCACATGGGATTCATTCCAGTTTAACCAGTAAAGTATCAGTTACCAGTTAACAGTTCATTTTTCTCCACAGAGTGCTTTCTTTCAGAAGAGGACCTCCTTTATGTCCATATTGACTTTGTCTCCAAAATGTCTTTCTCCCTGTGGAAAGGCAACCTGTCTCATGCTGCTTTTTATGGCCCATAATACACACATCCTTTAGAAGGAATGGATGCTTTCCACACCTTTTTTTACCCTTATACCATCTGAGGACCGAAGTCTTCTCCGGGTGCTGTCACATTTGCCACGCAGCACTGCTATGTTGCTAAGCCAGGGGGCTGCGTTCCCAGATTTCTCCATTCCAGAGTTCTGCTGTTGTCTCATGTCCTGACCTGCTCTGTTTCCCCATGCGTGAACATCCTCCTTCCCCCACCCTCTCAGCGGGGGTAGCTCAAGGCCCTGCCACACTCCTGTGTTTCTCCTATGAGGAGACACGCTCCATCCTCTTTATAGCCACCCCATAAACACTGGAACACTGTGATGAGATTTCCCCTAAGCTTTCTCTTCTCCAAGGAGAAGGGACCTAACTCGCTCAGTCTCCCTGCCAAACCCCTGCGTTCAGAGCATGTCCTGCCAGACATACCGTGTTTACAGAGGATCTCCTTGCACAGCCCCTATTTACTGCCCGTGACCCTGCCATTCTCCCGTGTTTACGTTCCATGGCCCTTATTTACATACTGTGACATCCGAACCCTGCTGCTAGTCCGTGTTTTAGTCTCCCAACATCTGTGGCTCACTGCACCTTTGCTCTTGCGTTCAAAGTGTAAAATGAAATTGCAGTCATAAACAGAAGATTAAAAAACCACAAGTGAAACAAGACACCTAAATCCTTGCGTACTTCTGCTGATGTCCTTGATAGGAATTGATCCTTCCATCCCCCTTGATATGCAGCCAGTGGACCCTTTGTACTGTGTGGGATGCAGAGATCAAAACATGCACATTTAATGAGCTCATTTCTGACAATATTTTGAAGTTGTCTTTTTCTAGTCTGTCTCCTAAATTCTCTCTGGCTATACTTTGCATTTTCCTCATTAGAAACATGCTCTTCCAGTCAGGCTGCTGACATTGCAGAGAAAGTTGCTGCCCTCGATTGGAAGCTGAAACATAATTTGGGGTGCCTAAACTTACATTCACACACACACACACACACACACACAGAGACAGACACAGACACAGAGTTAAAACTCTCAAACTTCCATTGAACTTATTAACCCAAGTAGCTCACTGAAATTCAGGATTTTGTAAAAGAAATCCAGTTACAGAGAGAAAGCTGAGGATGAGTTCAAACATTTTCATACAGCTGCTTTTTCACAGGAAAGTACAAAGTCCTAGTTCCCTGAAGACAGGAGCAGCAAGTTACTGTTCATGCAGAACTGGCTTTCTTTGAATCACAGTTCCCAAACTGTGTGAGCTTCTCCCAGGTTTTCTCTCCTGCACACTCTGCCCAGCAACACATGTCTTTGATTTCGCAGGCTCTCTGCCTGCCTTTCCTGCGGCTTCAGAGCTGAATGTCTCTGCTCCTCAGCCACGGGCTCACCCATTGCTCTGTTTGCACATCCAGACTCCACATGATCCATGGAAAAATGTCCTCACTGGGATCTATCAAATTCCTATGTTATCAGTGCCTTTCTCTGTGCTTAATTTGGGGTTTTGAGACTCCTGGTTTCCTAAAAGACCTCTCACAGTTAAATTAAACAAAGGCTGGGGAAGACATGCTGGCCAGGAGCATTTGCTCAGCCTCCGTCACAGCTTTTCTGGTTTCACAGCCCTGTGCTGGGAACCCACTGCAGAGGCTTCAGCCAAGTGTCCTCCAGCATCCTGTCACCCTGCAATCAGTGCCACCCCTTCCAGAGCTGCCAGAGCAGTTCCCCTGTACCTGCTTCTCTGCTCTCAGCCTGACTATTGTGGGGCTACTCACACAAGAGGCAGATCTGACACAAGCCTCCCATAAAAGGGCTGGACCAGGATGGGACCAAACAGTTTCTGCTGCCAGTGTGGTGGCTGGGAGGGACGCCCACAGCCCCGAGCACTCCAGGAGCACAAAACATCGCATTTCAATCAGCACTGAGCTCTGGCTGTAATGAGGATGTTGGCCCGCACTTTAAAAAGCTTGAACTCCCCAACATTTGGAGTGTTTGCTGTCAGGCTCAATTAATATCGTTTTGCATTGTCCTGCTGTGTGACCCAACTCACAAATTGTTTCTTTCCATCCCACAGTGGTTTGCAGACAGAAATAAGCCCAGTTCATGAGTGCAGGAAGGGCGTATGCTCAGTGGCTTCATGCACACCATGGGTCACATATCCCATGCTGTCCATCAGCAGTCCAGTGAAAGCTCCTGTCCCGTTATACACAGCAACAGTACTCTCCAAACTGCAGTAAGGAATTAGAACCTAATGGAACCACACACTTCCCCTCCTCAGAGCCCTGCAGCTCATGCGTGGCTGCTGAAGTGTGCAGTGCTCACTGGATGAACACACCACAGGTTGTGATTTCTGATACTGCAGTACGCGTGCTGTTAGAAAACTGCATTTTGTTTCCTCAAAATTCACCTGGTTACAGTGTGAAGCCCTGGCTGCACATGGCTTTTATTATCCCTTTCTTTTTTTCAGGTTTCAGTTTTGCAAAACAAATGCCTATACTGTAGTCAAACTCCCTTCACTCTTGTTTTTGATAGTTTGAGGAGGCTGAGTCTGTACTTCTCATTAGAAGTGTTTTGCTCAGCTAATTCCCATGACACTTTTTTTGACTTCTCCAGTTTGCCAGAGTACTTTAAAAAGGGCACCAGAACTGCAAAATTTTTTTTTCAGGATCAGCTTTAGACAATTAGAGAGGCAAAATATCTTCTCTGCTGCTACTAAACAACTTTCTTGCTTGTTCAGACAGAGATTTCTTTATCCTCTTCTGTCAATGTGGGAGTTCATATTGTGTTGCTTGACAGATAGGATCCCTCAATCCTTCCAGTGTAATGGCTTTTCAGAAGCAGCCTCACTCTGCAGATGGTCAGGTCTCTTTGCTCTGAAACCTGACATTGTCCATCTCTCTAATTTAAAATGCAGGTTGTTTGAATCAGCTCAATTTAGCTTTCCCTCCAGATGATTCTGGATGACACCCTTATCTTCATCATTATTTATCATTCTGTCAAACTTTGTGTCACCTACAGCAAATTATCTCGGCAGTGTTTCTTATATTTGCTCCCAGAACAGTGTAGAAAATTTTGAGTAGCATTGAGTATACACTGATCCCTGCAGTTCATCACTAGATGATTCCCCACTGACAGTCACTGTTTGAGACCTATCAATTAGCATGTTCACAGTCCAATTAATGTGTGCTTTACTGGCAGTGTGTGCTGGTCTTTATAATTGCAGTGCTACAGGAGCACCAAGCTCTGAAAAGCCCTATTTAGCATCACCACTCAGCTGTTCAGTCCCCCCAATAATTAAATGAAACTAGTCTGAATAAGACAGTGAACCATGAATTATGTTCTTATTGGTGCCTTCTTTGTGAAATGAATCTTGCTAATGGAATTATTCCCATTACCTTGTCTGAGAGTGGTGGGATACCCGGCCTGTAGTTATGCAAATTATCTTGATTTCCATGTGTGACTGGCTTAATATGGGACCATTTCTTCCCTCTTGAACTTTCTAGCTTTTCCAGTGTTTATCATCAGTGTACTAAGTCTCCCTCCCCTAACTCCTCTGTGGCTCTAGAGTTCAAGTTACCTGGACCCACTGATTCTCTGACACGTTCACTGTTGTGCTGTTAAGGGTCTGGGAAGCTGTAGAAACCCTCTGTTCTCTTTCTTGCCAGTACAGAAATATTTACTGAATGTTTTTGCTTTCTTCAGTGGATCTCTCAAAAGGAGACTTCTGATTGCGATTTTACAAGGAAGTTTCACAGTCTGGTCTCTGTGCCAAGTTCCTCATTCATGTAGGCTCTTTTTGTCTGGCTCAGCTCTATCTGGGTATAAGGATGTTGGCAAATAGGACTGGCAGAGACTTGCTGTGATATAATCTTGTGGCCTTATGATATAATCTCTTTCACAAACTGTTTAAGCTTAGAAGTGACTGGATTGTTTGTTTCTCTGGCAAAGGCTCAGAGAGTGACATTCCTCTGGAAGAAACTTCTTTCCAATTTCCAGCCTAACCTTATTCATGGCTAGCTTATAAATAATGTGCTGCACCAACATTTTCCTTTTCCTTAAGCATCTTTTCCATGTCTCACATGTACTCTCATGTTGTATAACAGCGATATTATACAACACAGTCTTGGATGTGATTGGTTAAGGAGCCAAGGTGGTGTTTTTGTTTTTCCTTGTCTATTAGACTCCCACTTTTTCCAGCCATTCAAGCTACTCTTCTCTGAGCTTGCTCCTGTTTGAGTATGTCTTTCCTTATTTTAGGATGACCAAATGAGGTCTTACTGAGTCTTTGCACAACAATACTGATATTTGCTTCCTTTTTTTTTTTTTGCTAGAGATACATCACTTGATGTGTCCCTCCCTCTTGAATGCCTTATTTCATGTGTTCTTGCTTCTTCTTATGGGATGGAGACACTGAGGAAATGGCAAGAAAAGTAAAAATAAAAATACCTATAAAATAAATCACAGACTGTGATTTCCAAATTCTCCACAATATCTTAGGGTTGTAATGTGACTTTCATGGGTGTCTCACCTCTGGTGCAATTTTCTGTAGTGCTTAGGTGTGTGACGTACATGTGACCCTTACATCCAAATTCTGGTAAACCCCTGTCTGCACATTTAGGTCCTTAAAATACCTGACCTTAAGCACATGGAGAGTACCTCTTAGAAAGGATTCACTTAAATACATTTTAAACAATTCCCTTAGAGGTCATACAGTAGGCATGGTGTGCAGCTCTGAGAGCAGTGTAGATGGGATGTGGCAGTAGTGACTAATCATGACTGTGTGGAAAGTCTTCAAAGTATTTGGTTAATAAAAGGAACAGTAGAATTTGCCTTAAATAGTCTTATACCAGGAAAAACTAGCAGTAAATTTTCTTAGAAGATTGAAGGATAGCTCACTGACAGACCTTGATACAGAAAAGGAACATGCATACGAACCCCAGCCCTCTCACTTGTATCTCCTCTGGGAATTGAGTGACCAATATTTTTATGGTATAGGTTCTCCTCTTTTTATGTCCTGCTTATCACCTAACACCTTGCAGATTATTGTCCTTTCTGCCATCCATCAAGGATCCAGCTTCCCCCACACAGGAAAGGAATACCCAAGAAGGCCAGCGGGGAGGAGAGGAAGCAGAGGATGGTCACTACATGAGGAAGACGCATGTGTGCCTCAATTCATCTACCACTAGAGGCAACTGAGGACTTTGAGATACATGTCTGTAAAATCATGAAGAGGGACAGCTGAGAAGAACTGCCTGCTTTTACTGTCACTACAAGATGAAAACAAAGATAAGAGATGCAAATTCAAAACTCAGAGAATGAAATGCTTCTTTACACGGTGTCTGAGCCCGTAAGCTATGGGCATGTGTAGGCTGACAGAGTACATGGGGCAAGTGTCATGCTACATTTGCATTTTCCTTATATTTTTCCCCAGGTGTCCACTTTTGATCCCTGTTGGCAACACAATTATTGGCTGGCTGAGCCTTTGGTTGGAGCTGACACGAATGTTTTCTATCTTTGTGCAGAGTAGGTGCACGTCTGCTGTTTCGTCAGCACTGCACCATCAAACACAGGCTCTTGACCTACTTCCTTTTGGTACTGCATGGATGGGGAAGCAGGAGAGAGGTTTCAGTGAAGCTGTTCTTGTTCCTGGCTCCTGTCCTCAGCAAATCTATATTGCAGCAGGCCTGAGATCAGCTGCATCTCTGAAAACAACGGGTTTGCATTGCTATTAATTTTCTCCTTGCTTGACAGTAATGTGCCATGGTGGCTGCCTCTCATCTCCAACAGCACAGCTTTATGTACAAATAAAGCCATTTTGGGAGGAGTTGGTGTTTAAAACAGTGCTCCTGCTTTTCTTTCCCCCCCACCCTTGGCTGCACAGTCTCTTCCCACCTCTCCTCTGCTCTGCCACTCGTCTTACTCTACAGTAAGCTGATTCAGGGATTCAATCCCCCAGAAATTGTTTCGTATATTGTGGGGTTATGGTTCCCAAGGGTGAGCACCACAACGTGGTTCACAGTGAGGTCAGAGTACTGTTACTGGTCCAAGGGAACAGTGGGAGAGGATGGGCAAAGGGAACACGAATACGCTTTTCGTGAGCTCCTGTTTGATTCTGCATCATGAACCCTTTATCCCAGAAAACTCTGAATCTACCTGGATGGAAAGTTTACACTTCTGTCCATATCAATTCACTGTGGAGCCAAATTTGAATATTATAGTCCTTTGAAAGATGAGGGGTTTTTTTAAAAAAAGGATATTTTCCTATGTTTTCATCTCAGGCATTAATTTCTCAGAGACAAAAACCATTGTTAGTCACATCTGCATGAAAGACATAGAGAAGCCAACATTATTTTAAAATATGACTATTGTTAATGGGGATAAAATAATTAACCAGTAATTAAATTTATGGCAGTATTTTTCAAAAAGAAAATCAAAACTGTGCTTGCATTATAATATTGATATAAAGCCTCTGCTCTAATAATGTTAGGCACCTAATAGCAATTTCAAGCATTTAATTAGACTAATTCTTCAGGTTAATATATCATCTTGCACTTCAAATTATCTTTATGCTCTTTACAAATAGCTACTAATTAAGCCTTATCCTATTCCTGCCAAGTCAGTTAATAGTATTATACCAGGAATATGAGGTCCAAAGGGGTTTGACTGCTTCCAATCCTGCTTCCCTGAGGAAGCAAAGGTTTGCTCCAACCTTATGCTTCTCTGCCTGGTGCTGAAGTGAGATGACAGGGACCTGGGCTCTAGAGGAAGGTGACCAAATTATGCTGAAAGAGTCAATGGTGACAAGCTGGGAGTGCTTGGACTCAAGTGAGAAATAGGGTGGTACAGTTTATATTTGGGATTCCAGTCACCTGGAAGTGGACACTGCTGGGACTCGATGCATTTCAGAAACATTTGGATACTTACTTTTAGCTGGTGTAAGACAGAAAAGGGGAGTGTAAGGAACAGCACAGGACAATGCCAGGGTTGCTGGTGATGGTCTTTGTGATGGACTCAGACAGAACCAGGGTGGGATGAAATGGAAGGTGGCTGCCAATGCTGCCAGCCTGGCATAGGCACTAGCTTGGTGATATGCTCCAGGACATACCTGTTCCCTTGCAGCCAGGAAAAGCTTTACACGGGACTGTGAATATGCTTCCCTACACAGGTTGATTCTTCTCATCAACCATTCCTCACGTTTCTCCTGGTTTCCCTTCTCTTGCCCTGTAGACTCCTCTCAAGCCACACTCTGCTTAAGGGGATGGTCATTTTCTGGCTCCTAACACAAGGCACAAAGGCCAGAGAAGTCCAGAGAAGCCACAGTGGCTTCCTCAGCACCTGAGTGCGTGCAGAAACACCACAGCTTGTGGAGCACTCCCAGAAAAGAGTAACCAGTCTAGATTTGACCTTGTCCTCACCATGGGCAGATGGAAACTCATGGCTTCCCCTTGCCAGGAGCATTTTGTGTCATTCCAGTACTAGGCAAAACATAAAGTTAGACCAGGAGAGGGGAGGGTTGAGCCTCAGTCTTTTTGCTTGTTGCAGCCAAGCAAAACAGCTCTCACTCCAGTTTCTCCAACATCTACATTTTAAGCAGCATCATCCCTGTTCTGCTACTTATCCCTGTCCAGGGAAGTGCCCTCCTCCGAAACCTGAATGCATAAAGGGTTTTGAAGGTCAAAGCTCAATATCTTCCACTGTCCCGACTCTATGCTGGTTTGGGATAGGGCTAAAGAAGTCTGAATTATGCAGTTTTGAGCACCCCAAAAACAATCTTCTTGATCTCTTCCAGCACCTGCAGGTGTTTGACTCTGCTCTGTCACATCAGTTTGACTGTGACGCTCCTGCCAAACCTTGCTGCAGTGGCACAGGATATAATGAATTCCTACCAAAAGTACAAAGATCATTTCATGGAGAACACTTTTGAAGTATAAAGTGATATATAACCTGCAAAACAAGTTTAATGAAACGCTTTTAACTGCTGTGAGTTATGTAACCACATTAAAACAGTGGCATCAACACCAAAACACTGAAGATAAGCTAGGATTTTTCAAGATGGGATAGTCAAAAAGTGCTAAGAATTCAACTTAGATGTCACTCACATTACTGCATGTGCAGACAAGGAATCAATTGCTGATTTTTATAGTAAGACAGTCACTACAATCTGATAATTACTCTGTGTGCTGCTATTTAGAACACAATTCTCCACTTTTTCTGCATCACAGAGAGGAAGAGGATGGAGGAAGATACTGTGCCTCACTCCACCAACCTGCTGGAGCCAGAGCTTCCCCTCTTCCCACGAATGAGGGATTGAATGACCCCATATTGTATTGACTGACTATAAACAGCCATCCCTGATGACCTACACTTCTCCCCTCACAACTAGGCAAGAAATCCTCACAACTAGGCAAGAAATCCTCACAACTAGGCAAGTCTTTTTGCAATCTCTTCATCTCGATAGTAAAATTTTTCCGTATTTGGATTAGATTGATTTGCATTGATGAAATATGAGATGATGGAGGGTTTTAAAGTTTCTTTTGGGGAAGTAACTTTCTCACACAGACCAAATTTTAGTCTCATTGTCTAAATCCACATTCTTTAGCCTGTTCAAGGCTTGACACTGTTTTGGTTACCTGAACATCTTCTAACTAAAGGCTGCTGATCTTCATTATTGCTACCAAGAGGTAATGGTCACATAAAATCACTTTGCCACCAGTGAGATATGGAGGGAATCCTCATGTGATGAAGCTGTGGTCAGAGATGAGCCCTCTCTGCCCTGTTATAGTCTAATTTAGAAGCAGGAAATTCCTCAGAATAACCAGCTCCTAGTCCCAGCTGAGAGCTGGCTGATAAAACCACTGTGTAATATTTAACTGTGCATAGCAGCAGTAGATTAAGAACAGATGTGATCTAGAAAATTGGGTACACCTAGAGCAAACACAAACTTCGCCCAGCATCCCTGGGTCCAGCAACATCTGGCACATTGTGCCTGGCTGGCAAGGGCTCTGCCCGGCACCTCTGCACCTTGTCCTGCTGCTGCTCCCTCCCTGCTGGCACCTGGGAAGAGCTGATTGTTTCCCTTTTCTCAGGAGCTGCCTTTATATCTGATTGAATCATGCAGCCATGGAATGGTTTGTGTTGGAAGGGACCTCAGAGATCATCCAGTTCCAACCCCCTCGCCACGGGCAGGGACAGCTTCCACTGTCGTGGATATGCCTGTGGTATAAATACCCCCAACCAAACCCTGGTGCCTGAGAACACAGAGAGGTCACAATGCTGCCGTTCTCACCCAAGGACACAGGAAGAGCTCGTGTTGCATGGAATGGTTACACGTTCTTTGGCAAGCTGAGAGAGCTGGAAAAAGCAGACAGACAGTGCAATCTCAGACCCCCTTTACTACACATCTCAAGGACCTTCTGAGACCAAAATTTGCCTTCCTTCATTAGGAGTTGGACTTGATTACCCTGATAGGTCCCTTCCAACACAGCATGTTGTGTGATTCTGTGATTAAAAGGGGTTATTTAAAAGGCCGTGACCACAGAGTGGCTCAGCTGACAGGAAGAGTATGGCATTTGCAAAGTGGCCAAGGCATGTTTGGGCTCCAGACTTAGCTTGGGTATTTGCTGCCCACAGCTGAGCACTCAGATTATCCTTCTCTCCGTGTGACCTACAGCACTTCGAAGCAGAAAACTCTGTATTGGGCCCATTTTGGTGCCAACTGGCGCTGTTGGGGGACTTCCAGGAATGCATTTCATGTGTGCAGTGGTGACCTGGGCTGCTGCATCCCAGGATAGGTCTGAGCCCTGAGGGTGAGTTGGGGTAGGGGGTGGAGGACAGCCAGCCCTGAGGTTCAGACCATGGCTCCTGCAGGACGTGGGTGTCTGATCCACTCAAGACCAGCCTTGGTTAGATGTGAATATGAACTGCCTCAAAACTGGGAAGTGTTTGGAATTGAAACATCATTTTAGGATCATTACAGGAACTGTGCAGAATGTGGATGCACAAACCCACATTTCAATTTCTCAAAAGACATGACTCTACTTTCCAGGTGGCCACTTACCAGAGTTTTCCAGGTACTGACAGCTCAGAGCTTTCACTGACACGAGTTGCAATATTTCTGACACTGTAAGTTACTTTTATCTGGGTGCCTTGTATAACGGTTCAGGAGTGTGAATTTTGGTTCTGGGCTTTGAAGCTTCATCCAGTTGCAATATTTCTCTGCTCCATGGCTCTAATTCCGCAGCCTTGTGCTTTGGATTTATATTACTTACTTTCTCTACATTTCGTTATCTTTTTGGTGTTACCCATCTGTGTCTGGGAAGACACAATAAAGACGCTCTTACACCTGCCAGGTTCAGCAGAAGGGAGGGAATGAATGTTTTTTATTTACAATCTCACATTCATATACACATCCCAACTCCACAAGGGATTGGAGAGCATGTCACTTCCTTCTCAATCCCACTGGAGAAGAAAGGTGCTCATCAAAGTTCTCTTATCACAAAAGGAATGAAAATAAGAAAATACCGTTAAGTAAACATTGGCTATTATTTACATGAACTGTGTGAAAGAATCTGACTCCAAGGTTAAAAACAGAAGGCTTTAGCAAAAACCAGGGCAACATCCATCAGATATTTTCATAAGAATTTATTTACTCATAAATGTCAAGTGTTTTCACAATAAATTCAAGGGGAAAAAAGTGAGAATAATTTCTTTGCACAGAGACTACCGTTGCTCAGGCAGTTCTTTGCCTGCTTAGGACCAAGTGAATGGTGATGGGGTGGTTTTGGTTGCTATCCAGAGGTGGCTGACTCTGACTCACTGCATGCAGTTTTACCTGCAGCCGCTGAAACACTCTGAGTCACAAGGAGAGGCACAGCAGCTGACAGTGAGAGGTAATCACACGAAGGATATTACAGCCATGAAGGCACTTTAGGCACTGCTCCTGGTGGACAGCAGCAGCGGGGCACAAATACATCTATGTAGTTCAAATACATCTATGTAGTTCTTAATTAACTACAAAAGTGCCTGGGTCCCTTCGCCCCCCCCCCCCCCTTTATTTCCCAGACCATAAACCAAATCTTCAGCAGGTATAAACTGGCACAGGCTTTCTGACTTCAAAGGAGCTGCATTGGTTTGAACCAACAAAGATTCTGGTGCCATATGGCCCTAATTATGTTAATGTGAGGCCCAAAGGATGCAGTGCAATAATAAAAAGGAAATACTGTGTGATCCATCATCACTTTGGCACTCAAGGCAGGACTTTCAAAGGTATTTAGGCACCAAAAAAAGTAGTCAGGTGCGTCGGAGATTTTCTGTGTTCCATTTCCCCAAGATAAAAATTTATTTCCTTTCTATCCCAAACCAGGTTTGAGAGCCCCTGCAAAGAGGGTAGAAACATTTTATTTTTATCACCGTGGAAATAAGAAGGGTCTTTCCAAGGTGGACCTCTAACTGCTTTGTCTCTAGACCTCTCAGAGTGCTCAGCAAGGTCCCAGCACTGGCAGCACCTGCGGACACTCCAAGGGTCCAGGTGAGGCGGCTGCCAGGCGTGGCTGGAGTGAAACTTTGGCAGCAGCTAAGGATCTCCACAAGAGGAATGATTCAAACCAGGCTCACTCGCCCCCAAGGAGCGTCAGCAAAGCCAGCCTGCCCTGTCAGCACAGCTCCTTGCAGTGCTATCCCAGCATATGGGGCTGCAGGAGGATATGAGGAGGACAAGCGCAACCTATTCCTGTCCTTGGCAGATGGAAGCCTCCTGCACCCTGAGTTCCCCCGGGCCCATTGGTATGGAAACCTT
Source organism: Platysteira castanea (assembly GCA_013397175.1). NCBI lineage: Eukaryota > Metazoa > Chordata > Aves > Passeriformes > Platysteira > Platysteira castanea. The sequence continues at coordinate 1,371,209 of VYXC01007319.1, forward strand.
CAACAGCGTGGAAACTGCCTTTGATTTTAAATCCAAACAACTAACCGCTGTTATACTTGGACATTTATATTACATTTTCCTCATATTTTCCATTGCATGGATGATTAAAAACAAATTATTGCATTAAGGTGTTTGAAGTTAGGATGCTCCGTGCAGCAGTTGTTTGTTTCTAAGTCCTTGACAAGAATTTCCTGTTGATCTGGTTTTACGTTGTCTTTACCTAAAACAAGTTTTCTCCAGGGACTGAACTAGTCCCTAAATAATTTTTAAAGGGTTCTCCCATCTCAAGCTCTTTCTAAAAGCCTCGTAATCTTTGTCCTGCCAGGGAATGAAGCAAGATTGCTGAAAGCATATTCAGGTTGTCCTAAAGGAGTGGGAAACAGATTGCTTAATAAGGCAAGAGCTACGTCCCACATAATAATTGTCACAGTCATCTTTCATTATTCTGATGCCTTTATATTGGTGCTCTCTGTAGTGTACTTGGGAGTGATGCAACTCTGATGCTGTAATAACCTGGTAGGCAATTGGATAGATTCCCTTTAGAAAACAAAAGGTTGCTGTTTCACAGAGTTCCCAGCATGAAAATGTGTTTATTGATGGCTTGCGTTTTGTATAATTCTGTTCTTTAGATACTTTACTGTTCAGAGGCAATCCTGGGGCACAGATGTACTTGTGGTGTGGTGCTGCTGCCCTTCCAAAGAGCCTGCAGTACTCGATGCTTTTGCTGTAATTCCCAACACGTACGAATGTGTCAGGAGTGCACATCACCCTTGGGACTGGCCAGGAAATGTGGCAAGTGAAGAGTAAGGTAAACCAAACAGCCAGGCTGCCTCTGTGGGAACAAGGTTTCAGTCTCTACTCTGCCTGAGCCCAACCAGTTACTGAAAACAGGGCTCCTGAAAACTGGCAGATGCTTCTCTGCTCAGCTAGTCTGCAATGGGCCTCTCTAAATTTAATCAGAATTTTTTATTCTTCTTTTTTTTTTTTACTCTTAAAAGCAACTTTCAAAGTGGGTTTGATCAAATCCAACATATTTCTTAAAAAATACTGGATTTTGCATTTCAATATTTCCTGGTGAAAAGACTTTTGCTGCTGAGATCCCAGGTCAGTTCTGGGCAGCTGCAGTGAAACCCAAGGCAGACTGAGTCGGAGGAGTGATCCCATACTCCTTCATGTAGAAGGTACAAACAGCCCTCTCACCTGGTTGCAATAGAGCCACTCCAATAATAAACCATTAAATTGTGTGCAGCAACCTATGAGATAAAATATCCAAAAGATATTGTCAAAATGTATGCTATTTAAAATAACATGACCTCTTATGATTTTAATTTCAGCAAATGAAGGTTTATAAGATGAAATCCTAGTCCTGCACATTTTTGTGTTTGTGACTAATATCACACATATGAGCAATGTTTCCCCTTTGACTGAAGTTATTTATTGGCATAAATATTTGTGAGATCAGAACATCAACACCTAACAAACATGTTTTAGCATAAAATAGCAACAACTCATGTGCAACTCTTGATAATTTCTGTATTTTTCTATAAAATACCTGGAGTTCCTATATACTGTGCAGCAGGGAGCAACACAAATCTGCCTTTAAAAATTCACAGGACTAGTTGATTCATATGCAACTGAGAAAAAATGTGGAAAAAAAATTTATTGCAAATTCCTCAAATATTTACCAGGTGAAACATCAATAACAAGACCTTAAATAGACTCCTAATTCCACAGTGAGATATTTAAACAGTGTCCTGAATTTCAAACACTCTGGGAAACAACACTGCTTATTGACACCTTTTCTGAAGACCAAATAACAGACTTTCATTCTTACTATAGATAAAAAACCTACATTTAGGGATCCATTTGCAACATTTTCATTGCTACTTCTCTTATGTGATATTTCATCCTTGTGTTTGGGTAAAGGATGTTACCTAATTAGTACAAATGCAGCACCCAAGTATTGTGTTCTCATTAATTCACGAACCTTCTTGTGTTTATAAAGTGCTCTGAATATTTACTGGGGACCTAGACAATGCTGGTTCATTGTCACAGAGTGTAAGTGTATGCAAAAGTCTCTTTCACGTTTCTCATATTTTGCAACCATTTTCTTTTCCTCTTCTTAAGTCATAATCTCTGCAGAGAGCTCTCTGATGAAATCCTGAGTACAATTAGGGTAAAGGATTTATTATGATTCATCCAGAACGGGGGTAACTGTGTGAACTTCAGCTAAAACCTGAAGGTTTTTCTCCAGCATATACTTTTGTCGAAAATCTGACACTGCTTTCCTACTTTCCTCAAAGCTCCTGAGATTTTTAAACCATGTGGGCCAAATTCCAGGTATCTCTAATATCAGCAAGAAACTGGGGTTGAATCCAGACAAAACACAGGAGTTTCACTTTTGGCCCTGCTCCTGGAAAAACAAGGGATTTGATCTTTTATTTGATATAACATGGATCAGGCCTTCAAATCAGACATTTGGAAATGGCTGTGACTGAAGTGAGAAGGAAAAGGCTGGAAGGAGTCTAAAAGATGAGGAGGCTGCACTGTACTCACAACATCATGCAATCTCCCTTATAAATATATTAATTTCTCTGACTCAAAGCACGGGGCCTTCTGCACCAGAGGGAGGGACTTTGCATTTCATACCCAGCTGGGCATTTGTCTGGTATGAATACATTCAGCTACTCGTTTGAAATCATGTGAAGGCTTAACATTTATACGGTCACATGGAAATGGTGAGGGGTTTTTTAGCTCTAAGGCTGCTGAGTGGCCCCTTCCACTTCTACAGCATTCTTGGGAAGAATTGGGAAAGCTCCTCTTTGTAGATACCAAATGTGAGCTTTCAAAGCACCAAGACACAATTTGTACATTTACAAGCCCAAAGGAGAAGGTAAAAATAATCCAAGGAGTATTGAAAGGATGCTGCAGAGCACTGTGAGGGGCCCACTTGATGCCATCAGGTGGAGCTGCCAGGTGCCCACGGAAGAGCAGACACTGTTCGGGTCACTGGCTCCAGGTGAACTGGCGTGGGCAGAGGTGCAGCCCCAGCCTGAACGGCTGCTCAGAGAGGTGAGACCTGCCGGGGGGGACAGCAGCAGCAGAGCTCCTCAAACAGAGCAAATCAAAGGCCTGGAGAGGTCAGGAGGAGTTATTTATGCAGAGGGGTAATGCTAGCTGGAGTATAATTGCTTTCAGGCTGCTCTTGGACAATTGCTTTCTGGCTGCTCTTAAACCGCTGCTTTCAGGTTGACCTCTCCCTGTTCATCTGGAGCTGCTCTGCCACTTTATTAGTTACTATTAGTAATTGTAGCCTGCAGCTATGGGGCAAAGCAGCACGGGGGAGAAATAAAGCACAGGAAGAGGCAGGGATGGGAGGGCTCTGCTCAGGAGGGTCTGCTGCAGCAAGGCCTCTGCCAAGATGTGGCTCATCCCTCTGCTGAGCAGGGCCACTGCAGATTGACCTGTGGTTGTGCCCAGAGCTGAGGTGGAGGGGTTAAGGTTATGCAGGTTCACCATAAGCCACCAAAAGTAAACTGAGGTGGTGAAGTTAGTTTAGGAGAGCAAATGACAGTTTTGGAGACCTCAGAGGACTCAGAGGTGTGGCGGCAGCAGCTGTGAGCTTTCTGTGGTTGCTTCTTCTGTGGCAGAGGTAAAGCCCTGGTACCTTGCTGGGGCCAGGCAGTGGGCTGGACATTCCCCAACAAATTGCAGCTTATTTTCAAGCTTCAGGATCATGGATGATGGTAAGTGTCAGTTGCCACCAAGACAGAGACGTCATTTGGTTTCCCAGGTGTCTGAATACTTGTGTGAAGTACACAAGTAGGTGAGTACTCCAGCAGGTGTCTGGCCTGGCTGGATTGAGGAACAGCTCTTCCAAGAGGATTTCATCATTCTGAGTTAGTTTGATGTGCTGATGTGACATGTGGCTTCATGGAGAGGCTTGAAAGAGCTTTGCTGAACAAACTCAGAAAATCCCTGATTTTGGAGTACCTGGAGGCTGGGGAAGTACTTGGAGACACACTACATACACTGAATGAGTTTTCACTCTTCCCTGGGTGTCTGCTTAAGACAACCATTCAAATTTTTATTTAAGAGAACAGAAAAGGGAGGAGGGAGGAAGGAGGGGGGCACCACCAGTCTGCCCCTATCCACCCCTGAAGTTCTCCATCATGAGACCCATAGTGATGTGGGATGGAAAACCAGCAGACAGCCTTGGCCTCAACGTCCTTGGACAGGCTGCAGTGGTAGGGATGGGGTGCCACCTCCACAGTGACAGCAAAGAAGGTGCAAAAGCTGCAGCGCTCCTGGCAGTGGCGTCAAGTCCTAGAAGGACCTAGAAAACCCCTGTGATCAATTGAAAGGTGATAAGGATGTCTCAGTGTGCTCCTTCATTGCCAGCTGGAGGGGGGATTGGATTTGCCTCCGAATGGGAAAAAGAAATCTAGTGAAATTCCCAGGAAGGACTCTCTTCCCAATACTTCTGCAGGTCACCCAAAACCCCCAGAGTCTCTTTAATGCAAGCTGTAAGCACTGCCATTATAAATAAAGTGGCATTAGTTCTGCTACAGGAAAGTGCCTTGGCATTACATTGCTCCAGCATGCAATTTAGATGCTCTTTAACACTTTCCCAAAGTGTTTCCCATATCTCTTCAGCAAAACAGACTCTCCAATTTCCAAATGCATCTGCCTACAGCTAAAGCAGTAGCAATTTAATTGAGACATGTAAGCATGTGTGTGCTTCTGTGCATGTATACGTGACCCTCTAATATTTATTTTTAAATCTTCTTATATGAAAAAAAAATTATTTTGTACCTGGATAAGGGGGGGCGGGGGGGGGAATAAAGTAATTTATTTACTGAACTTGTAAAGCTGTAGTTCAGAGGGAGAGGAGCACAGGCTCTTCAGAGGCTTCCCAAATCAAACTGTTAAGCTTTTTTTTTAATTTTCATGCCTGCTAATTGCTCTGTGCAGCTGGTTTCATTTAAGAGGTTAGTATTTTAAAGTTGAAGTGAGGACATACTGCAAACTTCACCCCAGAGTTCACTGTGCTCTGTACTCTGCACAGCAGCTCAGACTGTTAATCATAGGTGAGGGTTAACAAAGCCAAACTGATGCAACTGCAGGGAGACATGAGGATACAGCCAGAGCAGTTTAGAGCCATAAACAAGGACACTGTCCCAGTGAAGGACGTGCATATTGCAAAATATGTTAGCTCAGGGCATGCCTTTGCTCTGCAGTGTGAGGAATACATGCAGAAGTCCTGTTGCAGGTAAGGAAACCCTCCAGTGCCGTCAGGATCACGTGCCTGACGTATTTGCTCTGTCTGGGGGAAGATCTGGACAGGCTCTTCAGCCAGGGTCAGGGGGTCTCCACGCACAGGTCTGGTTCGGTGGTACAGGAATGTGGGCAGGGCAGACACTGAACACACAACCCTCGACCTTCTCGAGGCTGCTTGCAGGCACTGACCCTGCGCCCAGCCCGTGCACTGCATGTGCAGCTGCTCCCTGCAGTACAGAGGTGTCTGAACAGGCTGCTGTCAGTGGAGAGCTGTTCTGTGCTCGCAGATGAGATGCTTAACGGTCCAAATAATATCCAAACAACTCGAATACATACACCACCTTGAGAGAAAACTAGGGAAGTGCCTTTCCAGCTTCATCTTATGCATCAGATGGTACCAAATGTTAGGTATTTTGGCTTTTGTTTTCCTATGACTCCTGTAAAATCTGGTAAATACATTCAACCAACAACTCAGTCAGCAGCAGTAAAGTTCAGACACAGCTTTCCCTTCATATGCTCCTACCCTCCCACCCTCTGCTTGAAATTGTGCAAATGCATAAACCGATTACAGGGTTAAAACAAAAATAAACAATTTGTCCTTCATCAAGACAGTTCATATTGCACATGACCTAGGTGTGGCATAATGAGGCTGCTGCAAGGCAACCCGAATCCAAAACCATTTCACCAGTCCAGCCAGTCATGCTTGCTTAGGTTGAAGGTGGCAGTGCTGCTACCACTTCCAACAGGCTGCTTCTCCCTTGGGAAAATGTTAGATTAGGAGGACCAAGGGTGTGGAGCAGCATTCCTGGCTCTGTTTAGCATTGTCCAAGGAACTGGTAATGTAAAAGGAATGAAAGGAATCGTGTCTTCTGGTAGAATTAATCCCTTGAGGATTTGCAGTCTGTAAGCAAGGTCTGGCTGGGCCGTATAGAAGGCAAAAGCAAGTATTTATCCAGGAGAACCAAAGTATTTAACTTAAAACCCCCCCTTTCTTTCATTCTGTTTGCTTGCAAACAGGGGGAAAAATAAAAAGAAGAAAAGAAACCCCAAAACCAAAGGTTACCTTGGGAATTTAAAAGAGGAAAAAGCTATCAATTGAAGTATGCCACTTTTTTTCCAAGCCTCAAGGGACTGAAAGACTAAGTATTTTCAGTATCTAGACCACCTTCACCAAATATGTCTCCCACTGTTTTCAGGGAAAATGCAATGTAGTCAAATTCTGGGTTTAAAAAAAGAACTCAAGAATAATTGAGTTAAAAATCCAAATTTCTACCTGAGGGGAAGTGTTTTGAAGGGTAGTTGTTGCTATTGAACTTACTAGTAAATTACATTGTCAAAAAAGGTTGTTGGCAGCCCCTGGCTAGGTGGGATACATATCTTTAGTATCTGGCCTGTAAAATAATTTTATATCAAAAAGGCTGATATTTTTCTCTCCTGCCCAAAGCTGCAGGGAGAAGGGAGCTCATGGTTGCTGCTCCCCACAGCAGGAACATGGAATAAGGGACCCTGGAAAGGCTCTTGATGCGCTCTCAGCAGGCAGATGAACTTCCCAACTCTGAGACATGATAGGGGACAGCTGAGGAAAAGTTGTTGCTTCTCAACATTTTCTTGTATTAAGAATACCTTTTTGATATAACACCATTATCACCTTCCACTGGAGGCCACTTGACACATACTTCTGGAGAAAAAGCTGGCTTCTGCTAATGGCTTCTGCCCTCTGGAGAAAATCAGAAAAAGATTGAAAAATCAGAAAAGATTGCATCTAGACCTTCTAGTTTTCCCACTGTGCTTCTTGCCTTGCTGCCACCAACAATCCCAGCAGAGACAATCCTGTACCACCTGTTGGGGTGGCAGTAGCAACCCAATTTCACAAAGTGATGATGTGAGAAAAAACAGTTTTTTGATTGCACCAGTATGACAGCTAGAGCTGATGTCCTAGAGGCTGGAGGGAGTTGACAGAGAGAGTTGGGGTCATGTTATGACTAATTCCCCCCTGGGCCATGTGCAGAACTTGGAGGGGATTTCTGCTCCACCCTTCACTTACTTTCCTTTAACACTCACTAATCTCTCATTAACCTGCCTCTGTACAGTGGCTTGCTACGGTGATTTTCCCACTCTGGATACCCACAAAGACCATTAATAAATTGTCATATCTGGAAGGCTGGCTCTAGACTCCAGTATAGGCTCAATGTGATTTATGCTCATGACCAGTAAAAGGAAAAAAGCCATCATAGGCATTACATCTTTTTTTCAATAACATATTTGGGAGTGTAATAAGTGTTAGATCAGCTGCTGGATTGCTCTCTTCCTTCAGTGAAAACTCTTCTAGTAAAACATTAATTTGAGAAATCAAAAGCAAGGGTTCAAACAGAGCCCGCTTCCTGGTTCAAAGCCTGGTTCAGAATTTGATCTATAAACCTCCAGAATTTGTTACAAGGGAAGATCTAAATTTCTCAGTTATGCCTGGATGTTACAGTAAAGAAAATGTTAGTGGAACATTCTTAAATAAATATTCAGCATTTCCAGGAAGTGAAAGTTTTTGTTGCTAAAATGCAGTGATCTCTCTAACATACACCAGAAGATTTTCTAATCGAAATACAGTCTTGAGCAAGCAAAATACTGCTTCATTATAGTATATAATTTATCTTGCTGAAGATTAAAAAAACCCAAAAAATCTGCTATAGAATATGACCAGCAGGGGTTAATTTCTCCTCTCAGATATATCAGTGCAAATCTGATTGTAACAATACTGCTGGTAACATCACTCCAAATTTGGACTGGTACAACTTGAGACTGATGTCTTGAAGTGACCATGTCCCTGTGATTTCAAATATCCTTTACCACTCACTGAGGTATGCAAACTACCATCAGCAGAACACAGACATGCTTCTTTGGAATGAGAAAAAACCTATTACATGAAGATAATAAAACCAATATATAAGTGAAAAGGAATTTAATTGGAGGGCAGGTATATGTTCTTAGTGTTCCCCCCAATCAGCAGATATAAATCTCTTCCTGTACCTCAGACTTCATGTACTCCAAGCTTTCCTCTGAGAAAAAAGAAGAATTTTCTATCATTATATACATTAGTAGCTGTCTTTAAAAACGTTTTCATTTTTTTAGATGAAAAACATAAGCCATGAGTTGTATTATGCAATTTCTATAGAAAAATCTCCATTAATAACCTGTCTAATCAAGTACCAGTTATTTAGTAAAAAAGTGCTTTGAATGGTGATGANCCACACTTTGGTGTCAGTAATGAAAACCCATCACTGCTGTACTGCGGATGAAGGGGTTCTGCAGAAGGGTCAGCGTTTCTGGGGTTTATGGGAAGAAGGCATTTTAAGCTGGCTGTAAAAGGGGACGATGTGTCAGATAAATGAACTAAGTGATTAGCTTTGTGAAAAAGCTAGGAAGAGAGAGCAAAGTCTCTCCCCTGACTCTGGTGTAAGATGCAAACTTGGTCAGGCGCTACTTTACAGCAACAGTAGAGCTCTTTGTCTGGCTTAGCTGAGTCACACAATTATCTCAATAACAGTAAGTACCTAGCAACAGCCTCAATAAACACCCATTTATTTGATTAATCAGCCATTTTGAAACAGGTTTGGTAAACATTACCCTTTCACTTTTGGCTTACATTATTAAAAAGCTGCCCACTGAAGCTGCACCCCACGCTATGAATAACCACGCGAAACCACCGCTGTCCTGCCCAGCTCAGGCAGGTGGGCTGAGCTTAACCTGACACTTCTTGCCCATGTCAAAGCACAGAATGCAGGTAGGGATCAGTGTAGGATTTATCAGAAGGTTTCTAGCCATGGGCTGTCAATAAAACTGCTGATGTTAATGAACACTATCAAAAACTGCACAAGAATTTGGTCGTTGTGAGACCATGATAGGAAGAAAGAAAAAGCAGAAACTTAAGTTTCCACAAATGTAAACATTTGCATGTGATATTTAAGGATAACTTACAGTGGCTGGAATGTACTTTAGGTGCCAAGAAGGTTTTGAGTATTTAGAGATTGTGAGAAGTGTTTGCAGTGGATTGGGATCTGGGAAAAAAACGGAATTTTTTGTTATCATGGAAGATATCAAGATTATTTCCAAAGTAACCCTTAGTGGACTCCTGTGAAAGGGAGGCTGTGAAGCCTGGTTACAGAGCATACAAATATATATGTAAATATATACTTATATTTATATATATATGTATATATGAATTAGAGGTGCACTCTTCATGGGAATGCTGGGCTGGCAGCACTTTACTGCTTTTCCCAAGACCTCCAAACAGTGCTGTGCTTGCCTCTTGTGCAGTGAGGAGGGAAGTTTTCCTCCTCAAGGAACAGGGAAACTTATTTCACAGGTAAATGTCTTTGTTCAGCTGAACCCCTGTTCTCTTCCCCTCAGGTAAATGCACCATCAGCCTGTATGGCTGGAATGACCTTTGCTTAACCTTTCTGGCTGAAACTATTCTCTTGACCATGGCATAATTAAGTGTAGATATCTGCTTGCATTGCTACAGTAAATAATTATAAATCTGCACTCTCATCCAGCATTTCTTTTCATAATGCTGCCATAATGCCATTTACATTTGGATTGTTTTTCATCAGTATACCAGTATCATCCCCAGTATTAAATTATCATGTAGCAGGAGAGGTTACTCCCTTTCCTGCTGATTTTTGATGCACAAAGAAATAAACCCTTTTTATGATTGTGCTGAGAACCCAGTGTCATTAAAGCTATACAGACGCTGCATTTAGGTATGATCTAAATCTAACCTTGCTCAGCAGAGAGGAAAGGAAGGAGAAACAGAGATCTCTCCTGCAAAACATCACCCATCTGCTGGGTGGGGGTGAAGTTCACAGGTGCCCCCTGTTCTCCCAGCTTATCTCAACCACACATCACACCTCCTCATGTTTTTTCATGCATTTACCTTTATGCAGCATCAACAGAGCTTAATTCAACACATTTCTGTAAAAAACTAGACATTATGCCAGAAATAATATGCAGTACACATGAGAGTTAATTAATTACATATTTTTCCAAATATTTCTCTGGGGTAATCTCAGGATTTCTTGTCTTCATAACTTAAAACCTGGCTAATGTGAAGGTTCTGTGGAGCCTGTATCCTTAGAGACTTCTGAAAACCTGTCTGGAAAAATTCTGTAGGCAATCTCATCTAGCTCTGAAGCTGGCCCTGCTCTTTGCAGGGCTCAGGCTAAGTATCTCCAGTGCTTGTTACCAAGTTGTTTTTTCAATAATTCTCTGAAACTCTGATTCCAAAATTTACATCTGAAGACAACAGTCATGCCTCAATATACAGCGTGCTCTGTTATACCACAAAGACCCGGGAATAACTTTGATTGGTTTATTTCCCCAAAAGAGGGGAAAAGCCCCTTGGAATGTGAACTGTGGCCTTTGCCTCTGTATTCTTGTAAAGCTCGATGTAACACAGAAGGAAGGATGACCAGTAGCATTTTACCAGGTATGACTCACAGACGTTTTTATTATTTGCAGTTAACTGTATGGCAAGGACCAATGTAATTATTCATCCATTATGAGGTTTCTTTTGCTTTTTATATTTTCTTGCACATGTCTGGTAAGTTGTAAGAAGCACCAATTTTCCAACCCCTTCCACGCTTCCAAGTTAAGGTTCTTGACCCCTCCATTCACAGAGGATTCAAGAGGTGTTAATCTAGATTGACTGCAACAGAAAGGGAGAATAAATGCAACAGCTTTGACAGGTGCACACAGATAATCCAAATGTCCTTTTTCCCTGAAGAGTGAAAACTTCTCCCTGGAAAGGGTGTTTCTGTGGATGCCATACCACTACCTGAATAGCACACACAGGAAAATAAATGTGGTGGATATATTCTGGCTGAGAGAAGCCTCTGGCCAAAAGTGACCATGGTGCAGGAATCTACTTGTTTCTTTTGTTCCCTCCCTACAGAGGATGTTTGTAAACAGGCAGTCATAGGGATGTATGGAAATAAAATGACAGGGAATGGGTATGTGAGCTGTTTTCCTAAAAGCAGCCAAAGTAATTATTAGATGAAATTTCAAAGATAAAAAAAGACAGTAAGTCAGAGGAAGCCAGAGTTCTCTTAACGGCAATTGAAAATCTTTCCTTTCCTTGCCCACACCTCTCAGTACAGAACACAGCACATTTTAACAGCTCTCTTGTTAAGGATGATTCTTCAATGCAGAGAGTAGGTTATGCAAGTCAGGGCAGATGTGAAGCACTGTGCAGCTCTGAGAAGTAACACTTCTCATTGTGTGTTACACATTGGAGTTACACTTTCATTGTGTGGTACCTTCATGAAAAAACTCCCAAAGTAAAACTTCAGAACACTGTAATAAAAGTTCTGGTTTTGTTCTATCTGAAGAAACTATAATAGAGAGTTAAGATTTAAATTAAATTCTCCCAGGAAGCTTGACAATAAAGCATCGAAATCGCAAGGTGAAAAGTGTCTAAAACACAGGAACTAGCCAGAACTTGTTACGTTCCTGAGTGATAAACACAAAGTTCAGCTGATCTTTCATGGAAAAAATACAGTAGATTTCCCTTCTGGGTTATATTTACCCAGCCTTTTCAGGCTGCATTATCACCCACTGTAATCTATTTAACTTCCATTCATGAGTCACTCTGACACTACACTGCTTTTCAGCTCTGAAACAATACAAAAAACTGAGGTCCTAGCTACAAATAAGGCAGGAATTTAGAACACAATGTTTTTTATCAATGAAACATATTGACACATGACTATACTGTTGTCAGTCATACTTCCATTGAAGTTAAAAGGAGTAAGAGCAAGCCGATATTTGATAATCATTTCACAAATGTACTGCATAATCTCATAATCTAACAGATACTGAACACAAGTGATTCTACCTTTTAGTGGCAACTATGAATTTGCAGCACCCTTAATAATTTGCCATGATAAAACAAAAAAATGTGTATACTAACATAATAAAACACATTTTAAAGGTAAGCATAGTGTATATAGTATATGAGAATGTAATATATCCTTTATTAAAAATGTTTCACCATTATTTAAAGCTAGAAATAAAACAGTCATGTAATGCTCATTCATGTTACAGATTTAGTATTATTATAAACAAGACATTATTAAAGCTGAGGCAACAAGGAAGCATAACACATTAAACTGAGAATTAAACTGAGGCACATTTACATACTATAAAGTTGGAATGTGCATTTGGGAGTAGCAAGCTCCCATCATTGAGTTCCTACCCCAGAAGGCAGGCAGGAAAGTCTTTTTAAAAGATGTAGTTCAGATCCACAGTCCTGGGGTGTGAGATTTCTGGAGATAAACAAAACTGTCCAAGAGTAGATTTGGTCCGAATTCAGTCTGATCTCCAGGTCCGAGATGTGGTGTCACCTGTGCTCCTGCAAGAGATCCCAGCCTTTCCCTGGACTCTAAAGGGCAAGCAGGCACGTGCATCATGGGGGTCCTTCCACACCGGGACTCAGCACAGATCTTCTTGGTGCATAATTCTTGGGAAAATACCTGCTTGACTTCAGCAAAACTTACCCAAGTAACCCTGGTTTCACAGAATGTTTAGGGATAGATGAAAATGGGGATAATCTGTCTGGTAACAGTTTGTCTGTGTCAGTAACAAAGTGACAAATCATGAAAGTGCATTGTTTTGCCGAAGGGAAAGGTTTAGGAAAAAACCATGAAAATTGTGCCTGGGTGTTGTGGCCATAGGAGCAGCCAAGCCTATTTTTTGCACGAGGAGAATTCACTTGAGCTTCCTTCCTAGTGCCCAGATGGGTCCTTGTATGCAACCTGCTGGGTTCCTCCTGCAGCTCCAGGTGAGCAAGTTATTTATTACTTCCTCTGCTGAACTGCTGGGAGCCTGATTATGCACTGCTGATGTTTGCTTTCTTAGTTCAGGACTTGGCTGCATTTCCAAAAGAGATGCTGTTTGTGAATGGTCAAAATGATTTCTGGTGTCATCTCCACACACAGCTAGAATCAATGCAGCAGCTGGGTAGAGATTTCTTGATGTGAAAATGTGACAGTGAGCTTGGAAGTCCTGCCTCAATCCTGCCTTCACACATACCATAAAATGCAGTATCCTTCATATTCTGTCACACTGTATATAAAATAACGCAGTCCATACACCAACAGAACACTATTAATGATATACCTTGCACCTTTACTCTCTGAGGTCTTAGAAAACATCACTGTGCAAACCTGTGCTAACTGAATATTGCTGACCAAGTCCATCAGCAGCTGATTATCCCACTAACCCAGACAAACAGCAGATTATCCCACTAACGCAGACAAACAGCAGGTTAGCAGTAGATAATAAATAATAGGCTGTTATTTGCTGTTTTGACAGCAGATGTCATTTCTGAAAGGAGTTCACCCCTCGCCATGCTCAGTGTGGCAGATGAAAGGAGGAGGAGGAGGTGGAGGACAAAGAGCTCCCTGCTCTGCTTCCAGTGCTGAGGCAAAGAGTCTTCCAGGGAACTGTGAGGCTTCTTCAGGCTGCAGGAACATCTGGGTCATATAATAACAGCTCATAGGCCATGAAATTTTACGTATAGGGTGTGTGTGATTCACTCCTGGGTATTGCCATACCCTCAGTGAAATCTCACCAGTGACTGCACAAGCAGCAGGCTCAGGGATGGAGATGAGCCCTTCATAAAATCCCATGTGTGACACCACTCATGGATCAGTTCCAGAAGCCTTTTAAGGAAACACTTGGGCTGCTTGGAGCCTGCTTACTTGCCCATCTTCCCAGGCAGGTTTTGCAACTTCCTGGGAACAAAGTTCTGCCAAGGCTGGATGGTTACTGACATCCACTCCGGGAGCCCTTTGGGCTTTGTTTTTGCAAACTGGTCTGGCTGCAGCACAAGCACCCCAGGGGCCTGAACCCCACTGGGATTAGACAAAGAGTCATGATTTGGCACAGGAAATGGCACAAAATATGATCTCAGGTCTGCCATCTCCCTCCTTTGTTCTGCATGGTGGTTTGGAACCCCAGGCTGGACAGATGCTCCTGTGTATTTACGTCCTTCTGCCTGAAATCCCACAGCTGCACATGCAGCAACCCACAGGGCCCACTGCCTGCCCAAGCCTTCCTGTTGCTCACTCCTTGGACGACAGAAACTCCACTGGGGAAACAGCTCCTGCCCTGGGGCACCACCCATCTTCCTGGCTGAGATCCCAGCGTGAGGAGGGGTGGAGCAGTGGTCCCAGAAAACTGGGACAGGCCTCAAGCTGGTGCTGCAGAGGTGGAATTAGAATCATGGACTATCCTGGGTTGAAAAGGAGCCACAAGGATTATCTAGTCCAACTCCTGGCCCTGGACAGGATCAACACAAGAGTCACACCACGTGCCTGAGAGAGTTGTCCGAACACCTCTGGAACTCTGGCAGTTCAAATCCTTCTGAATTGTGGAGGGATGGAAGTGGATGAAAAAAAGAATAAATTATTTTATTTCCTCTTCACTGTCTTACTAAAAGTGCCTGGGCAATCATTTCATCCCTCAGGCTTGCTGTCACTCTTTTCTGAAGTTCTGAGCCTTCCCACCTGCTAAACACCCACCTGTCTGCTGGCCCATCACAGATGAAGGCACATCTTTTTCTACTTGCTCATATCGAGGGGAAAAACTCAGTTTGTTGAAAGATGCTTAGTTGAAAGATGTTTAACTGAGTTTTGTGAAAGAAAAACCTCTTCCAAACAATCGTGCTGGAAAGGTGAGGCTTGCATTTATTATGGAAGATATAAGGGCAGATAAGCAAGCCCAGCATGTGTTTTGCAGTCTGGCTGCTGTAGTAAAGTACAAATAAAAAGTCCCTCAACAGCTACCACAAAAGCCAGTGGACTAGTTTTTAAAAAAGGAAAATCTATCTTTGCTTTAAAAATTCACTCAATGCACCCTTGATTGCTCTGGTTTCAGGTAGCTGGCAATGCTCCTGAACTCCTGGGCCGAGATGGATGTATCCTGGAAACATCCTGGCTCCCAGTGGAAGGAGGGGCAGTGGGGACTCCAGTGGGAAACTGTGCCACCATCCAGCTGCTGCCCCATCATCATAGCAAGGGACAGAACACTGCAGTGCTCCACAACCTGCTCTGCCAGGGTCTCAGCATTCATCAGTCCAGGCGTTAAATGAAATGACTCTGGAGCTTTGTGTTCTCAACATTTATCCCGGCTATGCTTGTCCTCTGCCAAAACATGGCACAAGTGTGCTCACCCCAGTTTCTTTATCTTGTCTATAGGCTGGAAATTATTAACCCTTAACATTTTTAAGTTCCCAGTTTCACGTTGTCCTAGTTTTGGCCAAGGCCGTGAGGGCTGTGGAGCCTGGAGCTATGGGGGCATGTCTGTGTTGTTATTCTACACCAGTCACATCTCTGAAGGGGGTAGAACTATGGAATTCTCACTTCCGAGGAGGAAGGGGGTTCGCTTATGGTCAGGAAGGAAAAGGTGCACACAGAGAGTCTGAGGGACAATTTTTGTTCTTGTCTCAGGAGCCGTGCAGCACTGGCTCAAGTCAGTGAGTCAGTGAGAATTTTTTGTATGTAAATAGCCCTCTTTTTGTATACTTTTGTTATTAATATTGTTACTAGTGCTGTTACTGTCTGTTTTCTTATCCCGTTGCTGTTTCCAGTAAATTGTCCTCATCTCAGCTCAGGATTTCTGCCTTTTGTCTCTCTCACAGAGGGAGAGGGGTGGGGGGAAGGGAGCGGCGCCATGTGGCTCAACTTCCAGCTTAAACCATGATGCACATTTAAAATTTAAGTTACTTCAATTTTAAAATCACTTAACAGAGTGTGTCCAGGTTTTGCTTCTCTTGTCAGTCATTATTAATAAATAAAATAGGCCAGGGACCATTTGCTTGCTCTGGGGCAAAGCAGCACAGTGCAGCTCCCATCCACACGGCTGAACTCTGTTCCTGCCCCTATGCACTGTGGCTGAGGGAAAGCCAACCACAGGGAAAAATCAACATCCTGTGGTGCTCCCTGGCTGGTTCAGGGTGCTGTTGGAACAGTGCTAGGCAGTGCAAGCCAGCAATGATGGGGTCCGTGTTAACAGCTGAACATGCCTGTCTCGTGTGCCTGAACCCCTCCTCCAGCCTCATTTTATGTACCAGTATAGATGTACCCAGGGAGAATTAATTCATCCCAGTTTAGTTCTCTAAATCCTGATGCCTTCTAGATACTTGTAGCATATGCTCCTAAATAGCATGATTG
This sequence comes from Platysteira castanea, assembly GCA_013397175.1. Lineage (NCBI taxonomy): Eukaryota > Metazoa > Chordata > Aves > Passeriformes > Platysteira > Platysteira castanea. The sequence goes on from VYXC01007319.1 coordinate 1,387,714, forward strand.
GGAAAAAGTTGACAATTTTATTTAATTTATATCACAATTTATCTCAGTAATTTTCAACTCAGGAACTTCATGGCTCTGACCACGCAGATTGTCAAGCTGCGCAAACTTGGTCTGTAAAAGTTTAAGAACTGCATCTGCAAAGGTGAGAAAAACAGAAGAAATACACAGGTAGATGGCTCAGGGGACAGACCACACTCAGAGTACAAGGTCTAGGAAAACCTGACGGAACAAAAATCATCCTGACATGTAACACCCACACAGCCACTCATGCTTTCACCATGCAGCATCATAGATAGTTTTTAAAAATTTTCCTAAGTGATCCTGTCAACATCCTGGAGAATAAGAAAGCTGATCTGCATCCTCCAATGGTCAAGGACCACAAGGGTTTCTTTAACAGGACTAGATAAACTTGATACATTTTCAGGAAGAAATAAAACCCACAAAGACCAGTACTTTGCTATTTATTCTTCACTAAACACCTTCATGTCTTGGATAGCTTCAGCCACGTGGTGAATGGGGGTGAGGGCAGCTGGTTTTCCAGGCAACCCCTGCATAGCCAAAGCCCAAGAGTAGGTTCCTATGGTGACTGAGCACTGTAAAGCTTTTTTGCCTGGCTCTTGGGAAGCACTTTGTAAAGTAGGAATGAAACACTACTCTGCTTAAAACCTTTTCCACAGGATTTATTCACCTGTGGCCTGGCAAGCAATTAACCTGCTGCATTGCTCCTGAGGCAAGTGATAGGCACTTGAAGCCTTGAGTGTCTCTCTTAGTTCTTAGCTGTAACCATTTTTAGGACTCAGGAATTGCTAGGGCTGAAAGCTTGGAGATGTGTTATCTGTCATTACCTGCATAATTCTTTTTCACAAAAAAGATGGCCTTACTGAACTTACACAGTTATATTATGGATAGCATCCCACAGAGCAAATGCATTGTACACTGGTGTACACCGGGTATTAATGTTGTTTATTTAATTTTCTAGCAAAAACAATGACGAGTCAGATTACTGTTCATGTAATTCACAGTGTATGCCATTGAATTCTGAGCCTGTCGGCCCTGTGCCAATGAAAAAAAATTGGCATCTCTAGCCTGGTCATACTAGTTTGAACTTCAGGGAGTCAAGATTTAGCCCCAGAATCCAACTTCAAACTTTTCTTGTACTGGGTAAAATGGGTAAAAATCTACCACATCTGCCAGAGGGGATGAGAGATGAGCTGCCCCTCTGTTTCCCATGTGGTTTCCCCAGGAATTGCGTCCCCTGTCAAACTCCTGCTTTCCAGGCAGATGGTCAAGAAATATCTGTAGACTTCAGGAGCTCCGTGTGCTGCCCTAACCTGCCACAAACACATCACTTACCCGGCTCACTGGTGTCAGAGGCCATGTCACCTCCAGGCTGTGAAACACGGGGCAGGAATCATCTGGGACCATGGGCATCGGGATTGCCCCTCTCCAGGTCTGCAGCAGAGCTGGGTCTGTTGCTGGAGCCAAACATGCCCGCAGGTTTTATCTGACCTTTACAAATCGCTCCCGTCACTCCGTGTTAGGAGTCTTCCGAGGACTGACAGGAAAAACAAGTCACCCTGTGAGCAGTGGGACTAATTGGTCGTTTCCTGTGCTCGAAGCATTCATTACAAAGGGCTTTCTCTCTTCATTCAGTTATCTAATATGGGCTGAACTCTTCAGCCTCTCCCTCAGTCAGGCACTGATGGAGTCTGCTTTCTTTTCCTATTTCTGTGGAAAATAAAACCTGTGGAAAATAAAGACCTTTACAACTTCTTCCTACTATCCTGACTGTCCTGTGAATGCAGGGTTTTGTGTAGGTGTTGTACCTGACTCAGCTTATCAACACTGGGTTATCATAAATGTCAGGGTCTCTTCTCTAGGAAGGGAGTATTGCTTAATCATGTTAATTTAATCCATTTTACCATACTTCTAATCTTGGTCAGTGTAGGAGGACCTCTCTAAGTGCTCCTGTACCTAACAAGCACACACAGTATTCATCCAGCAGCCAGAAGTGCATAGAAGAGCTGCTAAACTGTACTAGAATCCTGAAATGGTTACAGATGTCCTGCAAATTATTGCTGCTGAAATTTGGTTGTATGTCCACCTATTTTGCACATAGAATAACAGAATGGTTTGGGTTGGAAGAGACCTTAAAGACATCTAGTTACAGCTCCACTGTCACGGGCAGGGACACCTTCCACAAGACCAGGTTGATCAAAGCCCCTTCCAGCCTGGCCTTGAACACTTCCAGTGATGGGGCATCCACAGCTTCTCTGGGCAACCTGTGCCAGAGCCTCACTGCCCTCACAGGGAAGAATTTCTTCTTAATATCTAACCTAAACCTACTCTCTGCCAGTTCAAAGCCATTCCCCCTTGTCCAGTCACTGCACACCCTTGTGAAAGGTCCCTCTTCTGCTCTCTTGAAGCCCTTTTTGGTACTGGAAGGGGCTGTAAGATCTCCCCAGAGCCTTCTCTTCACTGGTTATTTTGACATGCTTACAGTCAAGCTGCCTTTCCCCTGGACTGGCTTTCCATCAGAAAGGCAGGCACACATGAAACTCCGTCAGCCAGCTTTTGCCTCCCAAATTCTGTTCCCTGGGAAGCATACAGAGGCCCAGGTTTCAGCAATTAAGACATTCAGAGCTGGTGTTGTATTTCACCATGATTCTTGCTCCTGAAGGACTTTGGGCAACCCTTTGGCCTTCCTCTCTTGCATAAGCAGAGCCATGCAAGAATAACAGGAATGTGAGAACGTGCATAAGACAGACTCCTTCAGTCTGAGCTCTCTGGACTTTAAAAGCCACACAGTGCCAGTGACCACAGGACGGACAGACAGACAGGAAACTCTATCAACCACAGTGGCTGCTGGCATGAGGTTTCACTCCTGCCCCCTCAGCAGATTCCTTCCTGCCTGTTTCTGATTCATCACCACCAGCTGCTCACATCTTCATGCACTGTCCTGCGTGGTGGCCCTGGTTAGCTATTCCAGAGGAAGCGTTCCATCCTGAACTTCAGTTCTGGGGTTTTTTTCTTTTAATCAGATACACTTTGTTTCACAAAGATTATTGTAAAACTACTTCATTTTTTAACAACAAAGTCAACAAGTAGTGGCAGATCCTGGTGGTATGTGATGTTTCCCAACCAGTGAGCATTAGCTACCTCTGAACAGGGTCAGACCTGACACCACAGGTGATGCTCACTAGGTACACGAAACAGCACGAGGCTTCAACCAAACAAGCAAGGAAAAGCACTGTAAGCAGATGTCAGGTGTTGCATTCCTTTCTCTTGGTTATGGCCCTTCACAATTCATATTTGGTAATTTCTCAGGAAAAGAAAATGACATTTGGTTCAGGTCAGTAAGGTCCAAGAAACTTTTGTCCTGGTGTCTATTATCTGTCTTCATCTGTGTATTTAGATCTTCCTATGTGCCTTGTGTAAGCACCAGTCAGGGTTTAGCTGAACTTCTTTTTCAACATAAATATGGTTTTCAAGCCCGCTTACAAATTTTCACACTCTGAGGTCACACAGGATGGGGCACCTGAGAGATGCCTCATTCTGGTAAAGCCACCCATCCCTAGGGATGACATGTAGGCAGGAGGCAGGGCAGGAAGATAACTCCACCAAAACCCAGCTGTTGGTTTCACACTGACCACAGATGTGGGGCTGGTAACTGAAGAATAATCCTTGTAGGAACAGGCACTCACTCCCATTTTTGCTTCAGCAGTGGTGCCAGCTGCTGAGACTGTATCTAGGATTAAGCACAGATTCTTTCAAACAAATTTCTGCTATCAGTTATATGCATATATACAGACTTTTGCTGTAGGATAGTAAAAACTTTTCAGTCTTCTCTCTACCAATTTTTCAATCATTACTGTAAGGCAACATTTTTTTCCCTTAATAGAGAGAGATTGTAAAACACAGATGATCACCTTGGTGAAGAACAGCATTACCACATACTAGATCCAAAATGGATTAGTTGTGTATCAGAGAATCACAGAATATCAGGTTGGGAGGGGCCTCAAGGTTCATCTGGTCCAACCTTTCTTGGCAAAATCATGGTCTAGGCAAGATGGCCCTGTACCCTGTTGAACTGAATCTTAGAGGTGCCCAGTGCTGAGGAATTCACCGCTTCCCTGGGGAGAGTATTCCAATGGCTCCTCTAGACTACAACACATCAGCTTCTCTACCAGGAGACTGCGGGAAACTGTATCAAAAGCCTCCAAGAAATCCAGGTAAACAATGTCCACTGTTTGCCCTACATCAACCAAGCAGGTTGCGTTATTGTAGAAGGCAATCAAGTTTGTCAAGCACGATTTGCCTGTGGTGAATCTGTGCTGGCTTTTCCCAATAACGTGTTTCATCTGACTTGTGATAGCCCCCAGGAGGATTCACTCCATAACTTTCCCAGAGACTGAAGAAAGACTGATGGGCCTATGATTTCCTGGGTCCTTCTTTAAGCCTTTCTTGAAGATGGGAGTGACATTAACCTTCTTTCAGTCTTCTGGGATGTCCTTCAATCTTCATGACTTCTCAAAGATTACGGAGAGCAGTCTCACAATGGCATCAGTCAGTTCTCTTGAATGGAGATGAATGTTGTCAGGGCCCATCGATGTGCAGGGGCCAAGCTCCTGTAATAGTTCACAGACCAAGCCTTCCTTCATCAACTCTGCGTCTGTGTTTGCTTCAGCCTGGACTTTTGTTCCCAAGGCCTGAGGTCCAACAGTACTGGTAAAGACTGAAGTGAAGAAAGTGTTGAGAATCTCTGCCTTTCCAGTGTTCTGGTGACTAATTCAGCTCTTCTTTTGGACAGAAGGCCAATATTTTCTTTCTATTTCCACTTGTTGTTTACATACCTGGAGAACACTTTCTTGTAGGTTTTGACAACAGCTTCTCTGTCCCCATGCTGGTAGTTGGGAGTGCAAAGAGCATCCCAGCCCTTGGAATGTGACCACGGTCTTCCTCTTGCAGGTGTCCAGGGGCAGCAGTGGGGTGTCTGATTTAGAGACCCTCAGCTCTGCCACCATCTCCAGACTGCAGGGATGAGCCTTCAGATGCCTCTCTGTACTATATAGTGCAAAAACTTCTGAAAACATATATTTGTTCCCTGTGATAAACAAGAGAATATTTGGCTCCAGTATCATCATTAATACTAAAGTGAGTGATGGAAGGTGGGGGGACAGGAAAAGTTTAAACACTCATTCCTGAAACTTCAGCATACTTTTCAGCCCCCCTTCCGTCCTTGTGTACCTGAAGAAGCACAGCACAGAAGGCTGTGTGACTGCCTCTGGAGGGGAAATGCCAGCAGTGCCGTGTGAAGATTGTGCCATGGTGTTTCTCATTGCTCATACCTCGTTTTACACGGATGAGTGCAACGGAAAGGAGATGGAGGATTGATGGGAAGACAAGCAAACGTCTCAAGAGGCAGTGCAGAAATAACATGTAAAGTGCCCTAACTGGCCAGAGGAACTGTGTTGTGCAGGATCTATTTTCTCATTTATGTGCAGGAGCCCTCTGCAAGGAATAATTTCAGATCTCTTTTTTCTGTAGGGTGTTTCTAGATCAATAGTAATGCCTCCATGCTCAAGGCAACGTTGGAGTTTATGCTGCTTCATGCAGAGAAAACGTGAGGAGCCCCAGGTAACCTATAACTGCAGGTAGGGCAGGAGACGGATGGTCTGAAACGTGCTGCTGGAGTAACAGAAAAACAAGCCGGAGCAGGCATTAGAGGCAGTGGTGCTTGGTAAGGAGGGAAATGAGCTCAGTGCAAAGACTAAACACACTTTCTCAGAACAATACAACTTCTCGCATTATGGTAATATGTAAGTTCCTACCCCAGCCTAAATTCCCTCTCCAGGCAGGAGTTAGGGCAAGGACACGGCTTCAGAAAGCCTAATGGAACCACAGAAGCTGGTTAAGGATTCCCAGCTTCAGTTCCCAAACACAGGGACATCACTTTCAGCAACACCAGGAAGCTGGACTGCCTTGTTCCCAGTGCCCAGTTCTCCTTGATGTACTCCAGAGGAGTCTAAAGGAACCTCAGTTATTTATGTGAAAGAGACTTCGTTGGTTGCTGACTTGCAATGGGACATGTGACACAGGCCTGAAGCAAATCAGTGAATACAGAAATTTTCTCTTGAGAAGGCAAGGGTGGGGCAGAGGACGTGGTAATTACATGTTCTCCATGAGCACTACTTTTCTTCATTTGCCCAAAGCAGCTTTGGAGAAAGCATTCCTAATTGTGTATTTCTCATTTGCACTGCCTTCTTTGCTCCCCTCAACAAATATTCCCAGTAAGAAGGTTTGTCATTCTTTCCATGGAATCCAACAGTAGTGGTGGGATAACAGAATCCATGGTTGGTGGATGATGATCTGGCATGCTCTCTTGGAAGCCTTGACTAGTGTACTGTGATGTCAGCAGTATTCAGAGGCCAAAGCTCAATGTAGAGTGTCCCCGACAAGTCACACGTTCCTAGGGGGTATGCTGCTGTCCTCTTTCTCCTTTTCTAAGCTCTCTCTTTACTACCTCTGAGAACATCTGGAGAAGAGGACATAGAACTGAGTCCAGGATCTATACTTTGCTGAGAACTCTGCAGAATGGGACATGCTGGGAGAAGGACAACAGTGATGAATGGGGGTTTCCTGCTGAGCAAAAAGCAGGAGAACTTGCCACAGCATTTAGCTGTCATCTTGGCAATGAGCAGGGGTGTCCTTGCTCTTCACAGGCATCAAGTTGTTAACCCTAAGTCATCTTTTGACATCACCTGCTTTGCCTCAGGTAGCACTGGAATCATGTGGCTAAACACTGGATCAGTGTGAGTGCCTTTCCCCTGCCAGGACCCACTGGTTTAGAGACACTGGCTGACTCAGCTCTGCCCGTAAGACCTCTCTCCACCATGGTCCACGGAAGTGGAGAAGGTAGTGGAGTGCCACAGGAAAAGCTGCAATGCACCTCAACAGCAAAGTGAACATGCCAGTGAAGAGTCTGTTGCACAATGCTGGAGCAAAATGGAACAGAAACCCACCTCTTTGGAAACGAGCAGCAGCCTCAAAGACCTCAGTGTTTGGCTGTGATTTTCCCATAGACATGTTTTTACAGCTGTGGTTAATGTGTGACTAATCCTCACTGTGCCGTAACCACACAACCACTCCTTAGAGCAGTACGAGCGCACGGCGGGTTTGGGTTGGAAGGAGAGATGGTAACATCTGAAAATAGTACTTAAAACTGACAACACTTCTGAGCAGGATTCGAATCATTTATGTTGTGCCTGAGAAACTTGCAGCCAGGTCCAGTGTATATATATGTATAACAAAAAAGACAAACCACCTCCCGAGAACAATAAACAGTTCAAAGGCTTGTGTTCCCAGGCGGCTGTTATCAAACATTAACAGCACTATTTGAGCAGGAAGAGCAGACTCAACCAGCACTTTCAGGAGCATATGCAAACTGTCTTTTCCTCCAGTCATACACTAATATCAATAATAACAATAAAGCCACATTTTCAGTCTGAATAAAAGGCAGGTAATGTTGCTCTGAAACAGCCATATTTTCCTCTGTGCCACCCTCAGAACAATAAAACTCCTGGAGGTTCTTGAACCATTTTTCTGTGTTATGAAGACCAAACACTCAACTGTTGTTTCAAGTTATTCATAAAGGCAGCTTCAGGCTTGGATGTACTGAATGAAAAATGACATCACCAGGGCTGTGTGCTGCATGTAGCTGCACGTACAGTCCTACTCACTCTATGTGACAGTCCCTGAAGGGCTGGCCAGGCCCTGGTGTCCATTCAGAGGTGGGCTTTGAAAGCCTCTGACTATGACTGAGATGATTTTTAATTGCCAGCAAAGTCAGCTATTCAGATCTTCTCCAGGTATGGACAGATAAGCAATTAGGTGGGCCATCTGCTCCCTTGTTTGGATAGAGGCTAACTCTTTATTTTTATGCAATATCTGCTTTATTTTGAGGGGTTCTAATCTGGGGGGGAGTTGTTAAAATACAACAACGATCTTTAATGGCCTTTTGAAATTATTTCAATCTTAATTCCAATTGGTTTGATTTTGTTCTGCACAGACATCCTAAGTTTCAACACTTTTAAGCTTTCCTCAGCTAAGATTTTGTGTAAGGCAGTCTGTGTATGTCTGTTAGAATAACAAATCATGTGATTCCTTGTGGTCACACACGGGTCACACACTGGCACCCAGCACATCACCTGAGTGCAGCAGCAGTTTCAAGAGCGAGAGTGCTCATGCTTAGGCAGCATCTCCAGAGGGGCAGTCCCTTGCTCTCAGCATATACTACTTCCAAATCTGATGGGAGTCAGCTGCCAGAAAAGAGGTATCTCGTTCAGAACCTGCATTTCTGATCCCCTGCTGAGTCTCCCCTGGCACTCAAACCCTCTCCTTTCAGAAAGAGATGCAACCTGGTTTGCCACATGAAGGAAACTGCTGTCCAATCTCCTAAGGCACAAGTTCCCAGGCTTTGTTTAGAGGGACAAATGCACTGGTGGCATCAGCATAAGTTTCTTCCAGGCCCCACTCCTTTCCTCAGTGTCCCTGCCCTCACCTCAACCACCTGCAGCAGCCCCAGCTCTGTGTACAGGAGGAATCCAGCTGGCTCCCACCTATGACTTCCAGAGCTAAGGCAGGTGAGAAAGGTTTTGGTGGTGGATTTTTTAAGGCTTGGGGGTTTGTGATTGCTTTTCTCTACATGCTGTTTTCGAATGCATTGCACATCAGAGGGGTACCACAGTTTGGGGACCCCTGGCCTGGTGGCACATATTAAGCATACCACTCTCTCCCACACAGGTTTTCAGGGGCCAGGAATGCTTTGATGGTTGGCTCAGACAAGTAGGGGTTCATGCTGAGGACATTTTTATACAACAAAGTCACGTGGCTTTGGTTAAACTGGAACAGCTGTGCTCTGGGGTTTAGGATCTATCCAAATCCTAATCTTTTATTTTTAAATCACACCTATTTAGCCTTTGCTCGATGCCATTTTGAAGTAGGATTTTCTACTTTTAAAAGCACTTAATATTTTCTGACTTTTTAAAATTTAGTGATTTAGTGATTGCCCTTCCCTAGTTCCTGTTTTAATTTCTCATCGTTTCAATTTCTCATTTCTCATTTAATTTCTCACACATAGCTGTGCATCCATGCAGATGCATACACAGTCACATGTACATACATACCTGTGCACGTGCACAAAGCAGAGTACAAATCACCTTTTGTTATCATCTCAAAGAACGCTCTAGAAGGCTGCCTATCTGCTTTTCTATGCTAAAGGAGGAGAGTAATAAACTAGAGTAAATTTTAAAAAACAAAAAAAACAGGGTAAGAAAGAGGAAGGGTTTTTAACTGGTCTCTGTGTTCTTTGCATAGACTATTGGCTGAAGGACATCCCACTAGCTCAGGAACATTTTATACTGTAAACTTCCTGAGCATCCAGCTTTGTTTTCAATACATTTGATCTTTTCTCCCTACCATTACTAGAATGATTCTCAAAGTTTTTAATTTTTTTAATGTTCATACTGGCCAATTTCTTCTTTTTTTTTTTCTTGTTCTCGTATTATTCTTTTGCCTAAATTGCTCATCCTCATCTTTGGTACTGTCCTGTACCATGACAAGCATGCAGACAGCAACTGTGTGACCTGTCAGTCTGTGTTTTCCTGAGCTGGACAAACCAAACACCATTAGTTTACTGTGCGAAGAGACTCTGTTCTCCCACATGATTTTAATGTTTTTCCTCTGTTCATTCCCAGCATGAGTTAACCCTAGACTGTGTAAGTGATGGTAAGCAAAGGGCTCACTAGTTCTTTGCCTAATGGTACCCATGATGTCAACAATTCCCTCTACTTGCTGGAAATATTTGCTGACTACTACATCCTGTATTGACTTATTTTTCCCTTTCTTACAGCTACATCACACATAATTATTCTAAAACTGACTAATTCACCTAGCCCTTTCTTCCTCTCTTATTCCCTGGTTAGAACAGAAATTCCTTTTGTTATCCCCTTCAAGCTTGACCTTGTCCCATTGAAGTTGATCCTAAATGTTACTAGTCAGAATATTAACGTGTCTTTCATACTCTAAGCTGTCAAGGGTGCCCAAATTCCCAACAGCAAATGTAATTCTGTGTATTTCCTTCCATGTCAGACAGTATTTAGAAAGATGTCTCCAAAATGAGGTCTCTTCTCCCTCCTAACTCTCTGCCTTGCAGACCCTGCTGTTCCTTAGCTCACTCCTCACTTTACAACTCTTCCACTAATCCCTAGCTTCCTCCTTTTGATTATTCATTTTCTGTGTGGCACAGATAACTTGCTTTAGCGAAGTTCAATTACAAAAGATTGCCTTTGACTGAAAAAAACCCTGCTATCAAAAAGGAAGATATCTGTTTAGTCAGGCACAATCTACTTTTGGTGAATCTATTTTGTATATTGTCTGGTATATCATCATCCCACCTTTTAATTTCTCTATCCATCAGATCCTTTTGTAAGACCCTGCCTACTGCTGAGACTGCACCTTTTCCTCTCCTCTTTCCTTATTGAAGACACCGCACTTCATTTTCTGCAGTAAAATTGCTGTCCTCTAACTTGACAAACTTATTAAAAATTCTGTCCATCAGGCTTCGAGTTTTATGAGCTAAACACCACCCCAGGATGCAAAATAACTATTTGGTTTTGAGCCTTTACCTCACGTCTTGCGAACTTAAAAGGTTGGGTTTTGGTTTTTTTTAGTTTGGCAGCTATCTCAAATGGAGCAAATTTCACCCTGCGCCTTTATTCCACTACTCATTTTCATCAACATACATGCTAGTCGTGATGAAGACTCAGATAAGGCATTTATGAAATGCCTGGCATAGTTTTTCTTCTCAGCACCCCTGTGGAGTGGCCCTCTTTTTTTCCTGTTCTCTATTTCAATTACAAGATTATACAGCCTTTTAGATTTGCTTTAGCTTCCTTTATAGGCTCTAATACAACCTGACGAAGTGAGAATTGTGAAAAGTCCTCCTTCTCTCACAGTTTGCCTTCTTTGACATTCAGTGCATTTACACCCTCCAGCTCATTTTTCCAGAACAAAGAAAGGGTCAAATTTTTCTGCCAGCCACATTCTTTGCATCTCACTTGTGAACAAGAGCAAATGTGATAATTGCTCCAGCATGGATGAAGAAGAAAGTCAGGAAGCACAGTGAACAGAAATGTGACTCAGGAAAACCCAGGCCAACCTGTGCCAGAGGCAGACCAGCCCTTCTGTAGATAAATCTCTCTTGGTACAAAATTTCTCTCAAGTGGGCACTGAGGATCAGACAAGTGTTGCACTTGCAAGGATTTTCACACAGGAATTTCCCACTTCCCTCAGCACTTCATTTTATTCCCTCCCCGCTGCCTTAACTTCACACATGATCGCTGAGTATAAAAGGGGAAGCAAAAGTCTTGGTAGCCCCTAGGGAAATGAATTCATAGCTGGTTAGGCACTGAAATGCAAACCAGCCAACTCTGATCTTATACAAGTCTTTTACCCTGTTTAAAGGGCTGGCAAAGTGGGCATGAAGTTAAAAGGCACTTTTCAGCTGTGTTTAGCTATGGAAGCAAGACTTCTAAACTCAATCTTTCAATTCTTTTGCCTGATCTCAAAACTTTCTGATTACCAAGATTCTTCCAGATGTTTTTTGTGGTAAACATAGCCCCCATGGTTCCAACGTAAGCAAGAGGAGTTTATAAACTCAAAATACAGTGGCTAATTTACAGAAAAAAAAGTAAGTTTCTTGCAGTTCAAAACCTTTTGAAAGAAAATAATTGTAAAGCTGCAGTAAGACCCACCCAGACAGACGGCAGGTCCTGACTTCCCTGTTTTGTGAAAGACATTTTCCTCTACTTCTGTGTGCTCCATCTCCTCCCACACAAGCCATAGTGCCCCAGAGTAACTGATGTTGCACAGCAGAATTCCAAGGACAGGCCTGCTCTGTTCTTCCCCCTTGGGGGTACAATCTCCAATTTGTCTCAAAAAGCAGGTTTTAACAGAAAGGCTTGGAGCTGCCCTCCTACAGTCCTCTCTGATCTCAAACTCCTGAGGGCAGAAGATGTGGAGCAAGAGGAAGCCCTGTGGAAGATTGACAAGTTTTATCACCATTTTAGGGATGGTGACATGCTGTACAAGGAGAGGTCCTGAAATCAGAACCAGCATGAAATGTTGCAGGGCTCTAACAAAGCCATTTTATTCAAGTCTCCACCAGAGCCCGTTTGTATCCCACACCAGTGCCTCCAGCAAAAGCAGCTCACTGCAACCAGGACACCCAAGGCTGGGTGGGAGGGAAGCAGGCCACACTCTTACCCTTCCAAATGAACTGAATTTCTGTGTCTTTAGCCCCAAAATTCACAGTTCTGTAACCCAAATTCCTTAAAGACCTAGGCGGCCTTAAAAACAACATCTACTTTTTGAAGTATTATACACATCAATGTTCACAGACCAGACACATTCTTGCCAAAATGCCATTTATTGCAGTATACCTTTACATGGCATACAGATAACCCAATGTTGCATTTTCTGTCAGAACTCATATTTCATTTGTACCACTTAAATAACACAGAATGTCATGTTTGTTTCACAAACTGTCAGTTAAGACTACCAAAATATACAGTTTTTTCCTTTTCCCCTAACAAGGTTGTGAGGTACAACTGAATTTTACTACTTTATCTTCCTGTGCTTTACAAGAACCTTTTCATAGATAGACCTATCAAACATTTCTACATTCCTATACAAAGCAAAGAATTACAGCTGAAATTAACACCATTTGGTCATTGCATTAACCTATAAAAATTCATTCAATTAAAAAAACAAAACAAAACAAAAAAACAACTGAAAACAGAATAACCCTAACAAAAAAACATAATGGTTGTTGCAGCTTTACTTTAAAAAAACCAGCCAGTTACACATATGCACAAGTTCTCCATGTGCATAAAGAAGAGTTTGGAATCAAGACATTTTGGGGTTTCTTTCTTGTGTTTGCAGAGAAGGCACCAATTTTAGCTGCATGGCAGCTCAGGAGTGTTTTATACTTCATTTAAATTACACAGGTTTTTAAGTTTGACTGTTAACGTGCAACATTTGTACCAACTGTTGCAATATTCTCCAGCATACTCCGATCATTCCCTCTGGCTCAACAGTACAAATATTTACATCAGGTGTAAACACTCCTTCCACCCACCCCATACGTTCTGCACTGCGTGACAAGGAACTGAAGTGGCAAGAAGCTACCCAAAGGCAGAGCAGAAGTAAGGCTTGCACAGAACACCACACTTGTGTTTGCTCAGTTTGAGATACTCTGGAGAACTCCACAGCCCCAGTGAGGCCCCAGTGCCTGACATCTGACAGCACACTGACCACACACAGCTTCAGGCATCCAGACTTTGCTCAGGAGGTGCTTTTCGGCCCTTACTAGTCTGACATCCCTGGAGTGGCTTCTCTCCAAAGTGCAGGAACAGCTTCCGAGGAGCCGCTCCGGAGTAGCGAGAGTCAAGCGCACCAACTGTTGTATCTGTTTAAGGCTACCTACACTCAGCCTTCCCCAGGCTCATTTCAGATGCTTCTCTACTCCTTAGCTGCAGTCATGACGTGCTGCTTCCCACCTCCCACCCCTGTGTGCCACGGCACCCTGTGGCACAGTGGGCAGACGACGTTCAGAGACAACCACGGTGAGCAGAGGTGCTACAACACGCCCCCGGTCGCCTGGTACCGCACGGCAGCACGGGGTGAGATCGTCTGCAGCAGGACAGCCCAGCCCCAACTCAGCACCTAGGAAAGGGAATGTCTGAGATGAGGCTGCTTGGAAAAACCCAATTCTTACCTAAGCCTTGAAAGAGAGAGAGATGGTAGTGGGACAGTCCAACACTATGGGTAAAATTAACTCTCTGCGCAGTTTTGGGGTTCTTGGGGTTTGGTTTTCGCTGTGTATGTACCAACTGCTTAGGAGCTGGTTCTGAGTATGGAATAATGCTTCCAAAATACAAGTTATTTTAAACCACGTGACAGTCATTTGTTTACCCTGTCCCTCACACCTCCTTTTGGTAGAAATCAAGTTCAGCTTGATGTTTCATAAGTATTAAGTGCTCCAAATACAGCTGTCAGAAAGAGCTAGAGGATTGCAGCGTGCCTAATGTCTGCCCAGCGCAGCCACTTGTTACACTCAAAACACATCTATGAGTTAAATAGGAAGGATCCCTGCTAAAGAGAATTTGAGCACTGCTAATTGGTTATTCTTGCTAGCCCTTTCCCTAAATATCAAGAGTTTTATACATACAGTGCTCCCTTATCTTCTCCCCACCGCCTGTCCCAGCAGTCTTTAGATAAACCAAAGTGAGTTTAGGAACTTGCAGTCCCAATTCTGTTAAAAAAAAAAAAGAAAAAAAGTTGTGCAAGAAAGCAGGGAATGTTCAATGAATCCAGATCTACTTTGTAGTTATAAAATTTCCAATGGCAAAGTGGTAAGGGCAAATAACCCAATGATCATATGGCTTAAGTTTAATGCAAAGCACACTAGGAGGTCCACGTGCAGGGAGAGAAGAGTTCAAGAAAGATGGAATAAGAAGTGTCCTGAAGATCAGTGTTTATGCATAGAATTCCTCTTGTTTGTGTGGTTTTTGGTATCCTCCATTAGACTGTTTTGGTTCATCCAGTGAATAGCTGCCTTCATCTTTCTTCTTCATTCTGTACAGCATAAATACAACTAGAAACACTGCAAACACCAAGCCTACAAGTCCTCCAGCAATAACACCTGGAAGGAGAGAAAAAGGCACAGATTATTCTAGGTGCCATACCAGATACTGCTACTATGATTTTAAGTTCCAGACTGTTTCTTATCGGTCCCTGACTTAATAACTTAAATTAATTTGTCCTTGTGCCCCCTTTCAAGCCAGTTTCCCTGCCATTACCAAGCACCTGCTCAAATACACCAGCCACTCCTAGGGACATGGATCTCCCAGTGGGCCATACTGCAAAGCACACAAGGCTATGGTGTTCAACCCTGGTAATTTGACTGAGGCAGCAACAGAGAAATGTTACTGTAACTTTTCAGAGGAGCAAAGGAATAGCTTTAAACGAAGTGGCAGATAAAGCAGCCATTGCTAGCTGCTACTGGCAGACTAATACATGCCCCGTTAGAGTTCTGACAACACAGAATCATCACCCTCATTTCAGAGGTCTAATATAAAAGGTTGGCTTCCATGTTCAGAGATGTATTTGCAGAACTGCAGGTTCTGCTGCCTGGAGACTCCTACAGGAATCTGCTTTTACCACCTAGAAATCCAGAATATCTGGTACCTCCAAGAACTTCTTTTCTGTCCATAATTCCCGAGGCTCCTGCTGCTTTGGCATTCCTCTCAGAGTCAGCCAGTACTTCTGAGTTCTGGGTGGGGACCAAATCCTCGTCTTTAGTCAAGATGAAGTCTCCCTGTTGGGACATACAAGGCAGGTTATTCATGTTTCTCACCATGTCTGTTACTGGAGACTTTTCCTCAGCTTTGTTTTCTCTCATCTAAAAGCCTCCACCAACATAACCTATTAAGCCAATCACTGCTTCTGACAAATTAACACCCTGTCCCGCCAAACCAACTTACTACATGCTACTAGAGCCATCTCCCTGGAAAGGGTGTCAGAACTATTAGTCCTCACCGGGTCTCCAGAGCCATCTTCAGAAACCTCCTCATGTGTAGGAACTACGTCCTTTGGAGCTGTCGCCGTGGGGGTGGCAGCGATGTCTCCCTCACGATGGACAGTAGAGTGGGGCTCGGGCACACCCTTGGTGTCTGGGGCATCAGAGCTGGGGATTTTAGGTTCAAGCTCATGGACAGCTGAGGCTTCCGATGGAGTTACATGAACCACAGAAGGAAAGTGAGCAGTGGGGCTTCTCACTGTTGTTGTGACCACGTGGCTTGTAGGTTTCACATCAGGTGAGCCCAGGATGGATACTTCGTCCTTCACAGCTACAACTGGTTCCTCTGTCACTAGGTTACTGGTTGCAGAAGGAGATATTACTTCCTTTTCAGTTCGGCTCTCAATCCCAGGAAATGGCTGTTCACTGAAATCCACTGGTGCTGCCAGTACTGAGGAATTAGTTGGTTGTCCTGGGATTCTCCAGGTGCGAGACCGGTCAGTCAGGGGACCTGCAAAACAAACAAACAAAAAAATATTATCCTTGGCCAGTTTAGAGACCTATTAATAGGATCTTCAGGACACTGGTCTAAGGAGGATGCCTAACCTGCATAGCCAACTTTCATAGTAACAGTAGTTGAGTTTGTAATTCCTCATCCCTTTCAGTGGAACACGGAAGGGACAGACCAATCTGGTATTCAGCAGTACTTTGTCAGGCATCTGTTCCTCCCGAAGGCAAAAGTGCCTGTCTGTTTGTGGTGACGTTGACAAGGGAAATCTGCTTTCAGTACACTGGTTCCTGAGGGTAGTTATCAGAGTCTTTTTCCACAAACACTTTGATTTATTTGGTAGTCACACCTTCAGTCTCTACAACATTTGGCACTGATTTCAGGGTCTTAATTTCTGCAGAGTTTAATCTAAAATACAAGCCTGTGGTTGGAAAGAAGCAGGATACCATGCTTCAGCTTTCAATAGCTTGCCCTTTTCTCACTAGCATCCCCTCAACTTCAGCACTGAACACCGAAGGTCTCTCTCATGCAGTTTAGCAATCATTTTTATACACTTTGTCCCCTACCCTAAATCCCCTTTATCACTTATAAAAAATTATGGCCCATGGGAACATCCACATCCAATGACAGATAAAGTTTGCACTTCATACATGTTGGTAGGCTGGGATTTACACACCCTCAAATGTTACCTCCTACCTGCTCATAAAGGCCTTGTTAAAATCTCTTCCCCATGAATAAAGAATCACTCCAGTTTCATAACATTCTTCACACAACATCTCCCATTAGCAGTCACATGGAGCCTACCTCTGCTTCTGTTCCCTATCAAATCTCCTACAGCTCATTTTCTACTTATTGTTAGTATCTCAAGGAATACAAGATTAAGAGATTAGGCCCTTTCTCTGCTCCCAGCCCTCATATTCTGGGGCAGGGGTGTGTTTGGATTCCTCCCTGCACGCCCCTTCACTTGGGTGCTCACAGAGATCTCGATTGCCACGTCCTAGAAGGATCAAGCACTGACAGTACAAGTGCTAATAACTCACCTGCACCTGAACCTGAGAACGCGTCGTCTTCATCACCAGATGAATCAAGGTCTTCAGGGGGAAGGTTCAGATTTGTAGTTTGCTTTAAAGACAAGAGCAAACAGATGAGTCAGTGGTGAGATTGAAGTTATCATGTTGCTTGCACAGAGTTTTTTAGGGGCTCCTAGAGGTCACATAAACTTTCTTTGTTCAGATCACATTTTTTTCATCTTCCCTCATTCCAGCTCCTCTCCCAAAAAGAGTAGTTCTGGTTAGTCTGTTTGGTGTTGGAAAGGTCAATCTTGCAGTCTCCCTTCTCTGCACTGCTTCCAGGCTGCAGTTGCTTTGGTAAAGAAGAAAGCAAGGAATCCATTCTGTGCTGCATCCCGGTAGCAGGCAATGCTCAGTCCTTACCAGCCTGCTTCAGGTGCTGACTGCTCATGTCTTTGCTATCCACCAACCACTCCATCTGCAAATCACTGCATTAATTCTAAGGAGCAGAAAGGAAGGGGAGGCAAAGTAGTTTGTCTTCTCTCCTTTCTTACTCAAATACTGGTCACATATCTGAAACTACAGGACATAGCTGGAAGGAGAATCAAAGTTCCTTTTTATTAAGTGGGAGGACTCAAAATAAGCCCAGAGATAGAAGTCAGCCTTCCCTGACAGAGAGTAAGCCCAGAGCTTTGTCCATCTGCACTCCAAGGAGTACACTAATCAGCACAGAAATTCAGCTGCTGAAACAAGAGGCCAACCCCCTGTTCTATGGCACTTGTTTGTCAGAGCATACAACATTCAAAGCTGTTCAGGATCTCCAAAGACGACAACACACTTTTAGTGTTTACTAATTTACTAACTGCAGAGTGATTACTTCATGCATCTTGTTGGCCTGTGCTGTATGCACTTACTGCTCCTATCACTACAGCATGCCTGGCCCTCAGCTCATGACTACCTCAAGGTTTATTTCTGCAGGGCTACTATTACCTAACCAGTCATTTTCCCTTCTCAGAGTTCAAACCAAAGCCCTGTAAGTCACTTCTTCCAAATTTCATCTTTTTGACACCCAACTACATTCCCTGTTTTCTCAAGTTTTGACCTCTGTCCCATCGTCAAGTCACCTTTGTCACCCCTTTCCAGCACTGCCACCCCCAAGTTTAGAAGCTGCATTGAATCATCCAAGCTGTGGGATCCCTATGATCCCAAAAAGTGAAAAGTCTCATCTTACTATGTCGAAAAAGGGCATACATTCTTGCCGGCTTTGCAGCCAGGCCCACTGTATTTCTCTAGTTTGCATTAACACAGTGTCACTTAAAAATGAATATAACACTCATCCTCATCCCAGAGGTAGCCAGCCCCAGCATGTACTGTCAAAGCAATCCAGCTCTGTAGTTGTTGCTTTATTACCTACAATGTGTTTACTGGTCTTATCTCCTTCTCATTCTTTTTAAGATACCAGGTTTATCCAGTTTTCTCTTCCATCCTTAATACCTTATCCGTTCCCCACATTTCCACAGAACAACTAGCTTCCAAGGTGGCTAAATAGCCCATTAGATTACACCTCTCTGAAGACAGGTATCCAAGTTGCCACCAACCTATTCAGACCCAAGATCTTACCCCTTCTAGGCAACTACTGTAGTTTATGATTTTTTTTTTTAAATAACAAGAAAGTAGGAACAAAAACCCCTCAAACTTTTTTAGCCCTTTCCTTCCCTACTGAAAATAAACCCCCAAAGCACTACTCCTTAAGCTTCTGCAAGCATATTTTTAGAGCAATTTGCCCTTCAATCTCTTGCTTAACCACAAGTCATGAGGTAATCTGGATTTTTAGATTTGTCCCTCCTTGTTTGCACTGTGCTTTTGCACCCTTCCACAGAAAGTAGGTCAGATAAGTACTTCCCGTGTGTTTTCCTTCTTGTGTCGGAGGGCGGTGACTCACACAGGCTGATCTCAGTACACTTCAAATATTAAAGAGTACGAACTGTTGGTGCATAAAGAATAAAGAAAGAACTGCCAGGCTGCCCAAACTCAGCTCCCTCGTGTGCCCTTTCCAGTATGCTTAGAAGATAAGTGAGGCTTTAGAAATCGCACCATTTTTGTTGATGGGGGGGTTGGGGACCATGTTTCTCCCTGACTTCTCACACCAGCAGTGGCAAGCACAACCCTTTGTTCTTCCACTCAGCCTGGCTGAGTGCAGAAGGGGAATGTGTTGCTAAAGGTGGGGGTTGCATCCTCCTCTCAGTGGGAAGACTTCCTAGAAGCAGCTAGAAAACAAATTCTCCAGCTTTTTATTTAAGTAAGGGACTGCCAAGACAGCTTAAGATTGTATCACCATACGCCTTCACCTAGGATCAAGGCTGCCTTCCCCCCAAATCTGAATATTCAGAGGTAGCTCATACAGATTTCTAACAACATCTGGACAGACTGATCATCTGCAGACCTCAACAACCCTCCTGAACTGCTCACAGACTGTCAAGAAATAAAATGGCAACTCTTGATCTCGACTATTGAGCCTGCACCCCTTCCCCTCGTGGGTTTAGTAAGTGAGGCCTGTTCAGTCATGCCACACTTTGTTCTTACCAAGTGTGTCCAGCTACCCTACCCTTACACCTCCCCTCACACCTGAGCTCTGAGCCTCTTCCCAGGCTGCTGCAAGCCCTGCTTCTCTCCACAGCCTTTGTTATGTACCTGTTCAATTCCTAGTTGGATTTCTGTATCTGAGCAGGGATAGTGAGGTTCTCCTTAGAGGAGGGAAGCCCAGTGCAGTCCAGTCTAAGCCAGTGGAGACCCATGGTGCTCCAGTGCAGAGCTGTCCAGCAGCTGCTCAGCACCCACCCTCCAAACACGAAGGCACACTCGGCCCAGTCCGGGTCCCCTGAGGGTGGCTGTTGCACTTAATAATAGCAAACATGAATCAGGATCAGTAAAGTCTGCTTTCCACAGTTTTATATGAGAACTTAGTGAAGTTACATGTCCCAAAGTGTCGTGTCCCCAGCTGCTCCTCTGGGCATTGTGGTACCTCCCTTTGACCAGGTGGTCTGAGGCTTGGGATCTGAGAGGGACTTTCTTTGGCCCAAATACTCAAGGGACAGTACAGGATTTTGTACATGTGGACAGCAGCCAGAATACCCACAAAGTGCTGTAACCTCATGACATCATCCGATTTCATGACACATGAGCATTAAGGAACATTTGCCCAATTTATGTAACTCTATGGTTATATAAAGACTGCATTTCTTGCTCTATAAATTACAGCCTCAATGGGCATAAAACCCGTGTAACTTCCTCCACAAAATACAAGTACTTCAGAAAGGCCATGCTTCTATAATGATCTGCTGCTGAAGCATTTCAGACACAGCAAGGTTAGAAAACACTGACTCAGGACAGCGTCGGAAGAGACTGAACTAATTAGGGTTTGCATCAGGAAGACAGACTGTGCTGTTCAAATAACACCTCATGGTCAAGGTTTTTCCACGACCTTTTATTGAAGCTGAGTTACACCAATGGGAAAGATTTTGATTAGCCAAGAGGATTAGGGGCACAGAACACTGGGTTGTGCTATCATACAAAAGAGCTGAAAATAAATTCCAGCTTAAAACAAGCTTACTCTACCTTTCAGACAGTGGATCCTTTGAAGGATCTCTGATGGTGTCTCATGTACTCTAGTAAAAAAAAAAATCTTTAAATTCTTATCATGCACCTACAACATGTTGCTTTTTTACCATTTAACAAGCTTGTATGGTTTTGTTGGGGTTTTTTTAGCAGTTCAGACAAGTGGTTGGAAATACTTGTCCAGTCATTTTGATTTGCTGCCACTGAATTCAGCTGCATGTGAGACATAAAATTGTTAACAGTATTTTTGATATGCTTTAACCAGTTCTCTTTAACCAGTGGAAGACCCTCTTCCCCAAGGATCAAAGCAGCCTGTTTAGGGGAAACCCTGGGGTGACTTAGCTTCTGCTCTTGCTGAGCACTGCATTGTTGCAGAACAATAGTTATTCAGTTCTGCTGGGACAACCAGAAAGCTGCTTAGTGGCACCTTCAATTTAATCAACAATGGGCCAGGCTTTCACAACTCATTAGCAATATTATTGGATCCAGAAGTCTGACATAGTCCAGACTTTTTTTTTTTAAGTATGATTTTTAACAATTCTTCAGTCTTCATCTTGGTCAGTCTCAAAACATGAGTCCTTCTGTGCTTATCCCATCAGCTGCCACAGAGCTCCCTCCTGCTACAGCAGAGATCTGAAGTACTCTCTCATGATGAAGGGGAGATTTGTAGTTGATTAGTTGATCTAACCCTTCCCAAACTAGGAACCACATTTATTTAATTTGATACATGCAAAAGGAAAGAGCTTTTCTCAAACTGCTCTTTGAGGTAAGCAAAACCACTGGCTCTGCCACAAGCTGCTACAAGCCCTTAACTAGATTAAGGATGATTTGTATCCCACTCTTATTAATCCTAGTTAGTGATCTGCAGTGTCAAAAACACTTGAAATCCTCCATTATCTGAATAAAGCTGCTAAATTTGCACATTTATTTCTCCTAATAAATCTTTCTTACTCAGCTGAAAAGGAATGAACTGTAATGAACTCTCCCACCTCAAACACCTCCCTAACCATCCTGCGAGAGTATTCCAACTGCATGGGAAGGAAAACCAATGGTTTGCTCTTGTTTAAGAGATATATAAGAGTGAGACAAGCATTTGCCCTGTAATTTGGCTACAACAGAGCATCCAGAAGAATACTTCCACAAGGATTTGAACAATTAATTCTGAAATAAACTCAAACAGAAAGGTTTGTCTTTCACCTTTTCCTACACACTGAAGAGCAGAAATGCTATCTGAGGCAGAGCAGCCTGAAGAGATTCTAACCTCAAAGTAATATTGTTATAATGTGGGGGGAAGACAAAACCACCTGCTGAAAGAAACTTTAGCTTTGTTAAACTTTGATATCCTGCAGTTAATAGCCCATGCACAATTAACCATGCCCCAGATGTCCACGGTCTGAAGACAGCTTAAATGGTTAAGGGAGGAAAAAAATTGAGAAAAAAAACCACCCAACAACTGAAAAAAATCCCCATATAAAAACCACCACCAGCATCCTCACCTATCCCCCTTCTTTTACAGTCATACAGACTGCTGGAATTAAGTTGGCCATGCACACCTTCGCTTTTAACAGTCAGCCATAAATTCTGGAACAGCAGAAACAGAGCTGATGCTATTAATGGCAAGTCAAGAGTGGAGCTTGCATGCAAGTCTGTTACATCAGAACTCAGCAGCAGTGTGGCACCACCTCATCTAAATTCTCTTGCAGTTGTCTCTCCTGCTACTCATGTTCATGAAATATTTCTCTTCCTAGACGAGCCAAAGATGCAAACTAACAGCACAGGCCAAAGAGTGCAAAGACAGCTACAAACCATCCTACAAAGAGTCCAGGGGTTGGACAGCCTAAATTTAAGCATTTTACATTTTATCCCTGGCTAGTGCTCCAATCAAGGACTGTCTTGATGGCAGGGTGGTTGGAACTAGGTGGTCTTTATGGTCCCTTCCAACCTAAACCCTTCTATGATTCCACGAAGTCACCAGCAATTCTTACTTCCTCGTGCCCTCCCTGTTTCAGATGGTGGTGTTCTCCTGTGCCCTCAACAACCTTTTGATGTATATCAAAAGCATCCCCACCCTTCCATCCACCAGTCTGTGTCACCAGGAGCAAGGCTGCTTAGTGGCTCACAGGGTGCTCCTTCCAAAGGGAAGCAAGTGGAAAGTAAAGGATGCTCTTTCACTCAGCAAGGCAAGCACCATTTTTGCAGAAAGGGGTAAGCAAGGCAGTTAACCTGGCTGCTTGTCTATCAGATCATTATAATCTCGCTGCTTGTCTATTAGATCATTATTAGTATAAAGAAATATGGAAAATCTTGGTTAATTGCATTTTACTGGCCTCCTCTTCTATTTTTGCCTGGCGACTTGAGAGAAGAATTATCTTTGAGGGAGAAGTCCTGGTTGTGTTTGAACTCCCTGATCATCACACAGTAGCTTCCTCCTGGCACTCAGCTCTCAAAGGCAGCAAAACACCTTCCAACAGCTGCTCAAAACAGGATGAGCACTCTTAGGATCTATTCCACTGGGCAGAACAAAACAGACTGTAGACTGCCCACTGTTCACCAGGCTTTGGTCCTCCTTTTCTCCAAGCTGTAGGAGCATACCCTGATCCTTTGCACGTGGCCAAGGAAGAGCATCCAGCTACTCCACAGGCAGAGCAGCCAGAGTCCCAATGCTTCCAGAGGCTTCACACTATTGCCCAATCAGCTTTACATTTTCTCCTTAATGTGACAGAGCAACTTTTTAAATTAAGTATGGCAGAAACACAGCAATCAACATGCCAAGAGCAAAAATTAACCAGCCTGTCGCCATCAGGTTGAGTTTCACACTGCACAGCGGGTCCCTTTAAACTCCCACCTCCCACAAGAGCATGTCACTTCATGCTTCCTGGACCATCCCCTGCATGTCTGTTTGTGCACTCTCATGGTGAACCAGATCAGGGAACTGGTCTTGTTAAACAGAACAAAAGAAAAAAACAAAACAAAGAAAGAAAGAAAAAAGAGGATAAAATATCATGCAAAGAATTTTCCAGCAGGACCAGTTTCCCAATCCTACTCAGTGCATGAATGCACAAGTGTTTGTGTTGGCACAGGGCAGAGCGTGGCAGCCAGGGCTGCTCAAGCATTCACACAGACTCACAGCCTGCGTTCTGGGATGCTGACACTCATTCCCCAACCCGCCATGCATTATGGAAATGCACATCACCAGACTGCAGGCAACATGCAAATCAGAGGCTGACTCAGAGGGCCACACAGGTTCATACAAAAATGAGCAAGGACAGGGGCTGTAGGGAGAGTTCTTTTCTGCAGTATTTGCTCACGATGGATAATGTTTGTTCCAAGGTCTGACAGCAGTGCTTTTGAGTCCTCCCAGTCCTCCTCGGGGTAGGAGTATACAATAGCAAAGGCTAGACAGATGTCTTGTTCAAACGGGAGCAGTTCTACTTTCATCCTGGGCCACCTGAACTTTACAGGACGCCCAGTGCAATTCCCATTTAGTCCTGGACAAAGAGTACATTTAACATCCTTCAGCAGAGAGGGCTGGGCAAAGCTGGAGTAGCTGGAGTTCCAGAGGGCTACAGATTCCACTGCAGGGGAAGCTCATGGCCACGCACACAGCAGCAGGGACAGCACACCAGCTGTGCACGGGAGTCCTCTGTGCCAGGAGTGCACAGAGCACCATGCCAGCTCTGATGCAGAAGAGCTCAGCTGCCTCTCAACTCCCTCTCAGCCAGCTCCGCTAGAAGCCTGGCCAGTCCTTCAGCAATACAGAGAAGTGAGCCACAGCCAGTGCTCCTGCCTTGTCACCTGGACAACATATCAGGCAAGTAAGTTACTACACACTGCTTTGACTCACATCAATCTGCTCCTTCCAGTCAAGCAATGCAGCCCAGGCCAAAGCCTGAATCTCACCACAGGTCAACACATCCACAGACGTGGCACACAACAAGCACACAGCTTAACTCTGCATCAGCAACAGGCCATCACAATGTGGCCAAAAGTGGGGTCCCTTTTGTCTCCCACATTCAAGGCAGCCTCTGCTTTGAAGATGCAGTCTAATGAGAAAGCTCATTTTCCTGCAGCTAATCTCATGAGAAGCAGCCAGTTCAGTTTTATGTTATAAACCACCTTTCTTTAGAGATCCTTCCCTGCAGCTCTTTAACATACTTGACAGTTCAGGCATTTGTTTCTTGAGCTAGCACAAGAAAGCCAATGTACAAGCTCAAAGGGTTGTGCAAAGTAGGTGCAGCTCACTGAGGCCATTCATCCCGGAAAATTAACTTCAATCTACTTCAGCTGGCTTGAGAGATGAGCGGTGAGCTGCCTAAGTCAAGACCAGGCAAACCTAGCTTGTCCTAAAACCCTCTGCAAAACCAGCAGAGAATATTGATTCTTACAGCAACAGCCACTTCATCTTCTTTTTTAGAAAGGAACAGACCAAGAATTGCTTGGTTCAGCAGAGGCTAGAGGTGGGCCACCCATCCCTGAAACCTGACTAGGTAAGGCTAAAGAGGGGAGCATGCTGGCAGGCAGAAGTTCTTTATGAAATGCAAACCTATCCAGCAGCCCAAACCATTACCTATGCATAGTGGTAACTACAGCACAGATAAATGTGACCCTTTTGCTGGCAGAAAAAACTAGAAGTGACAGTATCTAAATCCCTGCTGCCTCTTCCTCCTGCACACATGCAGCCCCTGCTGTGGAGTTCAGGCAAGTGAGGAAGAGCAATTCAACTCACACAAGGCATCAGCAGCCACAGCCACATAAGAGACTGGACTTTGCAGTGTTGCCTCCAGCACATATAAGCACGCTGAGCTTTTGTCTTCAGCATCCTTTGCCAATTATTCCCAACCAGTTGACCTGTGGTTGGAGGCAAATTCCTCTCCTTGCCTCATCTCTTGACACCCACTCACCCTGTTTAGGGATCAGCACTGAGGACTGTCATTGGAGTCAAACTTGCTACAGAATTAGAGTTTCTGACAAGTGCAACAGGGGGCTTCAGATTGCCTGATTGCTCCTTAACAGCATGTGTGGGCTGGAGAAGCCAGTCTCCTCTCTCCATACACCTAAGGAACCACCCAGCTCCCAGTGAAGCAAACCAGGTGGCATTACAG
Organism: Platysteira castanea; assembly: GCA_013397175.1. Taxonomy (NCBI): domain Eukaryota; kingdom Metazoa; phylum Chordata; class Aves; order Passeriformes; genus Platysteira; species Platysteira castanea. The sequence goes on from VYXC01007319.1 coordinate 1,413,589, forward strand.
CCCTGAGGCTGCTGAACGGAGTCCAAAGCTGGGTTTGAGGGAAGAGCTGCAAGCAGTGAGTGCCCCATTTGGGACTGGCTTCTCCCAGCAGCCCTGTGAGCTCAGAACAGTCAGCGTGGGGCTGTGGGCCACGTGCCAGGATGTCGAGAGGCTCGGCCCTGCGTGCTCCTCCTGCTGAGGCCACGGCTGCAGGACAGAGCACGAGCCTGCAGCACACCAGTGTCAGGACACGGCAGAGGCAGCTCAGGGACTTGGGTCCCACCGGAGGACAACTTGCTCTTGTCATCTTCAGCCACTCAGCTCAGGAAGTCCCAGCTCAGCAATCAGAGGTGTGGCTATAGGAAAGCAAGATGTGGTCTGTGGCATCTCAAGCCTTCGAATTAGTCTGGTGGCACCCTGTGCATCGCTGATGCCTCTCAGCAGCAGCAGCAGAACACCTGTGCCCCTGGCCTAGGGAAGCCTGTTTCCTGGACACAAATGCAACTTGGCTGGCAGAACTACTACCCATTTCAAATGAGCTCCATGCCAGCTTTTATGTGATCAGCTAACTTCCACAAGCAATGCTGCAGCAGCACAAGTGCCCTGACCTGAGCACACATGGGCCCAGAAGTCAAAAACCACCTCATCACTATGCTACACAGAGTATTCTGAGGGGGAAAGAAGCTGTCCTGCTTCACCTGAGGAAAGGAAGCCAATATGCGGCCAGGAACAACTGTTGTCAGACAAGAGTAAATGCAACAGCCTTCAGTGTCCAGACACATAGGATAGGAAAAGGCTTGGGTTCTTATCTCAAGAGTTTCCTTCTTCGCCACCCTGAACTCAGCAGCTACCTAGTGTGTGATATGCCAAGGAGTCAGTAGACAAAGCTCTAAGATTTCTGGAAGGACCATAGAAACATTTTCAGTCTATTACTGATATATACATGTTTCTAATTTGAGCAAATTGCTTGAAGCCCTATACTAAACTACTGAAATCCAAGTTTCAGATAAAAATCCTTAGTGTACCAAAGTAAGAGCTTGCACTTAGGGCAGGACTTAGGGTTCCTAGCAGCTAGGATGTTGTTTAAACCTCAGCAGAAAGATGAACTTGCAACCCTGGAGTACCAAAGGCCTCAGCTAAAGCCACTGATAAACTGAAGTGAGACTACTTAAACTTACAAATACTTGGCCTTACAACAACAAGAAAGTTGACCAGGTGTTCAATTCGTTACAGAGTTACAGTGGAACTGCCCAGACAATGTTTTATAAGAGGATACATCCTATAGCAACCGGATATGCACAAGACTACGTAAGTTACCTTCTATTTGCTTACACTTCAGTGACAGAAACACCTGCCAGCTGCAAGGCCTGTTGCTATCAAACTCTGCTCTATCTTCCCAGCTGACCTGCTCACAGTTTACCTTACAGAACTCACATCAGTTCCTTCATATCACGACAACAGCCCAAGCCACAAAAACCCAAGACAACGCTTTCTTGATTGCTTTTGTAAACTCCACATTTTCTTCACAGGGATGCATAATGAAGTCTCCAATGCTTGTTAAATTATTTTTTGCTAACAATCCGTATTTTCCATACACACATCCGAGATGTGTTCCCCAGTATTTCACTACCGATCTCACACTCCACTTCTCAGTTGCAGCATCACCACCAGCCCTCTCAACCACAATCCCCACTGAAGAGTTGATGGATCAGGGAACTGGAAGCACCCAGAAGGAGCTGCCTGGCTTGAACAGCCACCAGCCCAATCTCTCTCTCACATGTGCACACCAGATGGCAGGACCAGGGACATCCCACAACCTGATCCCTTGGTGCTGTAACTTGTCAGCCTGCTACAGAAGACCTTGAGTATTTGCAAGGGAGCTACAGAAGTGAAACTTGGGCAGCAAAATGAGCCAAGAGTTGGCATTCCACAGCACCCTTCTGATTCCATCATAGCTAAGCTCCGACCAGTTCTCAGGGACTCTGTTCTTGCACAGCAGGGCTCACAGCAGTCAGCATCAGTCTGTTAAGAAGGAACTCAGGAGTCTCAATCAGCAGCTAGTGGCTGGACTCACACACACCATGCAGGCAGCTTTACATTTTGGGTTTGACCCAGTGCAAGGCAGTTCCTGCATCTTGGCAGGTCTTACACCAGCACGCACTGGACTCAGTGATCCTTGTGGAGTTCCAACTCAGTATATTCTGCAATTCTTGGTGTTCTTTTTATGTTTGTTTCTACGGCCCACCACAGCCAGCATCTATGTGATGAAATCAAGTCTCTCCCTACATTATGAGGCATGCTGTCACATCTGTTTTACCCACAGGATCTCAGTGCTGACTAAGCCGAGGTTGTTTATAATGCAGAAGTCATCTCTGCTAACAGATGCAGTTATACTGCCACAACTAAGCCATTCACAAAAGGACTGAAACATCACCACATCTCAGATCAGGAGGCACATCTCAGATCAGGAATACCCTGTTCCCCTATCCCAAGAGTCTTCTCAAAGAGACATCTTTCAGCATCACCCCCTCCTTCTTCAACAGTCCTAGCAGCTGCTGAAGAAAAGCAGTGTGCAAGTGTTTTGGGTGCTACTGGTCTCTTTGGAATAAGCAGCAGTAGCTCAGATGGTCTTTGGGCACAGGCTGGACCACATTTCACTGAGTTATTCTAAGGTAGAACACAGTTCAGGCTGCACGAATTCCCTTTAAGAAACCTGTGTGCTTACAACCACTGGAGCACACAGGCAGTGATCTACCCATATAAAATGGTACAGATCAAGCTCACAGTGCTTCCTCCTAGGACACTACTGGTCTCCGTGTTCAGGTTTACAAAAGCATTGCTAATCCTGCACAAAGTTCTAACAGCAGTTGCTTGCTGACAGCAGTTGCCCCATTCACAGTTAAATTATGCAACACCTCAGTGAGATTATGGGAGCTGACTGGTGTACTTCCATGCTGAGTCATGAGGGTGTTAAAGTATCATTTCAGTGATGAAGCACCAAGTGAAATCCTCCCACCAGAAACAGTCTTAAAAAAACCTGCTGCTGCAATTGTGCTCCAGTCACCTATTGTTCCACTCATTTAATTAATGGACATTAGGCATTTCTTGGCCAAACACCTACTGGATTAAACTAACTCTGACCCAGTCACCCAGTTACACTGTTTTGTACCACATCTGTACAGCAGAGCCCTGAATAAGACACTGCTACAAAGGCAAGATAAATCAGAGCTTCCCTTTGATTTCAGCTGTTATCCAAGTCTCACCTCTCTCACCTCATGCCTTCATTTTTGGGCATACAGCTTGTTCACCTGTCTTCCCCATGGCCTGCTTCAGAGCAGTCACCAATCAGGTGGGGGCATTGAGCTCAGTGGGAGATGCTACCATGTTTGTGCACTCTAGATGCTCTCCTGCCTCATCTGGGCAACTGTAAGATTTTAAGCTGTGATTTGGACATCCCTGTGTTTTACACATCTATACTGTGAAGGGACAAGAGACACCACTAATGCCATCACTGATAGATTGACAGGCACAAAGTCAAGTCAATAAAACAGTGCTAAAATTGCAAGGCAAGGTGACTGCTTTATTGCCAAGTTACTCCTAGCACAGCACGTTGCATAGTTCAGACCAGTTTCTATCAAGATGTACCATCAGCATAGCCAAGATGCTACATAACAAGAGATCAAACTTGTAAGACACCTGTTTGAACATCATTAAGTTGAAGATATTTCATATATATGAATAAACTTCTGGGTCTACTCACTGATTACCAACTCCAGCCAGCACATTATCCCTCTAAATAAAGCAGAGGGCAAAATGCTGAAGGACCACTTTATGGGTCAAGTCTAAAAGCGCAGGCTGAACCACTGGCATGTACCAGCACCATCACAACAACACTGAATGCTGTCCCAAGTGAGTAGCATTCACCTCACAATCCTCAGCTGATTGATTACACAGGATTTCTCACACAACTATACTTCCTCATCTCTCTGAAGTATCCAAGGCAGGTTCAGTTTGCAACAGAAGAGTTGTGATCCTCTATTGTGAACTTTCACTTGCTTTTACTGGATACTGCAGTTTTCTCAACTTCATAATATTCTGGGCCTGCAGCCAGAGACCCACTGGCTACATCATACTAGTAAATTAAATAATATCAGAGAACATCCCCAGGCACTACAACACAACCAATACCATCACATTATTAGAATGATTTATGGCATAGTTTTTAGCCTTGCCAACCAGTATGCCCCCAAATAAGCACAGGAAGGTTCTCAGCAGGCAGTCTGATGAGGAGGGTGCATTACAGAATAGGTCAGAAAATTATATTTCCTACACAATTGTGACTCTAGCATTTAAGCTGGCCACAGGACACCTTGTGTCTAATGTGCTTTACCATACTGGGTTTGCATGGCAAGATTTTGGTAGCAGGGGACTTACAGGGGTGGCTTCTCTAACAGATGCCCAACAGACCCAGTGGCAGCTGGCCAGGGCTGAGCCCACCAGTGACAGTGGCAGTGCCTCTGGGATAACACAGTTAAGAAGGGCAAAGAAGTTATTGCAGCCAGAGAAGAGAAGAGTGAGAATATGTGAGAGCAGCAACCCTACAGACACCCAGGTCAGTGAAGAAGAAAGGGCAGGAAGTGCTCCAGGGCCCAGAGCAGAGATCTCCCTGCAGCCCCTGGTGAGGCAGCTGTGCCCCTGCAGCCCATGGGGGAGCAGAGATCCACCTGCAGCCTGTGGAGGATCCCACAACACAGCAGGAGGATGCCCAAAGGAGGCTGTGATCCCGTGGGAAGCCCATGCTGGGAGAGGCTCCTGGCAGGACCTGTGCCCCCACAGAGAGAGGAACCCACACTAGACTAACTTTGCTGACAGGACCTGTGACCCTTGTGGGGGACCCATGCTGGAGCAGCCTGTCCCTAAAGGGCTGCATCCCATGAGAGGGATTCAGACTGGAGCAGTTTGTTTAGATCTGCAAGCTCATGGGAAAGACTCACACTGGAGAAGTTTGTGGAGACTGTGTCCTGTGGCAAGGACCCTGTGCTGGAGCAGGGGAAGACTGTGAGAAGTCCTCTCCTTGAGGAGGAAGGAGCAGTACAGACAATGCATGATGAACCAACCACAGCCCCCGTTCCCCACCCTCTTGAACTCCTGGGGGAAAAAGTTGGAGAATCTGGATTAAAATGAAAAATTAAGGGAAAAATGGGAACAAGGTGCTTTTAAGATTTGGGTTTACTTCTCATTATCCTGCTCTGAGTTGATTGGTAATAAATTCAATTCATTTTCCCAAGCCGAGTCTGTTTTGCCTATGACAGTCGCTGGTGAGGGATCTCTCCCTGCCCTTATCTCGACCCACGAGACTTCTGTTGTATTTTCTCTCCCTGCCCAGCTGAGGAGGGCAGTGACAGAGCAACTCTGGTGGGCACCTGGTGCCCTGCCATGGTCAACCCACCACATTTACTTACAAGCACCAGTGTAGAAAGGTTTGGTTAATTTTTTAACCCCTTCTGGCTGCATGCTGGGTGGGGGGAGGGCACACTGAGCATTTAGCACTTTTGAGCTACTACAGTAATAACTTCTAATTATTCATAATCGCATCTTCCAGCTAGTGTAGAAAGAAGCTCACAAGTGTTTCACAGCTCAGTGCAACTACAGATGCAGACTGGGGCACTTTTTGCAGGTTAAACACACTTCAGAGGGAGCCGGTGCTGCTGGAGGATTAAGCCAGCAGCTCTCCTCTGCAGGCCGTGAGTCAGTCGATGTGAGCACACGATAGCAGAGCACTCCTTGCCACTGCCCGGACATGCCAGAGTCAGCCTCTTTTGTTCCATGCTTTGTTCACTGATGGGAAAGTAGTCACGAACTAGATGATTCCTCCGTTAGGACAGAAAGAGATTTATAAGTCAAAGCTGTCTAGCTGCAGGCTGTTCGGCAAGTTTCGATGCAAGCCTCACACCACTTATCCACTGCTTGTAGGTGCCGCTTACATGCTGCTAGAGCCAGTGAGGTGGACAAATCTCATTTGTCCATCAGATCTGCTGGTATGAGAGTCTCTATCACCATTTCGTAAGCAACAGAGCACAGCAAGCAGGTGAAGAATATCACATATATTAGCATATTAGCATCTGTGTTAGATACAAATTCAAGCAAGCTTTGTGGTGCCTCTAGTTTGGGCTTATACCCATCAGCTTCTTGACTGAAGAAAGCCTGGACTCTGTTCCTAAAGAAGATCCCTATTAGCTGGTCAGTGGGATAATAGGTTCTCTCTTCTGCAGACGCTTTTACCAGAGACTGAAGTTTTGGTAGATCAACAGGCTGCTCAGAGCTCCTGTGGTTGTGCAGAGCTCAGGCACCAAATTTCCCAGATTACCATCCTGAGGCCAGGGCACACAGCCTCCAAACTCTGCTGTCAGCTGGATAACAAGTAGTACATGACAGGTATAAATGTCTTTCTCTATAAATATATACATACCTATATATTCTCCACTCTACTGGTCTGAAAGCATAGAAAAAGGCAGCATGGGATCCTGTTCTGGGACAGGAAAGAGCCAGGTAGTCTCTTCCTACAGCACCGTAGCTGCCAGCTCTGATCCCCAGGGAACATACAAAGGCTCCCTACCAGCACAGCGACAGCAGCACCAGTGCTACGACACAGAGCTTCACAAGAGCTCTCATCTGGAACTCATTATGCTAATCACTGCTTGCTCTCTAGAAGGCAGACTGGCTCCACTCACCCCTGCCCACCTCCGGCTTCACTCTACAGTCTGCTCCTCCAGTAATCCCTATATACAAGGGGCTGGACCAGAGCTGCTGCCTGGCTCTGACCAGGATGTGTATAGCCACCAGCATTAGAAACTAATTAGCAAGAGCTTTCCTGTGTACAGCGCAGGACAGTCATGGTCTGCAGTCCTGCCCAGAAAGCATTCAGCACACTCCCCTTCCAAGTGGAATGGAGTTCAAGTTTCCTTACATTTAAAAGAGGCAATAAGCTCCTCATCACGTGGCAGAGGCAGACAAAGAGCAATCTCCAATCTCCAGCTATGGCTTGTGTGTGCTCAGGTGATGGAGCCAGAGCACTCCGAGGAGCTGTTGTGTGAACTGGCTGTGCTTTGCAGAAGGTTGGCTGACAGGAGTGTGTGCCTGGGACTGCCCACAGCCAAAAAGACTGTCAGCCTTTGTTTCTGTGACTGGCAAGCAAGACATTGACATTACTGCACAGGCAGTGCAGCAGAGTTACACAGTGGAGTACAGCAACACAGAGCCTCCATGCAAGGCAGGATACCCATGAGTATTTTAAGCTGGTTGGCAGACAGTCTCCTATCGGTTATATCGGCATCCTTGATTTAGCCAGGAGGCATTCTGCAAAAGCAATCCAGATGACCTTTCAGTTATTAGAAAAATCTGAACACTAAGGTACAAAATGAGTGGACATTAAAGAGAACCATGTTTCAAAAACATGGGCTACGAAGAAGATAGTTCTGCTAGAGAGCACAGGAGCAAGAGTTCTTCAACTGATCAATACCCCAAGGAGCTTCTAACTAGAAGCCCAGCGGGGAAAGCCATGACTTACAACACCTCCATGACTCAGTGGTAACTGCAGCTCCAGTGACTCAACGGGAAGTTCTATTGCCAACTCCATCCAAATCCCACTAACACAATGGTTCCCATGCAGCGAAGCAAGCCTCACTGGTGAGACTGGTCTCAGCAGCAAGATACAAACATTACAGTCGAGCATGGCAAGGAGCCCAAGCTAACAGACTCCACTGGACCCGTGCCGGTTCCACGAGACCCAGAACGCCGACTGCAGCCAAGCACTGCTTGAGAAACAGAGAGCTTGGGAAACCACCACATTAGCAGATGTTGCCCCACAAGAGTTGCTTGTAGGAGGTCCAAATGTTATCTCACCTTGAGGTGAGGCTTCACAGAGCTGTAACTGTTCCATTAGCATCCCCAAGCAGAAAGTGCACTGTCCCGGGTTTCTAGCCCGGCCAGATAAGGCTCGTTGCTGCGGTACGCCAGCAGCCAGCAGAGCAGCAGCTCAAGTGAAGTACACTCATCAGCCCTAACTTAGAGACCTGTTAACAAAGCTGACACTCAGCACTCCAAAGGAGGCACCACATGCTTTCTGCATTTAAGAGTATCTTCTCAGCTCAGAAGTGAACCTATAAGAAACACCAGAAGTCCTTGCACTGTCAGCTAAAACAACTTCCCCACTGTAAGTTCACTGCCTATATCAAAGTCTAGGGATTAACAAAAGCTCCTCATGTCTAATCCACAAATAAATAGCATCTTTAAACATTACAATGCTCTGAAGCCTACTCGACAGCTCACAGCCATCCCCCCAAATACATGCACTTGTTTCTGCTCACTTCAGAACGCTGAGACAGGACCCAACTATAACCCCCAGTTTCTTCCACAACCTTTAGCAAAGCAAGACTACAGTTGCACTAGGAGAGAGCTGCTGTTCTAGCCAGCAGCTGATGTTTCCCAGTACTTTGCTAGTTCTCTTGGCACAAACAACACCTGTCCAGTCTGTTTGTTTATGGAGGGAGTTACCAGAAAAGTTCCACGATAAAAAGTCCATCACTTTGAGCTGAATTGCTCTCAGATAAAGGCACCAAATTAAAGGTGTTTGTGCTCCTCTTAGAGGCAACTTGAGATCTAGCCAACAAAGCCCTGACAGAGCAACTCACCTTGGAGAAGACGTGCAGGGGCTGGGCAGATAATCGCTCTCCTTGGCTCCACTGATTACATCGCTTTGACTCTAATGAGGGCTTAAGCACCTAGCACACACAGACACCTACATTTAGGTGCCTTAGCATCGGCTGAACGCTGTCCTGCGGGACTAGTGCCATTTGAACACAGCAAGCCCATCAATCTTCAGCTGTCACGGAGTGCTGTCTTAGACATCTTCTACTCTTTATTATCTCAAAGCTATTAGGATGAAAACACTAACGCTGCAATGCTGAAGCACTGCAATTTTATAATTGGCAGCACCCACTCAGGAATGGGCCTGATCTTCTCTCTCCCAAGAAGCTCTCTTCTCCCTGTAAGGAGGCCCTAAAATCCCAGCTCCTCAGATGCCAGAAACAAGCATGGAATGTCCCTCTCAGGGGTATTAGTATGGTTCTTGGACACAGGAATCACTTCAAACAAGGTCAGGACACAGTGCTAATGTATAGGCCACCTGGAGACATCTGAGCACAGGCAATGCAAAACGTATTACTTAAAATGGACTGATTTTGCTGCTAAAACAGCAGCCTACATTTCAGGTTCGTGCACTAACAATTTTAGAAGGCTTACAGGTTTCTTGTGCTTGCTGTAACTTGTCTCGGGTTGTTAGAGAGGATTGTTTGGTTTCCAGAAGTTTCAGAGTGCTGCCATTAAAAATGTTAGCTCTTCTCACCACTTGAAACTGAGAGAAACCTGGAACAAAGACTACAAAACTGCACCAGAGCCCACTTACACCATACAAACTCCAGCTCATTTGTCACTGCTCTACTCAGAGCTGACCAGTCTACTCAGAGCAGTCACCGTTTCACCGGGAGGTGGCCCCAGCAAGTGAGTGTTCAGATGGAAAAGCTCTTTTCTAGTGCTTGATGAATGTTGTGACACTGCTCTGTACATACCATAGAAGAAAGTGTTTCCTCCTTATCCACTGTCTGCATGTTTAACGAGCAGGCTGGACTACCTAATTTCTCCTAATTAGTTTACGTTCAGATAGGAATGACATCACCCTTGAACAAGGTTTGGCCTGCTCTGCTAAGCTTGTGTCAGCCACCAGCATGCACCTACACCAGATGAAACAATCAGAAACCTCCTTCCCCTAACCATACAGGCTGGATTGCCCACTGCCCTCCTGCAGCACGATGTGCATCTTGGCTCAGTTGGCTTTGTGGCAGTGTTATACTGTATAAAAGTTTCCATTTGAGAGAGTAACAAGGTTAAATTGTTAAAATGTTAAGATGTATAAGCCTTCTTATTTCAAGGAAGTCCATGCCCCCATCATAACAACAGAAGGCAATTACTCTCATGAAGTGTGTTTTAAGCAATAAAGTGTCACCTTGAAGGAGATCAGGAACCTTCCCAGTCATTCCTGCAGGTAAAAGTACTCAGGAAGAAAACTACTATTGTTTGGCCATTTTCTTGCTCCTGTTTATCATCCCAGTGACCATATGCATAGATGTCATGTTACATAGCAAAAACCAAGAGCCAAGACATGGCCAGCAGCAGTGGCAGCCATTCCAATGATGAGACCACCAAGAACCCAACAAGAGCATGGCAATGCCCACAGCACTGCAGTCTGGCAGATTCAAAGTACTGTGCAAGGCCACTCTGCTTCTGTGCCCAACACAAGAGGTTTTCAGCCACTTGATGCAAAATCATAATTATTCCAGATGGGTGGGAAAGGCAGAGTAGTCCCTGTCACTGACATTTTAACATGGGGAAAAAAAAACATGTGATCACCCGAGGGGAAACAGCCTCAGTGCTGAGTCACCCTGGAGAGCCCCGAGGACTTCTGCTCCTCCATGTGCTCACCCTGGAAACCCCTTGATCTGCAGTGCCACCCAGGCCTGAGTGACTTTTAGGCACAGGAGAACTCCAGACAAGCATTTATTTCATGTCCTTATCATTTCTAGTAAGGAATATTTGTCACAGGGGAATTTTATCCAAATGCAGTAGAAAGGCTGTAAACTAACTGCAGTTTTCCCACTTCATTAAGCAGAAGCTTACTCAAAAGTGGAGAGCAGAGCCCTCCTCCCATGGAACAGCGCTGCCTACACTCACGTGTTTGTAATTTTTAGCCATCTCATAACGACTCACTGCCATGTGGGCTAGGAGGGTCTGTGTCCAGGGCTGCAGGCAAAGTTCACAGTCAGAAAGGTACAGCAAAACAAGAGGTATTTTGAGCAGCTCAGATCCCACTGTGCACTTTGTTCTGCCACTCCTTATCTGACTGGTGCTGCAGTTCATCCCTAGGCAATTGTTAAGTCAATTGTTCCATTTCAAAAAGGAAAAAAACCCGCCAGTTTTGATTTTGATAGCCCTGCCTACTCACACACTACCTCACGCTCCACTTTTTCCTCCTAACTCATCTCAAGGGGAAGACTCCACAACTGGAGCACACTCAGGTCTGGTGGTGGGCACATGGGAAGCAAGGAAGTGCGTGTCCCTCTTCTCAGAAGAAAGGGATGGGATTCAGAATGGCTTTGTGCCCCTCGAGGGGCGGCCACAAGGCCTCCTGCCCCGCACTCTCCGACCGCACACAAAGCTCGACGGCTGCCAGCACAGACCTGGAGCAGCGAGCACGGCACTGCACGGGGCTGCGGAGCCAGGTTTCTGCGGAAAGGCGCTCGCAGGCGGGGCGGGAGCACGAGCAGGGCCATCCCCTGTCCGCGGATGACACCTGGCGGCTGCTGCTGCGGGACCAGCGCTCCCCAGGGCTCGGCTGCCCCGAGAGCTGCCCCCGGGACGCGGCAGCCGGGACAGGCCTCGCTGCCGCCACGCGCCGGGGAGCGGGGCCGGGTCCGAGCCCTGGCACCGGGGCGGCCGTGCGCCCAGCCGGGCACCGCCACCTGTGCTTCGGTGGGCAGAAAGCAGAGGCCGGGCGTACCCTGCACTGCGCTGGGGCTCTCAGGCACAAAGGCGGCGGGGAGTCGCCGGTCCGCCCTCCCCGAGGCTGTGCCGGGACACGGCAGGAGCGCCCCCGCTTCAGGAGTCACCCGTGACTTCGGCCACAGCCGAATCACAAAGGGC
>VYXC01007319.1:1425929-1441772 GCA_013397175.1 Platysteira castanea
GCGCGCAGCTTGCCCCTGCTTCCCGCCCTCTCCGCCGCCGCTCTTGCTCCGCTCCTCTTAGAATTGTTTTAAGTAGCTGCGGCTTTGCTCCTTTTTCTGGTTTTTTGTTTTTTGGTTTTTTTTCCCTCTGTTTCCCCCTTCGCACACAGCCGAACCAGCCTCCCAGCAGCGCTCTGCGATGGCGAGGAGTTGAACTCTCTCTTTTGATGAACCCACTGCAACAACCTTCACCTTACGGCCACCCCCCGGCCGGCCCCGCCTCCGCTCCCCTCCCCTCGGCTCGGCTCAGCCCGGCTCCCGGCCCCAGCCCGGCCCGGCCGGCACGCCCTGCCCCGCTGCCCGCCCCTGCTTCCTGCCGCCGCGGTACCTGCGCCGGTGCCCCCTCCTCGGCCGGTCCTCCGGCACCCGCCGCTTCCCTTCCACTGCATTCCCAGATTTCCTCTCTGGCAGAGGCATTGCTCCCGCCGAGCTTCCTTCCCTCTCGCTAAAAATAATAATTCATAATAATAATAATACTAATGAAGCTGTTAAAAGCCCTCCCTTCCCGTTCCACTGTGGGAAAAGCCCGGGGGCGCTCGGCCGTCTCCCCCCGGCGCCTCTCCGGAGAGAGGGGCGGGAGCGCTCCCCGGTGGCCCTGCACCCGGGGCAACCCTCCCCGCTCCCGGTCACCTCCAGCGGGGGCTTCTCCCCCAGAAAATACGTGTTTAGGGAAGTGAGGTATCTTCTCTCCTTCCGCGGGTCCCTGGGGCCGGCCCCACAGCCTCTGCCCGTGCCTCAGTGTACACGTTTTTTCTGCCGCTCGGAACAGCATTTCTGGCAGTGTAAAACGCTGCGAGAGGTTTGCGGCAAAAAAATGCTGCTTTGAAAGAAGCGCCCTCCTGCAAGTCGCCCTTTTTTTCTGGAGTTAAAAGCGACTTTAGTGCTGCTGCGGCTCGGTCTTCGCACGTCCCACCGAGGATGGCAAAAATGAGGCAACAACCATCCAGCAAAAACACACCGCGGGACGAATTGTATCACCCTGCCATAGGGTCAGAGCTAGAGTTCCTGTTCCAGTCCATTCATTTGTCTTGTTTTATTTTCTCTGCCTGTGCCAGCACATGTTGAAATGTTTGCTATAAACAATGCAGCTGAATGTGTGTGCAAATATTATTAAAAAAAAAAAAAAGGCAGTTTTTAGGAATTTTTACAGCTACTGGAAGCTGTAGTGGCACAGCATGGCCATGGGGCAGCTGGATGGATGAGGGATGTGGTTAAGGCTGCAGCCATTGGGCCCTGCTGCCCTGGGGCTGCTTGGGGGAGGGGTAACTGAAAAAGAGCCATAACTGGTGTTTCTTGGCTGCTCTGGAGGCTCTGGGTGGGTGTTGGTCAATCTGTGCCAGACCCAGGATCCCTTCCCACAGCTGCGGCCCAAAGGCTTTATAGACCTAATTGGGTATTCAGTGTGGCTAAAACTGTTGAGATTTTATCACGTCTTTAATTAGCTTGCTTTCTTTCCCTCTCTCTTAAATTACTCATGCAGCTCCTACCACCCTGCCTTTCCCTCAGATGAGCCATGGCCACCATGTTCTTCTCCCTGCCATGTCTTGAACCTGGTGCAACTAGAACACCGGAAATGAGAATTTTGGGACAGGGCTTGCGTCAGAGGTGCTTGGTGCTGGGGCCTGCAGAGCACGAGGCTGAAAACGACACCCAGACTTGGTGGGCAGGTGGTGACATCCAGCTGCATGGTCATCACTGGGAATCAGGAAATGCATGCTGGGCATGCTCAGCCTTCTCAGCAGATTTTGGAGAAGCAGGGGTCAGTTTGGCCAAGTCTGCATCTGGTGGACCCTGGCAGCACGGAGGAGGAAGGGAACCCTTCCACAAGGCTGCTCCTGGGAGCAGTGGCGAGGCGCTGCTGGGCTGGAGTGGAGCATGGTTTCATGCCAGCATGGCAGTGTGCGCGTGTTTGATCAAACAGCGCTGTGGTGCTTCTTGTTGCATTGGCCGGGAAACGTTTAGAGCTCGATCAGGATGTTCTGGTCGGGATCTGTGAATGGGGTAAGGGAAGAACAATGGTGCGTTTGGAAGCCAAGTGTTTTCAGTGACATTCCCGTGCCCTCCGCTTGATCATTGAAGCATGTTAAGTATTGTGGTTTCAGTCAAAAGAGCTCCATGCTGAAAAGCCAGATGAGACTTGTATGGAGAGGAGTTTCTTGGCAGCCTGGAGCTCAGGGGATCATAGGAGTTGGTTGTCTCTGCCCAGTACAGTGGAGCAGTGGGGATTTCCCAGAATTGGATCAAGGGCTTCCAGCAGTGTAGCCCAATTGAACTCAGTCTCCTTGGGGAAAAGGAGCTGGTTTGAACTGTGTGCTGCCATGGGAAGAGGGGAAACACAGCCGTGGGAGGAATCCAGCCCACTGCTTCCACCACCACCAGAGGCGAGCGGGGAGCAGGGATGGCAACTGCTGCTTTTGGGCAACCACCACCCTTCTGCACAGGGTTCTGGAGCAGAAGCTGTTGTTGCCTACACCTGATGAATGTGAGCATCACACAGCAGCAGGAGCTGCCTGCCTGGCTTTCCAGGTGTCAGCCCTACCCACAGTAGTGTGTGAGGATGTGCCACTGTCGCTGTGTGTCCTCACCTTCCAGCTGCCCACCGGCAGCAGTGCAGCCTGCAAAACAGAGGACCGATGACTCCTGAAGCCTGGCGCAATATGTCCCTAAATGGTTTATTAATGGACTGTGACCAGCTGGGGTAGGGCTAGAAAAAACTGATTCTGCTTTGAGTTCCTTAACAAGGGCTGGATTGTACCTGGGGCATCAAGCTGGACAGACTCACACATCACATCTCAATGATTTCATAAGCTGACAAACTTGTTTAAGTATATTACAGCCTGACATCCTGGGATGGAGAACAGAAATATATCCCCTAACACACAGTGGGAGGTTAGAGTATGTGTGAATATTGAGATTGCTCTAAGTGTCCAGGCTGCCTGCCTACTGGGGTTGACAGCTCACTGCTCACATACGCTATTTCTGGTTGGCTTCAGGTAGTTGGCTTCCCTGCTGATGATTGCCAATTTCTCCATTGTTCCCTTTGTGAAAAGTCTGGTTTTCCCCCTGTGTGGTAGCTCAGTTAAGGGAAATTGTAAGAACAGGAAACCCACAGCTTTCATGTGTTTCACTTCTCAAGTATAATGTGTAGGCAAGGCTTTAGGTGAAACCCTGAATTTGTGTGGTGATTGCTGAACAGGACAGAGAGGAAAGAGGGTGCCTCTGGACACATGGGGCAGTTACAGGATGTTAAATATATTTAGTTAAATGCATTCAGATTCAGTCTGCCCTAGAAACTTCTTGGAGCGAGGCGGGAGATGCACCCACAACAAGGGATTGTGTCTGGGAAGGGTTTGAAGTAGTGTCACTGATAGTCCCTTTGGCACCAGGGTTTTTCCCATGGATGGTGCCTCAGAATGGTGAGCTGGCAACAAGAAGCTTTGATCGGTGGGCTAAAACCTGGAGATGGAAGAGGAAGGATTGTCCTGACAATAGGAGATTCGGACAGTGTGGCTGGTGGGTATTTGGAGACTGCATAGACCAGGAAGATTTGCAAAGTTTCCTTTGCTGCTAGCCTGAAGCTTCTCTTCTTCTTCCCCTTTTGAGTTCCTCACTATTATCCATACCCACACCACATCCTTCTCATTCTATCTCCATGCAGTAACAAAGGAACAATTTGCCTGGTCGTTAAACCAATATGAGCATTAAGAACAAGTCTGCAGAGGAAGCAGGCTGGACCTTCAGTCTCGGATTACCAAGAGCTTGTCTGCCAGCATGCAACATTTGTCATCCAGTCATTGTGCTACCCATCTTCTGGGTCCCCAGGCACAGGGCTCCCCTTTTCACCAGGCTACTTCTCTTTGTTCAGGCTGGTGGCACCAAATACACTTAACCCTTCCCAGCTCCTTGCATGCCTTGGCAAGTCCTATGCAGTTTGATTTGGATATCCTTTTGCACTGATGTAGAAATAATTGATTCTGACCCTTTCACATGCAGCTGTGACTTGCAGCAGGATCACCTGAACGCACCCAGTTTGCTTGCACAGTGGTATCTGATTTTGCTTGTTCTGTCCGGCCGCCTTTGCAGTGAGTCAGACATCTCTGAGCAACTCCATCTGCCTCCTGGCTTTCACTCCCAGGAAGTGAGAGACCAAAGGAGACTCCCCTGTGGCCCACCCTAAGGTGTGGAGTGTGAAGTTAGCCTGAGGCGATGTCTGCTCTCATCTCCTTTCTTCTTCCCAGTGCAATGCTCCAATGGAAAGGATGACCTTGCTTATTTGGACAAGAATGAGCCTTCTTGCAAAAAAATCTAAGGTTGTTTTTTTCAGCTTGAACAATGCAAAGTGTAATGGTCCAAGTGTGAGGGGTAGCTGCAGTGTTGGTTGTATAGTTACCAACTGAATCAACTTGGCTGCCTCCCCCAAGAGTTTGGTGACCTTTTTCTTTCTCCTCTATCCCCTTTCCCTGTATCCTGCTAATGAGAACTTCTGTGTGGACACTGAAAACTATATATAAATGTGTTTGTGCCACTAACCAAATAATTCTTGACCTAATTAAGCAGAGCTTCCTTTGGCAAAAGCCCAGCTGGCAGTGGCATGCCACTTTTGTGATAGTTTTCATAAACAGCTATAATAAAAGCAGCTGCATTGCTTTGATGCTCTGTGTGAGGGCCTGGTAGGATCCTGCATGCTCATTACAGAGAGCCTCAGAGCTGGATTTTGGGGGCTGCTGCATGAAAATCTATGGAGGGGTTTCCCATTCACCTGAAGTTGCACGGGTGCTGCCCACAAGAAAAGACTGACTCACTCTCTCTTAATGAGGTCTTTTCCTGTAATACTGGCTGTTGCTTTCACTGTTCAACAGTTTTGGCCCAGCACTTTCCGAGCTTGTGGACTAGGCAGGTATTTCTGAAAGCACTCACCTGAATAACCACTTTTTTGCTGTTCTTTCCCTTGCCCAGGGAGACGCTCTGCTGCCTTTCTGTGATGCACTTACCCCTGTGGTCAGCTCAGGGCAGCTCACTCCTGGTGACTCATGCTGGCTTGCAGTGCATGATCCCTCAACCTCTGTGACCCTAAATAATTTGAGCACAGAATGGGGTTTGCTCTGGCCTGAAAATGAGCATGGAGAGAAGGGTATCATGACTTTCAGGAACATACAGGCAGGTGGCTGCTGGGAGCTTTGGAGAAAAAGCAAACAGCACAGGGAGGACAGAGCCACCTTATTTCCACAGCACCCCCTGCTTGGTACCTTCTGACTTTCCCTCTGGCAGCTGCCCAGCTCCTCCAGGGGAGGTTTCCCTGTGGTCTCCCTGGGGACAGGAGCTTTCTTCAGTGCATTTAGTGGGCAAGTGCTGAGAAGTTTTGCAGATTGGATGCCTGAGCTGCAAACCCTCTGACCACGAAAGAAGTTGGACCCTATGCAGCTACCTGCTACCCTGCAAAATAGGAACTGTGATACGTAGTGCCTTTATATACCTCAATAACTGCTATGACAATAAAATATGTGTGTTTTTAATCCTACAGCTGTCTCTGGCAGTGCCACAGAGACCCATTGTTTGCCTGGGAGAGATGGGGACTCCAGGTCAAATGAGGTATAATCTCTTGTCAAAGGACTCCTGTATTTTTTCTGTATCCCATTATTGTCCTGATTTGTGATAGAGGCTTATGGTCTATCTTACAGCGGGTTATGCTCGAACAGTTTGCACAAAACTTTAATGAAATTTCTCCCTTTGGAGAGTGGTCCCTGTTCCTCTCTGACCATACCCGATACACAACGTACTCTTGAAATTAGCTATCGGTTTTTTCACAAACTAGAGCTGTACTGCTGGTTAAAAAGTTCCAAATGAAGGAGAAAATGAAAGAGTTTTAACCAAAATACAGAAATATTCAGTCCACGTGAAACATGTTAACTACAAGTTTCAAGACTGTCATCTTTAAACAGGCAAGAGTCTTGGGTTAGGTGTTTCTGCTACATGGAGAATTTGAGTAAGCATGTCTAACACCAGGAATTCTGCCAAAGCAGGTTTAATACTCCTACATATACAAAAAAGCTGTGGTCTTCGGAGAAGCAGATGCTGCAGCAGAGCAGTTGTGAGAGCAGGGCTAGGCTGCATCAGAGATTTTTGTTCCATGTCAGTGACAGCTGCTTGGAATAGATATTTGGAACATTTTAAAAAATATTGTCAGTATTTTTACATATTTGTCAAGCTGATGCGATCTGGACCCCAGACTGGCTGAGGGTCTTTGAGGAATGATGGCTCTGGGGCCAGCCACAGGTTTTACCATTTCCTCTTGCTACCAGTTGTGACTATGCTGTGAAATTGATACGATATAACATACAGGTTTTCTTCCTGATTAACCAAACGGATGCATCTTGCTGCAATTGTCATCCTTCATTTAGCATTTCAAGGCCACTTACCCCTTTCAGCAGGCACTGGCTGTCTGAGGGCTGAGTGCAGTCCCTCCTGGCCGTACCCTCCGGGCAGTGCAAGTGCCGCCGAGCCCTGGCTGTCAGAGCGTTGATTCACCCACCGGTCCCACCCATCCTGTCCCATCCCTCACCCTGGCCCTGCTCCTGCATTCATTAGGAGAATGCCTTTCCCCGGGTCCTGGGGGTGGGGTTGGGGTAGCCCCTACCCCGGGTAGGTTGCTGCTCCTGTGCTGCAGGGATGGAGCTGGTGCAAGGCTGAAGCAGAGACCAAGCCGTGCTCCCGTATCTGCCTGTCAGCACCTTCCTGGTGGTGAACCACCTCCATGGGAGCATCTGCCCAGCTGGGAGGCAGGCACAGGGCCAGGGGGGAGGGCAGGGGCACAGTGGGGCACATACATGGGTGAGGAGCTGGAGGAAAGGAGGGGAGCAAGGGCTGTAAGCCTGGCTGGGCAGTAGGGAGGTTTCTGCAGTGCTGCCCTACATGTTTGTGGGGAAGGGAAAGCTGCGGGTTTACCACGGGTTTAAGCTCAGGGTGGCATGTGTGCCTGCCCCACTCTGACAGCACTGACTTTGGCAGGGTGAACACAGGTATTTTAGTTGCTTCATATTTTATGCTCTTTTGTTTCTTTTTTGTTAGTTTGATTTCTTTTTAGGTGACTGTGAAATTAGCTATACTTCACAGGGAGGCCTGGAATGAAGGTTTTGCAATGCATAAAGTATCTTTTTAGTATTATTACTAAGTTATGTACTTTTCAAAGACATCATTTGGTTTTCAAGGTGCTCCTTCTGCCTTCCCCCTCCCCTTCTCCCATTATTTGTAATCCAGAAGGTCCTTATGGTTGTTTATTACGCTGTGGTTACAGTAGCTTTGTGTGTGTGTGTGGATGTAGATGTTTTGTTTCTCCACCTCTCATCCCATTACATTCTTCAGTATAAAGCTGTTTCACTCCCACCCCAACAAACCCTTTGGGCCTAGTCCTGCCTTCTCTTCCCTCCCTCCCTTCCCTCCCTCCCCCTTTTAACCACTGATTTATAATATGTTGCTTACTGGTTTCTGTTACGTGCTAGGTGAAGAGACCCACAGTGTATATTAGGGTGTCCAGTGCCATATGAGACATTCTGCTGGAATAGAAGGTTTGGCTGAGGCAAGCTCCTAGGGAATGTTCCCCTGCCCTGCCCAGGTGTCTTGGATGCTCAAGGGTCCCTCCAATGGCACCAGATCCCTAAGGAACAGGATCTGTTCCCAGTGTATGAGTCTGCATGGAAGTGTCCACACCTAAACAGAAGTGGTTTTAAACTGGGATGGTGTCTCCCCCGTAGCCTCGCTGGTGGGGTGTAGCTGTGTGGCCCTTGTGGGGGTATCCCTTCTCCAAGTGGCCAGTGGGGGCCGTGCAGCACTTCACAGAAATGTGGGGTGGGTCACCTTGAACACCCTGATCTGACCTCTGGACTTTCGGTTCCCTGCCTGTGGAGAGGGGGGGCACATGGGATAGGGCTGCATGATAGACCCTTTCCCAGCAGGATGTGAACTTGTATGACTCTCAAACTGGGATGAATAATCAAACCCTCAGTTCTCATGAGGCACATGATGTTTCAAGGAAATGGGAGACATCATGTGAATTTTGGAGTACTTAAGATGGTGAGTTTTTATACAAAAAGGCTTTTTAAGAGCCAAATGGCCCAGTTGAAAGAGATCAGTGTATAGCTTGGACCTCTGACAGGGCTGAACTCTGCTCCATTCATCCCATCCCTCCATGCAGGGAGTTGGAGTTGACTCTGATTTGCACGGAGTTTGCCCATCCTCAGCTCCTCAGCCCAGCTTCAGCCCTCTGTAATTCTTGCTTATTGAGTGTGATTGCTCTGATTGTTGTACCAGCCTCTGGATCCAGTTCACACACAGGTGTGGAGCAATGAACAGCATCTAGGCAGACACTGCAGACCTGAGCCCAGGCACCTGGGCTGAATCCTTCTCCAGGATCCCAGCCTGTATGAACAGATGGCCTCCCAAAACCTCTCCTCCTGAATTGACGCTGTGGGGGGAGAAATGGAAATACTTTCTGATACTGTATTTCAGCTCTCTTAGAGAAAGGTAGATAAGGATTATACAGGGGAGGAAAGAGAGGTCTTCGTTCCCACCAGGGAACCTCTAATTTTTGACTCTCCAGTTTAGACAAGGAACAGGGTCCCTGTATTTGGGAGAAGAGAAATATAGCTGTGAATATAGCTGTGAAATGTGCTATCATCCTCTCCCTTGCTGGCCAGGCTGGTTAGTGCTTTCTGCCACCACCTGCGTGTGTTCCCTCGCTGTAACACTTCCCTTCTTAGTTTCCATTAGCCCTTAGTAAGCAGTTGTATGTTTTTGGGATCTTACTTTACTTTGGGACCTGACACCTGCAACTGTCCTGCTTCCCCAACACTGAGGAAAGCCCTTTGACAGGACAGTGGCCTTGCAGCCTGAGAAGGCACAGCCAACGTCACCTGTAAGGAGAGGGGCCTCAGCAGGCTTGGCCGATTCCTCACCACTCCCCACCAGTGACATCCCTCTGCAGCAGTCAGGTACCGGGGCAGCTCTGTGCTGCTGTGGGTATGATCTGCAGCCAGTACCCAGAGCGAGTGTTTGTGAAACTGAAGCGTGTGAACCTGCCCTGTGATCAGCAGACAAGCAGGCTGCCTTCCCCACAGCCTCCACCACCTGAGCACTGCTGTGCCGGGGAAGGGCTGCCTCCCTCCCCCAGGCTGGGCTGGGAAGAGATCCAGCAGCCAGGCTGAGGAAGGGCTGCGGTGCTGTGCGGCTGCCAGGAAATCTGAACCCTCCAGGCAGGTCTGAAGCTCAAACGAAGCTCATTAGGGCTCGGCTGTGTAAGGGCTTTCTCCCTGTCCGATGGTCTTGTACACCACCTGTGTCACTTGCAATGTGCCCCAGCTCTTGTTTGCAGATCTAGGGAGTTTAGGGTTGGGTAGCAAGCAGAGGAGGAAGACAGAAGGCCTCCTGTGCCCTGAGTACTGATGCTGGTGAGAGGGTGAACGTTTTATTCCAGTGTTTGTTCTTACTAATAAAAGGAAGAGGGTCTTTAGAATAGGTCTTCCTGCATTTTTATAAAGCCTCTGGAAAGTTTCCAGTCTGATAATGATGGGGGAATGCTGCTCCCAAGATGTATTTTGCATTAAATGAGTCTGGGAGAATCGAGTTGGAGACAAGGATCTCAGGCACAGAACCTACCCACTCCCACCTGCGTGCTCTAGGAGTCATGCTCCATCTTGTGCTCTTTGTGATGCAATGAATGGTTCAAGCTGTGCTAAAAGCCCAACCCAAATTCAGGAGTAGAAAGTGAACCCGCCCAGGTCCTTGTGGTTAGGAAAATGCCTGTGAAGTGAGGGAGGTGGGTTCAAAACCCTGAGGCTGATAAAGGAAACTAATTCAAGCATCTCGTTTGCTCGGCAAGCTCCCTAACCACAGAGCGAGCCTGCAGAGGGAGCAGGCTACGTCCAACAGAGGAAACGCTCCTGCACCACCTCCCTGAGGAGCACCAGCAGTTCAGTTAATTCCCTAAGCTTGGTCTTCCCTTCCACTCCCTGCCTCGATGCAGGGTGGTCGCTCCCCCACCCCACAGCCTCCGCGTTCTGACACCTAATGTGTGACGCTGGGATCTGGTTCATTCTCCTGGCAAAGCAGTCACCTCCTTTCCTGCACCAGCTCGGGAAAGCCCATGTCCTGTACCGGCTCTGGAGCGCTATTAACACTGGATGGACGTCCTTCCATCCTTTCCACGTGCGACTCTTTCTGTGACAACAGTGCTGGTTTTTAACCCCTTCTGATGACGGAGCTGGGGAGGCCTGGACTGCTCTGCCGCACAGGAGAGCCAACACCCCAGGCTCACTCTGCAGCATCTCGCAGATTGTCTCTTCCTGGGTGGCAGGATCTACACTTGCCAAGTTCTCCCACACCTCCCTAGCTCAACACCAGGAACGAAGCAGAGCCCCAAGAGGGATGTTAGCATCCCTAACAGGAACCAAGCTTCCTCATTCCCAAGCCAAGAGGTGCTTGAATCAGCATCCTTTGGGCACAGATAGTGTTTGCGTACCTGAAACTCATTGGGCAGAGTAAAGCAATGCCTGTAGCTCACCACAACATCAGTGCTGCCCACAGACTGAGACTTCAGGTGGTACCAGCAGTGAGCCATTGCATTAACAAACCAACAGCCCTGCCGTGGGCTGTGACAGCTCAGATCAGACAGCTCATGGTGTTCCCCTTTCTTGCTCAGCACAGAACTGTGTCACCACGAGGGCAGGATCTGCTGCTCTCAGGACACGCGATGCCCAGCCACTACTGCACACAGAATTCCGTGCCAGAGCGCTGCAGCCACCCTGACTGCAGGGGCAAAGTGCTGCTCTGTAGTTTGCCCTGGGTTTCCCCACCAGGTGCATGACTTCCATGCAATCTGCAGTTTCAATGACCAGTCACTAGATCTTAAAATGCTTTTGCAATCATTCTCTCAGTTTTACTTCCCCAAATGACACAGTGGGAGTCGTTGTCACCCCACTTGCCGACTTACTGGAATGCTGAGCATCAAACATTCTTGTAGAGCCCAACCCCACTGCTGTTACTGCGCTGTGGTGAGCCATGAGCATCTCTTCAGTTGCCTGTTCTTTACAGCGGAGGGAACAGTGACTAAATTGGTTTCTGAATTTGCATCAGCACTTTAAAACATCTAAGCATCATGACCTCAAAACCTCCATTTTCTCCATGTTCTGATGGAAAAGTCAGGGATGGAGGGATGGGCATTCTGACTATTCTGTCCACAGGGGCCCCTTAGGTGAGTTATTTCCCACCAGGCTCGCTTCCTGTGCTGTCAGTCCACTCCACACCTTCAGCTAAAAATGGTCTTTTGAAAAAACTGGGCAGTAACAAAAATGAGTGTGGATCCAGGGATGACACAGAGCTAACAATTTCTTCTCTCATTTGGAAGCTAACCCTCTCAAATGCTCCAGAACTCATCCTGGTTCCAGGGATGTATGAAGAAACTGTCACCAGGCTGTAGCCTTAACTAGACATCAGTAAAAACTTTTTATAAAACAGGACAGTTTAGCTGCTCAGAACTGCCCTCTGGAAATTTAATGATCTAATCCAGGGTTCTTCAATAATTGCCCAATTCCCCATCAGATCAACTGAGCGAGCACCTCCCCAAAGCTGAGCTCCACAGATACAGGTTAAGTCAGGTAACTGAGAATATGGCTGGTTTCCTACAGGAAAAACACAAGACCAGATATATTTCACACAGTGTTATTCACACATTTTCATTTTGATTTTTACAGTATATACATGTGAACATTACATTATTCAATATGAGCCACCTGTAGTCAAACCTAATCAAACTGGTCCGTAAACAATCTATATCAAAAAGCAATACTTGAGCAAAAAGACTAGTGGTTCTACCCAAACCCTAAATAGTTGAAAGGAAATCCAGTGATTTTCATGTTCCTGGATAGAATTTGTGCACACATGATCTCAGGAGAGCAAGTGGAAGATTATACTCAAGATATTGAAAGCACCAAGGATGACAGTTACAGGACTGTTTAAATTCAACCATGGCATGAGTGCTGTGGGACAAAGTACTGGGACATTATCAGTTTCTGCCTGGACATCCCCGAAAGCCTGACGTACTGTCTTATGTGTTGAAGGAATGTCGGCTCTGAGGATTATAACACACGGCACAGGTACACAGGGTAAAGATAGTCACTGAGGAGAACTGATGTGTCCAAGGAAGTGGCTCAGAAGTCATCCTTTGGGTGACTACGGGAAAGCTCTGGCTCCAATGACAGGGCTGGTACCTCTGGGGAGGAATTTTGTGAACTGCCATGCAAAAACTAGTTGGCAATTAGAATTGTGCTTACTCAAAATAACGAGGCCTACTACTTCACTTCATGCTGGCACTGGAAGCAGGCCAGAAGAAACTTCCCCATTTGCCTATTACTGAGTTATCACTACCATTAGAAACACAGCGCCTCAGATGTCTGCTTTAGTAACAGTTATGTAACCCTGGTATCAACAGTAACATGACAGAACTCCTCATACAAGTTTATACCACTACTATTTGCTTTCTCATGATCACAACCCTACCAAAACAGCCTTTTATTTCATCAATGCTCAAGACATTGTTTCCAAACTATCATGTTGATCAAAACTTTAGGTTAAGCCATCCAAATGAACATTTTACACAAAATACTTACTTCAGCAACATACAAAGCACTTTCTTTATCTTTCAGAAACTGAATATACAAAGTAAGCTTTTTCCAAAATATTTCCATAGGCAAAGGATTAAAAAGGATTTTAATTATACACATATGGTCACAATTCTGCCTTAAAAAGATCATTGGGAAATGTACATAAGGCCGCTTGTATATGTACATCATCTTTATGTTACTGTTACAATGTCATATGTCCAGAGAAAAAAATCGACAGTATCATACATATTTGCTTTATGCTGGGAGAAGGCTATTCAAAAATACAGTACTCTTCTGTACAAAAAAATCATGCCACATTTATTAAGATGGAAGAAGCACTGGTTTCTGTGATAACCAAATATTTCAGTCCACTTCTTACTATGCTTATTTATCCTGATTTAAAATTTGAACAGATTGATTTCCCAAAGTGTCCATATGAACAGAATCAACAGCTATGTAATAAACAAAACATAATGTTTCTCACAATAGATAAAAAGAAAGCCGATTCATATTTTTGAAACCATATAAAGATAGAATTTTAAAAAAATCACTCTTGATTTGCTGAAATAAATTTACATTATACAACACTATATGCCAGGGGGAAAGAAGGGAATGGGGATATGAATATACACTAAAATGCAAATTTTTGTCCCAAAAAGGAGTAAAACAAATTACATTTACAGCATGAAGGTTTACAAATGTACATCTGTACAACCAAGGTAAGCATCACTACTAAATTAGCAAGGCTTTGTAATAAACATCGAAACAAGAGATCTGTTTTCAAACTGTAAACTTACACCTATTAACTACACGTATACAATGCATATATTTATAGGAAGCAAAAAGCTATCTGAATATTTAATCAATCATGCTTAAATGTTGAGCTATCAAGTTTACTTTTCAGTGGCCCCTCCTCTTTACCATT
Source organism: Platysteira castanea (assembly GCA_013397175.1). Classification (NCBI taxonomy): domain Eukaryota; kingdom Metazoa; phylum Chordata; class Aves; order Passeriformes; genus Platysteira; species Platysteira castanea. The sequence continues at coordinate 1,439,544 of VYXC01007319.1, forward strand.
ACCTATTTTTCGCATCTACAGTGAGAAAGCAAAATAAAGGCTCAACACTTTCAAATCCTTACAATTCTATATGCAAAATAAAAAAATACAAATCTCTACTCTTCCTGCATTGTAAAACTGACTGTAAAGTTAATACAGGGTTTACTCCTTTTCCAACAGAGTACTTTGCCGAATGGAAGTACCACCATCATTTTAATCCCTCTACCTTGTACAACAATTAAATATATAAGTATATACAGCACTTTATTTTTAATACATTGCTAGAGAAAACCTTAGGGCATGATTTAAAAAAAAACCTGTATCCACAGCAAGTGCCAAAAACTAGTCTTTTAAAGTTTCCATTGTTTTGTTCTTACCTACATTAATTTGCTGTGCCCTTTTTGTTATTTGGATAGGATGTTGTGAACTACCAAAATACAACTTAACTTTTCAACATGTTAAATAATGTTTATGCAGCTGATCAATTTTAATCTGGTATAAAAGACTTCACACAAAAGGGAAAAATAAGGATTAATTCTATATACAACTCTATAAACCTGTTGTGCTATGATGCTGGGTAGACCTACCAGATTGCAAGCCAGTGTATTAAAAGAATACTGTACTTTTTCCCTTTAAAAACTATTTCAGTGACTTTACAAGGTAAAAATTTACAAAATATGTGACAGCTATTTTGATACAATTACATCATATACAGGCATTCTGTGCTTTGCCAGCCATCCAATCTGATAGGTCTCTGGATCAGGGCTGGAGATATTTTTTTCTTTTTTTTTAACAATTCACTCCCCAAAAATATACACAAGAATAAAAATTTTACAAATGGATGAACAAAGTCAATAAATAGATTTAAAAAAATCAGAACATTTAGAGTTAAGTTGTAGGTTTTGATAATTCACAATTTAATTTTTCTTCCATTTCTCTTTGTCTTTTACAGCATCCCATTTGGTGGTCCACCAATTGGCCCCAGATCAGCACTGTTCTTCAGGTAATACTTTTCCAGCTTGGCCAGAATGTGTTTGCCATAGGTGTATTTACGCAGAGTCGTGATGTGGGGTCGAATCTGTAATAAGAAACATGTTTGGGTTTTTTTTAACATCCACATTTTTAAGTAGAGGTAACTACACTTTGCAAGAATTATGCAAAAAGATGCCAGAAGCCAGAAATATTTCAAACTTTTGGAAGTTTCTGGAAATATGTAAAACTGGTGATTTTGGCTAATCAAATAACTGATGTTCCTGCTGCAGGAAAAGGGAGATAGTACTTTTGTGGGAGAGCCCTGTTGGTGACTGCGGGACGCAGAGCTCCTGTAGGAATATCCTGGGCCCTGTGGTAAATAGCCTCGGGCCATTATGGCAACAGCACTTTTCTCCATGTCTGGATATTCTTAAGTAGAAATGTGCTTCGATGCTAGGAAGTGTGGGAATTTCTTTAGGGGGAACTGGAGAATGGATTTATACCCACAACCAGAAAATAAAAAGAGAAACCTGTGTTTCTTCTGTTATATTAACAGTGATGACAGATACATTTCCTGTTAAAAGTATTTTCACACAAAAGCTGGCACAAAGACAGGAGATGAAATCCAACTTTTGAAACTTTCCTTTTTTAGCTCAGTGGTCAGAGACCTGAATCTTTTCTGCTTTGCCACTGAATGCCATGGTTATACATCAAGTTCTAGAAGACAGAAGCGCTGAGTCTTACACCTGCAGGGAAAGGTGCTCTGGCAGAAAAGCTCGCACAGGCGGTATTTTTGAATCACTACAATATGCACACACGTACCTTGTGCATTATGATTTTCCTCTGGGCGGGCTCGGCCATGTCAATCATCTTCTGCACGACGTAGTTGGCGTACTGGTCCTTCATCATGGTGTATAAGGCACTGTGAGGGCCGTCGTTCTGGCAGCACACCTCGTCGATCAGCAGGGCTCGCTCAGCACGGGACGCATGGGTCACGCATTTTTCTACCACGTTGCTGAAAATAAGGCAAGTGCATGATGGGACTGGAGGTGTAACATTCTTTCAGGTAGCCATTTTAAATTTATCTGGAAGCTTATCAGTTCTTCAGGGTTCTTAACGCCAGTAAAAAGTGTATTGCAAATGCATCAATTCCTCATTTCCAAATCTCCAGTCTAATGACTGAGGAAGTTACAAGATTATATATCCCTATTATTTCACCCATGTGAAAAGGTTGTTTTCTGATACTTATTATTTTGTAGGAGAGCCTTTTCCACTGGA
>VYXC01007320.1:0-47650 GCA_013397175.1 Platysteira castanea
TGCTTCTGCATTTGAAAGACAAAGGGAGAACGGAGTGGGGAATATATCTTTTCATATACATAAAGCACTTATTCTCATTTATTCTGTCTCTTTTTAATTTGAAAGCACTTCTGTGGTGCTTGCTTAGCATTCTTGTCACGCTGTGCATAGCTCCAGTTTTAGTTGCATTATTGTTTTCTCTCCTAAGCACACTGGTTTTTGCAAGGATCAGTCTCTCATTTCCCCTTTATCATCACCCCTGTCCCGGCACTCCTTGGCTTTTGCCTGCCCCACATCAGCTTTTAACCAGTGGGATCCCAACACCACCAAATGAAAGGGCACCAAATGAAACCCCACCCCACTGATACCCCAAACAGAGCCAGGGACTGGGATTTAAACCATCCAGGGGCACTGCTTTATTCTTCGTGAGGGAGGGGAGGATTAACAGGAAACCTGAACAGAGATCACTGGACACAACATCCAGCCTGGACTGTAAATCCTGGAAAATATCAAAATACCCAAAAAGAGCAAACACAGGATGAACAGGGAAGTTTGGGGGAGTGCTGAGCTGTAGCTGGGATAAACCTTGGTTTTGCTGAGGCTGCAGAAGTGTTATTTACCCAGAGCTGTGCAGAAACTGCTCCGAAAACATCTCGGAGGAGCCTTTCATTATCCTCCCTGCACGAGGAGAAAGATCCTCCTCGAGAAAAGGGAGGATCGAGAAAAAGCGGTGCCTTCCCTGCAGTGCCACCCCCGGCTCCTCCCTGGGCTGGCGCAGGTTGGGATTTTTGGCTTGTCCGCGGTTTGGGTTTCTCTGAATGGGACAACAGGAAAAAAAAACCAAACAAAGCGCAACTTCTTGAATAGTTTCAGAGCCTGAAACACCCAAGACACTAAATCCAAGTGCCCTCTGCTGGCGCTGGAGAGGGAGCCGGGCTGGGCAGCGGGGGCAGGGGGAGGCAGGCGGTGCGGGCACTGGGCAGGGGAGCGGTGCCAGGGCAGCGGGGATGGCCCGGGAGCTCTGNTGCTTTTTCAATTTCACGCTGGAAAAATGAGCGGTGGAGGCAAGGGAGAAGAAACCTTTTGATTATTTGGCATTTAATGTCGTTATTTTAAAGCTGAGAAAAGCAGTTGTGTAACAAGGACGTTGCCACACGAATCTGGTCCTGGAAGACATTAAATCATCGATGCTTATGGGAACTTAATCCCCGAGGTGCCGGGAATGCCGGGGTGGTGAGTGCGTGTGCACACACTGACAAAACTCTTCATGGAAAATCTGTTTCAGGCAGACACTTCTGCATAGAACAGCTCATTCCTGCCTTGCTAGAAAAGCAGCATCTATGATTTTGTTGCTGGCACTGAGTTTGCGGGATGAAGAAGTTCTGTGTAGTACAGAATTGTAGGGCACAGAGATTTTATTGAGTTTGGTAATCCACAGGATCCTCTCAGCTACGTTCATAAAACTTCAACCAAACTGGTACCGATTAACTGCAGTACAACAGCAGGGCTACGGTTAAAAAAAAAAATTAAAAAGCAGCAAACTTTGTTAAACTGGTGCTAAAAATATACATAATTCTGGGGGAATAACTTCCCAGCCGTGTGATAACAGCAGAGAGGTGGTTCAGGGTTTGTGTCCCAAGCACTCCCAAGACAAAAGCGCCGGGGGAGCGCCCGGGAGAGGGCAGGGACGGGGTTCAGCTGCTGCACCAGGAGGAGCTCGGGGAGGTGACAACATCGCCTGGGTGATGGCAGCGGGAGGGAGGAGCCCGGCCGGGCTGGGGATGCTCGCTGCTGTGACATCTGCAGCTCCGGGGCTGCGCCCTCTCCCCTGCTCCGCCCGGGATCAGCTTCAGAGCTGTCCTACCCCCTAACCCAGGGAGGGGCTGCGATATTCACCGTCCTGGGAGGGATTTGAGCACCGCTGCTGTTCTGCGCTCCGTGATTCGGCTGCGTTCAGTTCAGGGAGTGCTGCTGTAAGCCCGTTTAATTCCAGGAAAAGCAAGTCGCTTTTTGACATCTAAATTATCCTGCCACACATTGAAACCTGCCTGAAGGAGTGACAAGACCTTCTGCGAACCCAGGTTCATGCACTAGACTTTTTCATGAATAAAATTACAACTGTATTTTGCATTTGTTAGACTGGAATTTGTGAGGATCACACAGAGCTCCAAGTCACCAGCACTGGCGCAGCCTAAAAAAAGCTTCCAATCTCAGTCACCTTTCTGATATAAAAATAAATCCGAGAGTTCCCCTGCTCACGGGTGTGCTCAGGGTCTCCCTCTGCCTGGAGCACATTTTGGGGTTTGATTTCTGCCTTTAACAGCGTCCGTCTGCAGCAGGGCTGCCCTGCCAGGGCTGGTGCACGACAGCCGTAATCTGATTTTCTACAGCCAGGATGGTTTTCTCTGCTTGATCTTTAATATTTCAGTGCTGACAGCGTGTCCTGCAGATGGCCCTGCAGCAGCTTGTGTGCAGCCCAGGCCGCTGTGGGCACCTCCGTCCTGGCACCTTTCCTCTCCCACCTGAGCCCAGCTTTTCTGCAGTGCAGCAGCGTCGGCTTCTCCGCACTGTTCCTCACCTGGGCCCAGCCTAAACCTCCTCGTGGGCCGGATATTAAATCAGAAACAGCTCAGGGCTGCTTCTGATGGTGAAAGTTAAATGTGCAACATGAAAAAATAGAGAAAAAGCAAAGAAGGGAAAGCCTGTCTTGCCTGAGTGTGGGCATCTCTCACCTGAGCAACAGCCGCAGGTGAATGGGGCTCTGGCAAAGCTGGAAACCTGTTGTCCTGTTTTTGGCTAAGCCTTCTGTTATAACCTTGGAGTCAGAGATTTTCACACAGTTTCATGTAAATCATGGCCAATGTTTATTTAACCGTCTTTTCTGCTTTTCATTCCTTTTGTGATAAGAGAAAGTTTGATGAGCATCCTTTTTCTCCAGTGGGATTGAGGAGGAAGTGACATGTCCTCCAATCCCTTGTGGAGTTCAGAACCCTATAAAGTATGAGAAATGTAAACAAAGTCTCTCTTTTCCCTCTTTTCTGCTGAACCCAGCAGGTGTGAGCGTGTCCTTTATTGTGCTTTTACCAGCACAGAAACCAGTACCAACCCTGGTTTGTGGAGAAGCAGCTCGGGTGGAATAAACACTGGGAGAAGGGAAATTAAACCCTGGATGCAGCTCTCTTATTGCATGTTCCCTGTGTCTCTGCCTTGAATGTAAAAAACCCCAAAGACATCCAAGAGGGATAGATAAGTGTAGGAAGAATAAAGCATTCTCCTCCTGGAGGTGTCTGATTTGAAGATCAACACTGCATTAACTTGCAAAAACTGCTAATTAATTAAAAGTTTTTTTCTGTAGATAGTAAACAGCAAAATCTAAATTCTGACTCACAACTGGAATAAAAATCTCACTTTAAATATCTGCGATGGCTGTTGGTGATAACAACCAGACTGCTATGTTAGTTTTAATTATCTCAGATTGCAAACTGAGATCTTTCAGGAGAACTTTGTGCTCTCTTGTTGTCAGGACAGAGATCAACTAAATGTATTAAGAAGTCAGATATAAAAAAGTACTTAGATAAGTGTGGTAGATATGCGGAGTCCAGCAATAAATGTTTATCTTGAAAACATAGACAGTATTCCACAAAAACAGTGATTTGTCCCCAAACTTCCAAATCCAGTTCCAAACTAACATTGTATTTTTCACCTTTTATAGGAACTAACAGTGCAATCTATGAAGAGTCAATTAGGAGTAAACTCAAGCTAAAGGAGAAGTTGAAAACACGTTAACAACATCAATTTGGTGTGACCTCTACAACATCTCATTGCCAAAGAACCAGCATTTATAAAATATTCAATTCTTGGAGAAATCACGAGCAGAACCCCCCAAATTTGAAGGCTGCATAATCAGGAGTTTCTTAGGGAATTCTTGGCAGCTGTGTGCCCTTAAGAACAAAGCTACATCTGTGAACAAAAACCCCGAGGAACACGTTCTGCAAACCCCTAAATTCTATTTCCAGCCTAGAATTCAGACATTCCCGAGCCACTCTGCCAGTGAGCAGCAGAAATTTTAGTACAATGTTTGTTTCCAAGTGCTTGAAAGCACCTACTCTGTGTAAAGCACCAGGAATAGCAACTACCATCTTTACCCTGTCTACAGCAATTACATTTTTTCCCCCCTTGAAGCTCAAAAAACCAGGCACAGACTGGATGGGAAGCGAGGAAATTCTTCTTAAACTCCCCCCTCTTCCAGCATATGGTTTAGTTTCAGTTTTTTCCAAGCTAGAACAATATGCTTTCCGGGAGACAAGATGATGAATGCTTAATTTTGGGCTCGGTTAAAACAAACAACTTTCTCCCAAAGCACATGCTTTGTCTCCGAGTGACATTTGGTGCAAGCCTCGGTGTCCGTGTTATGTTACATCACTGCAGGTCAGCTCCTGACTGACACGGGGAAAAGGGAGATTTCCCTTAACCCTCGCCTGGCCACAGCTCCTGAACACAGAATTCAGGCTCCTTTTGCACCATTTCTTAACCTCTTCGCAGAGTTACAAACTCCAGAGATGTAGAAAACTTTTTATGTTGAGAATTAATAAAACAGAAACAATCCCCCACCAAGATTAACCCAAGAAAGATTATTTCACCATTTCTTTCACCAAGAACTATTTTCTGATGCCAATGTGCCGAAATCCATCATTTTCTCACATCAAAACTCTCAATACAAACCCTGTTTGGGTCTCCCAGAGGCTTTAGTGTCACATCCCCTCCTTCCCAGCACATTTTATAGGGAAAGGCCACTTTAAAGGCTCATTATTTCTGTGACAAATGTCCCCCTGTACTTCCAGGCTTCACTAAATTTACATTTTAGCATCGCTGTTCACCTTTAAATAGATATTTAAGGAAGTCAAAGCTGTTTGTGCTTTCAGGGCTGAAGGAGGTGGCCAAGGCCACATTTTGGCTTCCAGCAGAAAGGCAGGAGAGCAGACGGATGCACTGGGGTGCGGGTGGGGAACACCTCCCAAATTGGGGTTTGGTGGGGATTGAGCCAAGGAATGGCACAGCACCGCCAGGGGAATCACCCCACAAACTCCCAAAAATCCTATCAAGGGCTGCAGTCTCCTTGGGAAGCCACAAAAAGGCTGAAAAGGCACCAAACACACAAATCTGCCCCGAAGCTGGCTGGGCACAGCTCTTCCCTGCTCCTGTGAGAACCCAGCCCCGCTGGCCCTGCCTCCCTTGCCCAACCCTCTCAGAGGATCAAACCTTCTCACCAGCTCCCAAATCAACTGTGCTGACCCCCCTGCAGTCCTTAACCCTTGCTGGGCCCCTGCAGACCCCCCTCAGCAGACTGACAGGGGCTAAACCTCGTTTTTCCTCGGCAGCTTGGCCGTGGTGGGACTGTGTGGAGGCAACAAAGTGGGAGAAAAGAGCCAAGAAATGATTTTCGAGTGTGGTCACAATGTCAATAAAAGCCTTTGCATGGGTTCAGTCACACTGGAATTAAATTTGTGTGGCTCCTGTCTGTGGCAGGGCTGCTCCACTCACGTTTGGGAGCATCAAAATGCTGCAGGTGTGGCCCAGTCCTGGGTTCTTGGGGTAAAGAGAATTGTTTGTATAACAGCCAAGACTGGTTCTGCTCCAGGACTGGGGCTGGGGATATCGATACAGCATTTTGTGGCAATAAATAAGGAGTAATAAAGTTATCTAGCCCTGATTACTGAATTTGATGAAGGGTGCCTGAACATTTGATAATTATATGCTTTTTCAATACTGCGAAGCAGTGGCTAAAAATAGTAATTTAAAAAAAATAGAAAAATGATTGCTTCAGCTCAATTTTACGAGAAAGTTTTTCACAAGCAATTCTTCTCCTTCACTCGTGGCAGCCATCGCCAGAGCTGCAGAGAGAAAGCTTCCTGTGATGACAGAGTCCCAACATTTGGGCTACTTCAGTTTCATTTACTGAAATAATAAAATCTCAGCCTTTACCAGCTCAGAATCCATTTCTCCAAATCGACTCCAAACTGCTGACAGCAAAAAAAAAAGTGAAAACTCTGCAACTCAATCCCCACTTCCCTTCTGTTTTCCAAACAACTCCAGTGAAGTAATCGCAAACGTCCCTGAAACTGGTGAACAAAGATGAGTCTGCAGAACTCCAATTGTGTTTTAAACGTGCTCAGGGTCTGCCGTTATCATTCCCCGTGCTGTGATAACAATAAAGGACCTGTGTAAAGGTAGGTGAAGGGGAGTGCTGGATCCTGCACCACCTGGGATGCGATAAAGAAGGAATTTGGACTTTGTCCCTTTGAGGTTTGAAGCCAGATCTCGGGTGCTTCCTGTGCAGGACCTTGCTTTCCTCTGCCCTTCAGCAGGTGCCAGCTTTAGTAGGAAACGATGAAGTAAAAGCAAAGAGCGGTGATAAGAGGTTTATTCTTCCCTGAAGCTTTGGAGAATTTGTTTTCAGAAAATGACACTTCTTTAAGGAATTCGTACGCATCTTCAGCCTCGGTCAGGGCTGCTGCAGAGTTTCCTGTTTTTGTGTTCTCAGAACTGCTGAGCTGCTGAAGCTGCCAGTAAAGCCCAGGGTGTGTTATCCAGAAGAGGTGGAGTCTGAAGCAAATCCAGATTCTTCACTGATATTCTCAGAGAGCGTGTGACTGTACGGAATTCAGAGCTGCTCCATCTCCAGCCTCACACCGGGTCAGCCCCACAGCCACAACCCCTGTGTGTTTATCTGCTGTCACACCATCCTTCCACGCAGGAAACCATGGATTTTGTTGCATGAGTGGCTTCAAAGCCAGCTGTAAACATTTATGTATAAGGTATTAAGCTGGTCTTAAAAGATGTTGTGGGTGCAGAGCTGTGAAACACAAACCCTGGAAGTCAGGTCCTGTCTCAGTGTGAGCAGACTCAACTCCTAAAGAGAAAGATCTTAAATTTACAAGGGGCAAGATCCTGGGCAGATCCCCAGCTGGAAACCTGCCCTGAGGGTAGACCCAGGTCTGGCATTAAAGGAACATCTCTCCCTGGCCAGCAGGGAGAGAGTCGGTGCTTTCTAGGTACTCTCAGAGGAGTTTCTGGCTCTGCAGCCCTCCCTGGGATGCAGGGACAGCAGGAGGTGAGCTCAGCTCCTGGGGACAGCGGGATGGACACCTGGCAGAGAGAACCTCACGGGGAACCTGCTCCTCCTGAGGGGCAGATAAACATCTCTGTGTTGGAAGCCAGCATTTCTTACACGAAAAGTTGCAGTTTCGATCCATTCCCTTTTATATTTATCAGGTGGAACTACCTGCTCAAAATCCTTCCAGAATGCCCACACGGAACACACCCTGAGATCCTCGAGCAGTGCGATCTGCTTCAGCTCTGCTCCAGAGATCCTGTGCATCAAACCAGAGCTTATTTCCTGACAGCGAGGTGTAAATGCAATGTATTGCTTTGGCTGCTCTTTCCCTTTGTCCTGGGCTGCAGCCTCTTCCACAGCTTTGATTTCCAGTGACTTGTTAAGTTTTCCTGGGTTTTGGACGCGAGAGCTGCACTTTAATGTTTCTTACATCGCGTGCGGGATGCGGAAGCTCCGCGGGACTGGGGATGCTTCTCCCAAGCCCTTTCTCCCTCGTGGGGCTCCTGGTGTGGTTGCTTTCTGGGAAGGCTGAGCGGCTCCTCCGAAGCTGCTGCTGCTGCTGTGAGCAGGAGGAATCTCACAAACTGGGCAGTGTGTCCGTGGGAGGCAGCGCCAGCTCTCAGCGCTGTTTTATTTTATCCACAGAGAGAGCCCCGTGCCACGAGGGCATCCACAGCCACGCTGGCTGCTTGGCTTGTTTGCCTGCCAAGAGGATTTCCTGATTCCTCAATCAGCCCCTTTGCCAAGTGATAGGGCCAGAGCACGAGGCCAGCAGCCCTGACTGCCTCGGCACGGACTGCAGGCAGCACAGGCTGCTCCCCAAGGGGCTGAGGGAGAGCTCCTCTCCTCCAGGAGAGGCCTGGCCTACCCATAATATATCAATATCTACACTGTCTATAATAGATTAATAACATATATAATCTGTATTTTCAGCCTGGAAAAGAGAAATTTTGGGGCACCCTCATTGTGGCCTTGCAGGGCCTGAAGGAGCTGCAGGAAAGATGGAGAGAGACAATTGACAAGGGATGGAGGGACAGGACACAGGGAATGGCTTCACACTGACAGAGGGAAGGGTTGGATGGGATATTGGGAAGGAATTCCTGGTTGTGAGGGTGGAGAGGGGCTGGAATTCCCAGAGCAGCTGTGGCTGCCCCTGGATCCCTGGCAGTGCCCAAGGCCAGGCTGGACAGGGCTTGGAGCACCCTGGGACAGTGGGAGGTGTCCCTGCCATGGCAGGGGTGGCACTGGATGGGCTTTAGGGTCCCTTCCAACCCAAACCCCTCCATAATTCTCTGCTAATATAATTGAGTACCCAGATCATATTTTTATTTGAAAATGACTGAAATATTCTGACTGAGGTAATCACAGCAGTATGAAATCAGCAGAGCACACAACTCATCCCTCTGCTCTGATAACAGCCCCTGGCTCACATCTGGCACTTCCACACCCATGTGTAACCACGGGGTTGTCCCCCTGAATGGGCTTTATTTAATTCAGTCTTGTGTTTTGTAGACAAAGCCTAATTGTATTTCTTTCTTCCTGTGGAGCACAGCTGGGTGTAACAACCCCAATTCTTCCACGCTGCCCTAACCAGGGATGCCCAGGAGCCACTGGTCCTGCCCAGGTGTGCAAGGAGGGGTTGTGGATCAGGCTGGAGAGCTGTGAGCAATCACCAAGGACTGGTATCACTTTATAGGGCATGAAAGCACCGGGGAGGGGAGCAGAAAGTGCCTCTATAACTAAAGAACCTTTGGTCTGTGCTCTCTGTGCACACAACCAGCAGCAAGCTCTGGCTGGGCACCCCAAACCTGCAGGTTTGCAGAACTCAGGGCAAAAATTCCACTTAACTGCAGGGGCTTCTCACCTCTGTCCTCTCTGATTAGTTAGAAACACAATTCTGCAGGATTTACAGAATTCTCCCTTGATTTCCAGGTATAATCTTCACTGAAATAAAGAGAGGATATCAGTTATTCCCTCCCACAGGCAGGGTTTGTATGTGCTGATTTATGCCTCAATGTCACATCAATCAGCAGACCGCAGGGATGTAAATAACAAACTTTGTTTGAAAATTGAAGCAGCAAATGATTTTCTTTTCAAAGGATAAGTATTAGTTTATTTAAAGAGAAGGATGTCAAAATATACAGTATTGCATCATTAAGATCAGTGTGGATTAAAACGTCAGGCCCACGGTTCCCTGTACAGGCTAGGATTGAACCACCAGAAATCTTAATTTTCTGTAAAATTTATTAACTACAGTTATTACAGGAGTCCTATGAAGCAGAGAGCTGCCTGGGCAGCTTCGATTTTGGTTTTTATTAGGATTAATTACAAGTACGGATATAAACAAACATCAGGATAAGAACTAAGTTTCCTATGATCTAAGGAACATTAATTCCGGGCTGGCAGGCACAGCCCGGCGTTAGGGGACGTGGGTGCCCTCTTGTGTCCTATTAGAACCTTAAATCGCTTTTAATTTGTTATCCCACCTCACCCGGCCAAGAGAGGAGCTGCCTCAATCCCGTCAAGCCTTTGCATTTTAGCGTTTTAATTTACATTAATAACCGATAGGAAGCAGGGCTTTTTCACCTCTGATTTACCCGACTGAAGGGTTCAGCTCCTGTTGCAGCTCTGTTGAAACCCCTCGAGAAGTGCTGGCTGTTTTCACACTGAAGCAGAACATTTATCCGGGGGCTCGGGGCTTTTCCTGGCTGCTTTCGAGCTCTCTGAAGTGGAGGATTTGCTGCTGGTGCCTCGCTGCCCTCCTTTGTCACCTGCTCTGTTCTTCTGCCTTTTATTTCACTCTCCACCACCCTCCTGCCTGACTTACTCTCCCCTCTACACACTTCAAACCACGCACACGACCTTTCTCCAAACACATTTTTTGGGGGTCTTTAGAGCTGCTTGCCAACGGGTAAGGAACGAACCCTGCCAATGATACACCTGCAATGAGAGCCCGGTGTTTGCTTTACCCTCGGGCATCTGCTGGCAGCCACGGGAAGGAAAAGGAGGCAATTCCACTACCAGGAGCTCCCGGAGAGCTGCTGAGCCTCCCTCAGCAGCCACGGGTGGGCACTACTTGGATTTCCCGGCGGGGAGGATGGACACGGGGTCTGTCTGCACTTCTGCATCCGACATCCTTTTGGAACCCTGTGGAGCAAGAGAGACGCCTTCAGAAACATTTCCAAGTGTTTCAGAATGGTCAAGTCTGGAACTGTGCCTTAGACTTCTGCTACCAGATATTTTCCACTGACTTAATCTCCCTGCATCTCTTAATTTGCCTTTTATTTAATATGCACGAATATATGAGCACCATCTGTATCACGAGAACCACTGCCTGTGACTCTGCCTAAATGGAGGGGTTATTTTAATATCATTTTCCCACTTGGCATGGAGACAATTGTTTTCAGGAGCTGGGCTCTCATGCCAGAGCCAGGCTGCTGTGTGCCTGTAGTATTGTAGTTTTGGCATAACTTTCTCTAAAATTTCCCCGCCCTGAACGCTTCAGTGCAACCCTGCTCAGAGTCCTTGAAGCATGATTAATGGTGAATTATAGCCAGCCCTGCTCTGCTCTGGCTTAAAGGAACATTAAATATTTTTATGCATGACAGGTATTCGACAACGTTCGAGCGATAAAGCTTTTTGTACACTGCAAATATAATTCTGGGTTTGGAACCTGTCCAAGACACTAATCCAGCTTAGATGAAGGAAATGTGTAGCTCTAGCTATACCAGCTACGTTTTTCACTCACTGATAAAAACTTGGCTCTGGTTTAAGGTGCTTGACCTAATTTTGCTGGCCTTGAAGCTGCCAGAACTTCAGCAAAACAGACTCACAAACGCTGTTTGAGGTCACTGTTACCACAGTGGGGTGGCAGTGCTGTTTGTAGCCCAAATCTTGCCATGCTAAACAGAAAATGCAGCACGACAAAGCTAAAGGTGACTCTGTGTGCTCTCCCTGGGACAGGAACTGGGCAGAATCATCTGTGAATTGTCCTTCCCTGGAAACCTGAGCCACCGCTTCAGGACGATTCTGTGCCAGACACGGAAAGATCTCACCTTCCTCATCCCCTTCAGGGAAGTAAAAACAGAGGGGTTTTTATACTGATTAGGCTCCACCTCACTGATCTTCTTTTAATGCTTCACCTTGGAGGATCTAAGTGTGAAAAAGAGCAGCCAAAAATCACAGTGGACTGAAAAATCCCCCCTTAAATTGACTGTGAGCTTGTGCAGCTCAGCTGGCTGCAGTGGCTTTGCTTCTGCTTCCTCTGCTTTGAGTCTGGAGGATGCTCTAGAGCAGAATAAAAGGCCTTGGCCATTTACAGGGAGCAGCAAATCCATCATTTATCTATCCAACAAAACTAAGCCAGCTACTCATTCCAAATGCTTCCAGAAACCCTAAAACCCCTGCACATCAGGTAAAGATTTCCCAGATCCCAGCAGTAACGGGGTCTGTCAGGCCCAGCTCCTGTCAGAGCGTGATGAAATCACTTCGGAACTGATCTAGGAAATAAGGTGACACAATTTGCCTTTCTCCCTATAAAAGGGTGGCTGCTGATTAAAGCAGGAAGCTCTGAGGGAGGCTGGCTGCTGATCCTCGTTCAGCTGGAATTTCCGAGCCCAGTGTGAAAGAAAGAACTTTGTTCTGCCTTCTGAACGGAGAAATCCCGGCTCTGCCCTGGATTCAGGAGCTCAGGTATCACCAGCTCATGGCTTTGAGACAGCGGGGTTGGAACACGCTGGTTTGGGCAGAGCATTTCAAGGTGCACACACAGCAAAATCGTGGCACTGGAGAATTTTTTTCGCCCAGATTTTGTCAGGAGAAGCCTGGGTCAGTGCAGCACACACTGTGATCAGGATAAATCTGAGTACTTCTCACATGCTGAGCACTCCAGCTCCTGACAACTGGGCTGTGAGTTATTCCAGCTCAGGAAACAATGTTATTCATCTTCTTTTTGCCCTTTTTCTTTCTAATCTAATCTTTCAATGACTCCCTAAATACATTTACTACAGCTTATAAATTAATCACTTTTACCACAGGAACAACCACTGGGCCTTATCTGTGCTCAGACCCTGCAGCCAGGCAGTGATGCTGTTTGCTTGCATAAGTTTCTCCAGTTGTAGCCAAAATTTCAGCACTTGTAGCCAAAATTCCAGCATTTTTAGCCCAGCTGGGAGCAGAGGCTGGAGCTGCAGTGCTCTCACTGCATTCCTGCACTGGGACATCTCCTGCTCTGTGCCATTCCCAGGGGAATCAGCATCCAGGAGAGGGTGGTGGTAAAACAGAGCAGGAGTTGTTCAGTGAGCACAGGCTGGGCGAGCTGCTGGATCCCCTCTGAAATATCTCCTGCTCCCATTTTACCAACGAAAAGCTGCCTTTTTCTGCTGGGTCGTTCCCAGACAATCCAGCTGTAATGTTGGAGTGGCAGTGCTGGCAGTGGTTGGTGTGTGTGATCGAATACTTTCAGATTAATGATTACACCTTCCTGGGGCTCGGGCTGATCACCCAGGAGATGAGGAGATCATTTCTTTAGCGTTGCACAATGAGTTTCTCAGCTCTTGGCAATCTTGGGGACATTCAAAGCGAGGCAATAATTTCTGTGAGAGATTTCCCATACACACACCTCACTGTCCTGTGGTTTGCTGCCACTTTAAAAGGACAATAAAATGACCAAATCAGCTTTACTGTTGTCAAAAACTTTTTTTTTTGAGAGTCATCTTCTGTTAATGGGAGAGGGAAGCTGCAGGAGCACTCCTGGCCTCTAATTGCAGCAGAAGATAAGGGGCTGTACAACCAAACTGAGGCAAGCAAAAAAAAATCCTACAGAACATCTCTGCTTCCTCCCCATTCATTCTGTGCTTTATTCCTCAAATGGTTTTTTCTACCTCTCACAATCTCCTCCCTTGATCTAAAAGCTTTTCCTTGCCCTTTCAGTCTGAGACACCGTTCCTCTCTCTGTCTCTCACGAATGTTGAAGGTGTTTCCTCAGTAGCTGGCACTGCTTCAGATCTGCCTTTCTGGAAGAACTCTAAAAGTGTGTCTTTTGTTAAACTCCACGGAGGAGTTTTGGACGCAGCTTGGATGGGTGACACCACGAAGCAGGAAGTGTCACTGTCAGCAGAAAATCCCTTCTCACGCAGTGAGAACTGGGGCAAGGGAGGGCTCCCAGTGCTTCACTTCCAGAAATCTCCAGCCCAGAGAAGCAGATCTCTGTTATGTCCAAAAATGCCACGGACCCACGTGCCCCACTGGAAACTCACGCAGAATTTGGAGGCAAAAGGGGTGAAAGAAAGAAAAATGCACGTGAGGATGGGTTTGATAACTTCAGTCAGCTCACAGAGCTCTCGAAAGGGATATCTTGACTTTCTCACATCGTGTCAAACAAAAAGGTTTCTCCTCGTGGCTTCACTGAGAGCCAAAGCAAGTGGAAGCCAATTAAATTTGGTGGTTTAGGTGAGCTCCAGCACTTCCTTGCTCTGTAGAGACTTCAAAAAACGCCACTGATTCAGCGAACCAGGATTTTACCCCACAGCTCCAGGGTTGTGTGGCGGAGCTGGTGCTGATTTATGCTGCAGCGAGTTATTTTTATCTTGTGCTCCTAATTCCCCTCGGAATATGTCATTACTTTGGTGATGCAAATCTCCCCGTGTAGGATCCACAGCAATTCTGTGAGATCTGTGCAAATCAAACACTTCTTAGGATGTGGAAAAACATCTGCCTGTGAGTCACCCTGCTCTGCACGGCAGCGTCACAGCCCGGTGTCCTGCAGATTTTTAACTCTGTCACCATGTCAATCTCTATTATTTGACTTTTCTACTTGAAGGGTTGCCCAGCTCTGTTTCTATCCCAACAGCCTTAGAAACGAGGAAGGAAAAAAAAGCTCTATGAGTTTCTCAGGGTAGCCAGATTCACCAGGAATCATCACAGATAACTCTCAAATGTCTTTGCATCTTGAAAGTTGTGATGAAGCTCGGTTTTCACATGAGGTTTCCAAAAGGTGCTAAAAATGACCCCACAGTGCTGTGGATTCATTGCTGCTGTGGCAGAGTGGGGAAAGAGGAGCATCCTCCCAATTGATTTAGGCTCCTGAACACGAACAAGTGGAAAAAATAAATTCCCACCTATTGAACACGCTGTGGGATCACCACTGGACCAGCAGCGCCAAACCTTAGGGAAATTCAGATTTTTTTGTACGCTGAATTCTTTCATGTCTACATTTCAGGTTTCATTGAAGGGGGCATGGCAAATTTAGCCTAAGACTTAGCAAAAAGCAAGAATTAAAAATACACTGTGCATTTTTTGGTGTGCTTTAGTCTATAACTGTTGGCTAACACCAGGTGCTTATCTTGTGACCCCTGTGCTGCTTCCCACACGCCCAGTGGCCTCCCTTGACCCTTACCGTGCAGGGATTTGGTTTTGCAGGGATGTCCCAGCTGCACCCCGTGGGGGCAGGCAGGTTCCTCTGCCAGACCAGCCCCACCTCCACTTCCCCTTCATTAACACCCTGTAATTTGTAGGCGGTAATTTGTATGGGAACATTGAGTCATCCCCAAAGCCAAGGCTTGAACCCCAAACCCGGGGCTGTGGGAACAATCACAGCTCTCCCCCAGCAAACCCTCTCCGCCTGACCCAGCACCCCCGAATTTTCCTGCCTTTCCCAAAATCTCCCTGTCCTCTGGCCCAAGTCCCGCCGGTGACACTGCTGCACAAATCCCCCCTTCTCAGAGCCTGCAGGCTGGGCGCTTCAATCAGCTGGAAAATGGCTAAAAAAGGAAAATAAATCAACATACCAGGCCTTTAAAAAACCCGCCAAGGGACTGCCTCTTCTCTGTCTTCTTGTAGGAGGGCTCCTTGGCGGCATCCCCGCCGTTCTGGATGGAGTCGGCGTCGGCTGCCGGCTGCTCCCGGGGCTCTGGCTGCTCCCTGCCCTTCTGCTTGCCCGGCTCCACCGTGGACTTCTTGTCCTTGGAGCCCTCCTTGCTCCTTTGGCCCCCAGGGTCGCTCTCAGGTGGGGCGAGAGGCCTCTCCGTGGCGTTCAAAGTCTGCAGCGGTTTCAAACGGGTTATTTTTAGTGGGGAGTAAGGGAGAGTTCGGAAGGAGATCCATAAATATGTTAGGGAAAAAGGATTTTAAAAAAATGCAAGGCCACCTGGCAGGGAGCAATCCCGCTGTCCAGCAGGTTTTCATTTACAGAGGTTGGGGTGGGCTCCTGCAGTGCTGGCTCAGGAAAGGGCTCCCGGGGAGCTGATGGAATTACACGAGCAAAGACTGCAAGATCAAACCACCCCTGCTGGAACAACTTCGTTTATGTGTGTGCTGAAGCTGCTGGAGGAGGCAGGGAACATGCACAGAGAGTCACTGAAACACCCCCAGGGTTTGCATCCCAAGCAGGGAAAGCACCCAAAAGGTGCAAGGAGAAGATTTGAGACAGGAAAAAAGTCAAAAGGCTCCATAAAGAAAGGATAAAACCCAATTCCCTGTGAAACTGTAACACTCCACTCAAAAATGAACACCACAGGGTTTGGCTGTGGAAGGCCAGAACACCATAAAAAATTTTCATGTACAAGTGCAAGAGAAAAGACAGAAAATCCTCCCAAAAACCACAATCACAAAGCACCTATCTAGAGTAAAAGGGGAGATTCTGGAACCTGGAGAAATTCAGAATACATTTGAAGTTCACAGGAGAAAATCATAGCTGGCAAACAAAGGATCAGACCATGAACTTGTCACTGTTTGGAAAGTAGCAAATGAGGATGTTTTGGCCAGGAAATCTGTTTGCAAATGGGATTTTCTTTTTTCTTATGCAAAAAAACCCCCCATATGGCTTTATTTATTGCCATCATTAAAACAGCACAAATTTGCCACGTTGAAAAGCTGGAAATCTCACATCTGCCCTCAGGGCATGGCCCAAGCTTAATGCTGTGTGTTTTTCCAGCTTTGGGAATTTTACCATCAGTCTTGAAATATTTGGTGTTCTTCTAAAGGCCTGGGGTCGTGTGCTTACACGACAGGCTTAGTTTTCATTCAAAACAAAAACATTTTTAGATATCACGATTTCAGAGAAAACCCTGAAAGCAGAAACTCTAAAGAAACAAAATGCAAATATACCTCTTGTGTTTAAAAAAAAAGTTCAAGCCAGTCTAATTTTGGGGAAACAAGAATGAGAGGGCACAGGTTTTTTTCACTGAATTCACCTTCCCTTGCTGTCCAATCTTAAAACAACTCCATGTTTAAATTAAAGAACCATTTAATACATTCAGGCTTGACCAGGAGGCTCAACTCCTCCACTAAATATGAGCTTTTTGAATTATTTCTTTTTCCAAAGACAGATACATGTGGGTAAATATTTCCTCACATCTGGATTTCTCTGCTCTCAGACTTAAAAAATCAAGCCAGCAGCTTGTGTTTGTGCAGGAGAACATGAAGCCGTGGAGATGGAGGGGATCAGGAGAGTTAGAGTTCATCAGAGTGGATTCAGTGTTGTCCTGTTTTTGCTAAAGGCTTCTATTGTAACTTGGAGCCAGATGAATTTCTCACGGAGGTTATGTAAATAATAGCTAATGTTTACTGAACTGCCTTCTGTTTACATTTTTGTACTATCACAGAAAGTTTGATGAGCATCCTTTTTCTCCAGTGGGATTGAGGAGGAAGTGACATGTCCTCCAATCCCTTGTGGAACTGAGAAACCTGTGAAGTACAAGAAATGTAAATAAAGTCCCTTCTTTTCCTCTTTCTGCTCAACCTAGCAGGTGTCAGAGCCTCCTTTCCTGTGTCCTCTACCAACAGATTCAGCAGGGTCAGAGGAGAGCAGAGCTCTGGGGCTGCACAGACACCACAGACCCTCCCCTGGGCAAGGACACCTCGGGAGCTCTCCCAGCACAAGGATGGACACAGAGCAGATCTGTCTGTGGCTCAGGTAAACTCTGGGAGCTCCGAGCTGCTGCCCCTTGGCTCCCAAGGCTCCTCTCACCCTGGTTTGCCTCAGCTCACCTTGCAAAGCCTCTTTGGTGCGTTTGCAAACGTTCGCCTTCGCTTCGGCTGCACCCGCAGAGCCCCAAGGCAGCTCCGGGGCTGAGCCCCGAGACAGCCGAGTTCAAAGGGGCCAGAGGAGCCCAGAACCCTCAGAAACGCTCTGTGAAATCTGTGGCTTTGCTCTGGGGGTGTAAAATTAGAGCCTCACACGTGCCCGAGACAGCGCTGCAGCCAGAGCGGAACGGTCCCCGCTGCTGAGAGCAGGTTGGGCCTTTGATGTCAGGCAGACAAAACGCTTTTTAAAAATATTCATAATACATTTTCCAGGCAAAAAAAAAAAAACAAAAAAAAAAAACCCCAAACCCTATCAGATCATCTCTTTGAGGTGTTTCATATTAACCTTGAAAGGCAGGAAATTGGCATATTTGATATTGATGGGAGCAGCTCAGGAAATGCGGCGTGAGGCCTGTGAATAATGAAAGATGTTAATGCTCCTTATTCCAGAGGGGAGCTGCTCCTGGCAGATTGCTCTGCCTCCCTCAGCCTTAGCAGGGACACTGAAATAAAAACAGAAAAGATGGACAGTGTTTTCCCCATTATCTTACAAGAGACTTTGATCCAAGGCTGATTTTTAAGCCCAGGATTTCTGGAGATTTTGGAGCGGTGCTGAAATTAATGGAGGGGACAGAGTGGCAGGGCTGGAGAGGGGAGAAGAATCCCAGCATTCCAGAGACACTATGGCATAATTTAAGGAAATCCTTTCAAAGAAATCCCCAGAAAAGGAAGAAGTCAGCAGCAGATCCAGTTTTCCTCGGGCTCCTCTGTGTAATAAAACTGTTCTAATTCGCACCAGGGCAAGGGAGAGAAGGAGGAAGAACAATAAACTGATTTACAAAAATGGAAAGAAGCTGGCTGCTCATTAAATAATAAAATAGATCCAGGACTGTAACTTTTGGTGTCTTACCCAGATCACTTCACAAAACTCTTGTATGAAACATGGATTCAATGTCACAAGACAAGACCTTCTATATTTAGGATGCTTTTAGAGACATAATTCATAAAAATTAACCTTAGTGTCATCAGACGTTGTGAGAATAGGAAGAGAGAGAAATAATTTTACAGTTATTGAAAAAAGGAAATTCTGAAATGTCAGTTTTGAATGCAACTTCAGTTTTTCTCTTAAAGGAAACTGTCTATACACAGAGCTTGTTTTATCTCTCATTACTGAATATAATTCTCTTGGATATCTTGACTTGCAGCAGATGAGGGTTTGACTCTCAAGTTAACAGAATTTGTGTTTCTAATAAAAATGTGTTTTTTCTGAAGCATTTTTAAAGCCATGAAGAACAGAATGTAAATACAGCACCCAAATGTTGGGTTTAGCTTTTATGAACATAGAACAGAAGAAAAAAAAACAGAACAAGAAACAAATATTTTCATGGCTTTTGTCACATTGCAGTGAACAGTTTTCATTCTCACTTTCATTTCTCTTTTGCAGAGTTTCCACCTAAATGATTCTTTCCTCAGAAGACAAGTAAATCAACAAAGTAAAAATAATTCTGTGTGTATTTAGTCCCAGTGCCTGAGCCAAGGCACTTGCAGAAATTCAAACAGCAGCAAGAGAGAGCAAGGAGACTGAACATAAACCCGCTAATTATTTTAAGAGAAGGAACATTATGTTGACTCTTTAAAATCTTGTTTAATATTACGAGTAGATAAAAGAAACAGATAAGTAACCTTTAAATATATGTAACCTGTAAACACATGAAGTAACCTGTAAGTTACCTGTAAATAACCTGTAAATATATGAAGCTCTGGGAGGGTAGCACTTTTCCCTCAGTGACTTTTACATTCCAGGAGGCAGAGCTGTGTGGAGGGAGGTGACAAGAACCCATCACCAGAGGATGGAAAAGCCCAGGCCAAAAATCAGAAATCCACTTACGAGGTGTCTGGGGCTGGGGCCATCTCCCTCCTCCGGGCTGGCTGTGCCTCCATCACCCTTGACTGACTAAAATAACAAAAGGTTCTGTTTGAGGTGTTCAGTCAGGATAAAAACTCACAGGAATCAGTTTGAGTCACTCTTTACAACACTGAAACAAAACCAGGCACTGCAGCAGCTCCACTTTGGAGATGTCCCCATCTCCAGGGTGGGTTGTGCTGGTTCTGCTCTGTGGGATTGTCTCTTGCCAGGCAGGTTTCCCATTAAGGCCTGGGCAGGGCTCATTTCAGCCACTAAAAAAGACACTGCAGTCAGCCCTGCTGCTGGAATTATCCAGGAAAGAGCTTTTCCTTGCTTTTCAGAGTCAAATCTGTCCTACAAGACCTCGTGGGACTTCCTCTCTGTTTATCCACCCTACTCAGAGCATGTGCTGTGAGTAAGAAAAGCCCACTCAGCTTTTGTGGGGTGTTTTTATATTTTGTCATCAGCATCTATTTAATCCCGATTTTTGCTCTCTAGTTTATTCCTGCAGTCCTTAAACCTCTAAATAATATTCCCCCTTGGTTCCCACTCTTCCCAATCCGAGCAGAGCCTGAGGCTGCAAGACTGGAAGGTCACTCAGAGCAAACCTTGACTCTGAAATATCTTTCTAAGGTAAAATCCCCTGTTTCCACCTAGATTTAAAAATGAGAAACCCCTGTTTGACCAAACTGAGTAAATAGTACAAGCTTTGTGGGAATTAGGTTAAGCTTAAGTTACAATTAGTGCTAGAAAAGCAACTAATTTGGACAACAGGAACAAGCATTTGTAATTAAAAATGTGTCGGAGGGCCCAGTGTGTTCTCCCAGGTGCCACAGAAACCACGGAGCTCAGCAGCAAAGCGTAAAATAAACTCCAGGATTTCAGAATGCCCAATTTAAATGTCATTTTTCATTGCAGAAGTTCAATGAAAACAATGAAAGGATGTGACTTTTGTTCTAAAGATAGCTCAGGCAGAGCTGTGGTTTGCTGCAGCTCGAGCATTCGTAACTCGAAGCACAACAGCCCCAGCCCCAGCCCACAAACGCTCTAACTGCAGCTCGACCCTGATTTGCCTCTCAAACCACAGCAAATCGACGCGTGGCAGCAGCAGGGGAGAAAATTAAACCACTCCAGGACAATTCATGGCTTTTGTGGGGAAAATCCCATCTCTGGAAGGTGCCACGGCTGAGCCTGGGCGGGTTTGGGCTCGTGGGGCTTTATCTGTGCAGGAGGCTGCAGAGGGGAGGGGAGGAAGCACAGTGTGGTCTGTGCTGGAGAGAAACCCGGTCAGGAGTGCACGAGGATGTGCTGTGATAAGAAATACTTTGCATTTCTGTTTCAGCAAGTGCTCAAGTGCCCTCAGAAAAAAGAGTTCCTGCTCTAACAGCCATCAGTGTTACCTTTTCCCCTATAAACACCCCAAACCCAGATAAAAATAGCCCTGCTTGAGCCAACCTCTCTAATCCACCTCGTATTTTTATTACTTTTTTTAACCAAAAATAACAGAGTAAAGACCTTGAGGGCTAGACAAAGCTCCCTCTTGCTGCCAGTGAGATGAGAGGAAACAATCCCAAGGATTTCTGTGCAGAGCACTGCTGACCTCTTATCCTTGGCTTTGGTCACTTGGGATTGCTGCTGGCCAAGGCTTCCAAAAAAGTTTTCTGCAGCAGTCAGGGTGGATTAGGATGTTTTGAAATGGAGGAGGGTGGGGACAGCCAGTACCTCGCTGCATTTTCATGAACAGGTGCAACAAAATAAATTTGTTATTCTCGATTCTAAACGCTATTTATTGGCTACGAGTTTGTTTCTGTGGGGAAGTAGGACAGCACAGGGACTGCAGATGATTTGGGAATCATCTTCCTCTGGGAAGCAGGATTAGATTCTACTTCATGCCTTTCCTTTTCCTTTTCCTTTTCCTTTTCCTTTTCCTTTTCCTTTTCCTTTTCCTTTTCCTTTCCTTTCCTTTCCTTTCCCATCTGACAGACTTTGCAGCAGCAACTGCCTTTCCTTTCATGTGCCAGTTTACCTGATCAACATAAACTTCCAAAAACAATTGTGCTACTAAAAATCCAGCTCCCTGAAAGCTGTGCAGGACAGGACATGGCACAGGGGGCTCTGGCAGTGCCGTGGCCAGCGGGATGTGGATTTGGAGGCGGGTTTGGGGATGGGATCCCCCAGGAGCATCCAGGGTGCGCTTTGAGCAGCGGAGCATCCTCGGTGTCGCCACCCCTGGAGCTCCCTGGGCCACCTCGGCGGGGGAAGGGCCACCGGAGCCCTCGGGACGTTCCGGGAGGAGCCGCGAGAGGGAGATGCAGGACGGGGAATGCGGCGAGAAGTCCCAGCCGCGCATCCCTGAGCATCCCTGTGCATCCCCGAGCATCCCTGAGCATCCCTGAGCATCCCCGAGCATCCCTGAGCATCCCCGAGCATCCCCGCACATCCCCTAGCATCCCTGAGCATCCCCGAGCATCCCCGAGCATCCCCGCGCATCCCCGAGCATCCCCGAGCATCCCTGAGCACCCCTGAGCATCCCCGAGCATCCCTGAACATCCCCGAGCATCTCTGAGCATCCTTGAGCACCCCTGCGCACCCCTGAGCACCCCTGAGCATCCCCGAGCATCCCCGAGCACCCCTGAGCATCCCCGAGCATCCCCGCACCCTCCCGGACAAAAGGTGAAGTGTTTCCCAAGCCTGGCCCCCCAGCCCAGCAGCGATCTCTTCCCTCGGAGCTCCCGAAGGGAAAAGCTGCTCTTACCAGCTTAAAAAACTTCCTCAGGTTTGCCTTGGGGGTTTTGCTCTCCGCCCCTCGCGGTTTCACCTCGGCGGCTTCTGCGCTCTTGCTCTCGTCCCTGTCGGGAGCCACCGCCTCGGGAGCCACCTCTGCCTTCTCATTGCTCACGGGCTCTGCTTCTTCCGAGGAGTTCTGGGGTTGGGAAAACGAGTGGGGAAAACATTCAGACTCAGTCTGTGAGGAGTTGGTTGTTTTTTTTTAATTTTGCAACCAAACAGGGCATAAAAGCATCCTCACCTTCACTGTTCTTATCACGTCACTTCAGGAATTTAATTAATGCCAATTAAAAAAAAAAAAAAATCTAAGTGTTAAAATCCCACCAGTTTATATAAAATAAAGAAATAAGCTTTCTTGAGTTGCTGGTTCCCAAAGACAAGACTTTAGCTTTGGCTATGATTTTAAAAGAATTTAAATGAAATTACGTACAGCAATGGATGTCCTGAGGAGATGACACTAAAGTAAAGCCAGTAAATACGAGAAAGATCATACCCAGGAATTTGCACACAGAACCAGAATTAAGATTATTTTAAACACATCATGGGCACGATTAATTGCTGAAACCTGGCCTTGGGCACTGCCAGGGATCCAGGGGCAGCCACAGCTGCTCTGGGCACCCTGTGCCAGGGCCTCACCTCCCTCACAGGGAAGAATTCCTTCCCAATATCCCATCTAAACCTCCTCTGTGCCAGTGTGAAGCCATTCCCCCTTGTCTGTCACTGTTTTTTTCTTGTTTGTCGCCAAATTCTTTTATTTGGACTCTGCCACTTTTATTTTGAACGAAGACATTTCCTGTTCCCCTTTTACTTTACAGCAGTTTTTCTGTTGTCATCTCCCTTTCTGAGCAAATAAAACCCCAATTTATTTAGTCCTTCATATGGAAGCCATCCAGTATATTTGCTCAATATTCTACCTTTTAGTTCTTCATATTTTTAAGTTGCAGGGAACTCCACATTCAGGAAGGGGGCTCACCATGGGCTCCTACAGCAGCAGGAGAGATTTTGCTTTGTTCCTGACTCCCCTTTTGTGGAAGAAACAACATTTTGGGGGTGGGGCAGTGGGGAGAAAAATGATGAGGGAATAAAGATTCCTTATCCCCTGCAGCCTGAGATGGCTGCAGCACATCCCACTTCCCCGTGGAACTGTAGATTTAATTTATGAACAGGTTTGAGATAATCGATCTATAACAATTTTACTCTGGATCTCTGCCTATGCACACATCCATGCCACCCGTTCCCCATCTGTTTGCTGGAAGGGAAGGATTGAGTGCAGGACTGCAAACGGCGGCTCAGTAAAGCCCAGCTCAGCTCCTGGGAGCTCGTCACTCCGAGGGCAGGTTGGGATCACGTTCTGTGTCCTGTTATCCTGTTTTTTGCCAGCCTTCTGTTGTAACTTGGAGTCAGATATTTTCACACAGCTTTCATGTAAATAATAGCCAATGTTTACTTAACTGTCCTTTCTGGTTTTCATTCCACTGTGGTGAGGGAAAGTTTGACGAGCATTTCTTTTGTCCACTGAATGGAAGGGGAGGTGACAATGTCCCTCCAATCCCTTGTGGAATTGAGAAATCGATAAACATAAGAATCTCAAAATAAAGCTTCTTCTTCTTCTCTTTCTGCTCAAGCAGGTGTGAGAGTGTTTTTTCTTGTGTCCTATAGTGACAGTGTCCCAAAGCAGTTTTGTCTCTGCAGCTTTGGCTCTGAGCTGGAATTGGTGGCACGACCAACAAATGCACCCTGGGAACAAATGCCACCCTCCCACAACCCTGTCCAGCTAAATAAGGGTTACTCAGCTGCTCAGAGATTGGGTTCTTCAAGGCACCAGTGATTTTTTGCATTTTTCTCCAGGAAATTCTTCTCCAGGACAAGGGGGAATGGCTTCAAACTGAAAGGAGGGAAATTTAGGTTGGATGTACAGAGGAAATCCTTCCCTGGGAGAGTGGGCAGGCCCTGGCCCAGGGTGCCCAGAGCAGCTGTGGCTGCCCCTGGATCCCTGGCAGTGCCCAAGGCCAGGCTGGATGGGGCTGGGAGCAGCCTGGGACAGTGGGAGGTGTCCCTGCCATGGCAGGGGTGGCACTGGGTGGGCTTAAGGTCCCTTCAACTCAAACCCTTCTGTGATTCCACATTCTGCTTCACCCAGGAATTAACCAATTTGCTCTTTGCCCTATCAGTAAAAAGAGCACGATTTTCCTGCAGCTGCGTGGGCAAAGTTGCTTAAAATTCAAGTTTTTTAAGAAAACACATCTGCTTTTAAAGACAGTTCCCAGAGCAGTCTAAATAACGCTGCCTTGATCACCTCCCACCCTGGCCTGGCCTGCTTTGATCAGATAAATGCAGAGCATCATGTTTCTCTGCCCTGATCAGACATCTAGGAGCCCTTGAAAGCAGCTTTCCAACACAAATATTGGAAATTGCCCACTGTAATTCCCTATTAGTATTCCTTCTGAAAAAACAAAAAAAAAGAAAAATGCTGGCACGGCAAATATTTGAGTAACAGTTCTGAAAATTCTTGTGAAGACTGATCAGGAAATGGGGCAAATACAAAGTGGCTCCCAGCTGAGAAGCTGAATAAGGAATTTTTCATTTTCCTTTTCCAAATTTATTCATCTGCAGGCAGAGCAGCAGCAAAAGCTGCCACGTGCTGACAGGCACCTCATTAGCTGCACTTTGAAGTGAAAGCTCATCAGAAGATGGATCTTTAAGAGCCTGCCTGGAAAGAGAAGCTGGAGCTGAATCCTGGATCTGTTGAATGTTGTGGTTGCTGTTTGTTAGCTCAAAAGCAAAGCTACTCCTGGCTCTGAATTCTCCACCTGTTTGAGCTTGGATTCTCTGTCCTAGCAAAGGACAGTGCGTTAAATATGCCACAGAAATAGAAATTCACTGCAGAAAACCCCCACAAAATCTTCAAACCAAGCTGAGTTTGGGGCTAACCTGTTGTCTTTTGGTTTTTTGTACATCTCTCCTCATTTTATTTAGTTTCAAGCTGGCTGGATCACCAGGGTGTCTCACCAAAGGAAATATAATATTATTCTCTGCCAAGAAAACTCACTAAAGCAACATCAGCCTTTTACAGATAAAGGATTCAATGCTCAAACAGGCAGAGGGGTTTTTTTTAAATTCTTAGGACCAAATTCAGTTCTCTACTCAGAAATTCCCTCCAGAAAATTTGCAGGATCCCAGACCCAAGAAGTTCTCAGTGAGCAGAAAGGAGCTCGTTGGACAAAGTTCAGATTTCACAGACCCTTGTAGTTCAGTGCATTTGTGTAAATGCTTTAACCAGCCCTTCTTATTTTTGGCAGCAGCAAAATCTGCTTGGAGTGGTAGAGAATTCCCTACAAAACTTTCTGTTCCCTGACAAAAACAGCTGAGGGCGATGTAGGAGAAAGCAAACCCAGCATCACCAACTAACACGAGCAAAAGGCAATTTTGGTACAGGGTTTGCACCCGGAGGAGCTTGAGATCCCAGAACTGAAGATTTTTACAGGGTTAAAGGTGCTCAGAGTAGGTCTCAAACCCTATTTTAGCTCCAATATGAGATTTGGGGAGCTGGTGTGTGCATAGCCCACAGTAATAAAAACAGTTATAATTAATTTTGGTCAATATTTCAAACTCCTATTTTGAAACCTTACCAAAAGCTTATCAAATGAATATTTTAAACCAACCATCACTGCTGATTCCTCTCCCACAGGGGTGATTCTCACTATTTTTCTGCAAGAAAATTTTCCCTTCTCGCATGTGTTTTCTTTTTTTAAAAGACCTCATTACTCCAGTATGAAATTACTGAATTCAGACCGGATTTGCTGCTCTGTTTTACACTGACACTACACACAACAGCCTGTTCTGCACACATCCTGCTTCCCAGCTCTGTTTTCCAACAAGCCAGACTACCAGAGAAGGAGGTTTCTGTAGCAATAACTATAGAAAAAACCTCCCCCTCTCTCTTCTTCCCAGCTTTCCTCTCATTCCAAGCACCTGATTCACTCAGTTCCCCCAGAAATTCAGCCCCGAGTGACAAATGTTTGAAGCTTTGATTATTTTTAAGCGTATTTACTTGTAAATAGCTAAACACCTTCATTTTAACATAAATAAAATATCCAAACTCTATCTCCAGTGGGAAAACACAGCTAAAGAAGGACCAGCAGCCACTCAGGAGCATCTGGGTGTTTGGAAGCAGCAACTTTCTGGGATTTGAGCTTGAGCAGAAGCCCAGAAAAGCAGTTATTCAACATACAGTGACTCAGTAAAGTTTAATACAACCCTTCTATCAAATGAAATAAATTTCAGTTTATAAACCATAAAGATCTGGAAACAGAAGAGTGTTTTGAGAGTTAGTCCTAAATTAAAATCATTATTTAACCTGAGGAATAATGTGTCTTCCCAAGCAACTGAGACCCCAAACTTAAAGCCTGATCTGCTCTGTCACAAGACTTTTTCTGTTGAGTTAGGACAGACCCACCTGATCCCAGCTCTTCAGACATTTAAAGCGAAGAAACAAAACGGGGTTTTAGAGCTTTATCTCTGTTAATGCTAAATTTTGGTAAAGAACGCTGTGATCTCTGGGAGTATTTAACAGAAGCATTGAATTGAGAGAGAACAACATCCCTGATTCCACGAAAACAAACAAAATTCCACAGATAAAATTAATTCCCCTCCTGTTTAGCACATGCTGCCAGTGGTGGGTTTGGCTCCTTTGCTGGGCTGTGCTTGCAATCAGCCCCAAGCCCTGCAGGGAGCTGCCCTGCTCCCAAATCCTGTACCTTTTTCCAGAAGAGCTTGCTCAGGGGCAGAGGAGTGGCCGAGCCCTTGTCCTTGGTGCCCTCCCGGGGGCCCTCGCTGGGCACTCCCTGCGGAGGGGCTGCGACCTCCGGCGCTTTCGGGTTCAGCTTCGCCGGCGGCTCTTGGGAGGGAGGGACATTCCTGTCTGGCTTTGCACAGCTGGCAGGAGGCTGCTCGGGGCTCTGGGAAAAAAAAAAGGACATGGATATGGTGGAGAATGAATCCAGCACGTTCAGGCATCAGCTGGTGCAGGTGAGCACCACCGCTCCCCGTGTGACGGGTGTTCTACCCCCACACAGTTCGTAGAGTGTTTTAGGGCTGTTTCTTGATCTTAAAAAGTCCCATGCCTGAGCCAAGAGAGATCGGACACTCCTGCGGGTTCATGTTCAGGTTGTTTATTGTTTCTTNNNAAACTGCCTGGCGGGGCTCCAGACCCCCCTGGACGGTCTGAGGGATATTCTGGGCTGCCACATCCCTGCTCAGCTGCATCCCTGCCCTTCCAAGTGCAGGAACACCTCAAACAGAGAAGCAAAAGGCACAGCAAGCCCACCCCTCAGAACACAGATAAAGCAATTAAAACACTCAGAGACTGATCGTGTCAGCCAGAATTCCCCTTTTCCTGCATTACAGATCATTCAAATCCTCCTACTCACTTTGGTGTTGGTTGTCTGTGGGGTTTCTTTCGCGGCCTGGAGGGAAACAAAACACAAAGCTGAGTCTGTCTGAGGCAACGGCAGCACCCGTGGTTACACAGGCCAGGAATTGTCTGTGGCACCCATTATTGTGTTTTTAGTGAATGTGTGAGCAAGTCCTGGCTCCTGCAGCCATGGAAACTGATCCCTGGGAGAGGGGAGGGAATGCCAGGTCCCATCCTCAGACCTGCACCAGCCTGGTGCTGCATTCTTTATGCTTGTAGTCCTCAACTTGTTCTTTAAAAATATCTATATTTATAAATGCGTTCCCATATTCCATGTATTCCCATTCAGCTCAGGTAAATCATTATATAGGATTTTAAGGTATTAACAGATTTTTCTGCTCTGGGTCTGTGTGTGCAGCTTCCAGTGCTCATGGACACACCAGAGCTGGGTGTTTTCCACGGGAATCTCACACCAGCAGCAGGGATGTGCTCTCCTCACCTTCCAGCAGGAGGCTGTGATTGCTGGGATAGAAAACACAAGGAAACCTGGAAGCCCAGGGCACGGGACAGCCCTGGCGCTGTCACTCAGGGCAGGAGCTGCAGCTCTGAAGATGCTGGAGGCTGGTTCCACCCATCCTCTCAAATTTTTGGGCATGAGGTGGGATTTCCTTTGGTAAAAACATCCTTCTCAGTGGGCTGGTTCTCACGGGGCTCCTGAAACATTTTTTATCCACAAAGCCAGGAGGATCCAGTTCAATCCCTCCTGGGCCAGGGATGTGCTCCAGCACCTCTTAGCCCTCAGCCAGCAGAGCTCACACTCAGGAATTACCTGAGTAATTATATATATAAAATATATAAAAATTATATCAAAACATATTATATTCTATATAATTACCTGAGCTGTAGGAAGAAAAGCACCCAGCCACAGCCTGAGCCAGGTCTCAGCAGCCTGCCACAGGCTCTGGGGACCTCCTGGCAGAACAGGGCAGGCATTTTGCAGGGGAGTTATTCTGCAGGAGCCAAGAACTTTATTTTTTTTGTGATCAACTCTGACAGACAACATCCAGAACTGGAGGTGAGAACAAGGGTGAGGATGCCACGGGCCGATTTCAGCGTTAGTGCTGGAAGTGAGGGATTAACTCTTCTCTTCCAAGGGAAAATTCTGTAAATCTGCACAGTTACACTGCAGAATTAGGATGTAACGCAAGGCAAACACACATGGATGGGAAGAGCATGGCAAGCTGCTCTAAAGTTAGTATTTTGTACCACAGGAGCCTGAGAAACAATGTTTCTGTTAACTCACAGCCAATCTGAGCTGGATTTGGGTAGAGAAGTGTATTTTGGGTGATTTGCAGAGGAAGCACTGTCAGAGGAGACAGTGAAGTGTTCAAACACAAATATATACATTAAAATGTTAATTTCAAATAAAGGAATTGGTTATCTATTCATCCAATTCACACATCACGGAAAGGACTGCAAATTTAAAGATATAAACTATATTTTTAATAGTTTTTTACTAGAAGTGGTAACTCCAGGGCCTGCTAGACACATCCCTGCTTCTTTAACTATTGTAATTCCAGACAAAAAACTCCTTAAATTTCCATTAAATATTCCAAGGAATTTTCTCACTAAAACTTATTGCAAGATTAATTGTTGGAATTGAGTGTTTAAAAATGCCAGCCAGGTTTGGCTTTTACCAGCAAGCCTTAACTCATTATGAACAAGTAATTAATATCTTAATCTTATTAAGAAATTAAGCTGAGATCTCAAATTTCAGCTTTTGGCAAGAACTGCCCATTTTAATTCATTTGGAATATTATTATTCCTTTAGAAATATGCAGACTACATTTTTTTCCTCAAAAATGAGCCAGTGGAAAGAACATTTTTGGTTTTAAAATGTACTAAAGAATGGCTTGTGCCCTTGATCATAAAGCCCCCTACTCACCAGAAATTCCACGTGGGTGTCTGGAGGGAGCATTAAATATTAATTATGTTCCTCCCCCACTGAAAGGGTCTCTGCTTCTGCATTCTCTGGGCTAAAAAGCTGCAGTTCTCTGCTTCCCTGCCATGGCTTATCTTCAGAGAGTGCAGAAATCCCCAAATATAGAGCCTGAGACAAAAGTTTCCCGTGATTTTTGGGTTTTAATATAAAAGCTCAAGTGCTCTGAAACAGTCATTTGATTGACTGTGCATTTTAAGCACTTTAAAGTCCCCATCAAAACAACATTTTTTCCCCTCCTCTAAATAAAACTAAGATTATAATCAATCACTTTTCTTGCTCTCAGTGAGAAATCCCTATTCCTGCAGGAAATCCCATGTTCCAACCTCCTCTGTGCCGTGTCAGACGCCCCAAAATGCCAATTTTAGCCAAGGTGCACATTAATGACATGAAACCTGAAGTGCAGCTGGGCTGAGCTCAAATCTCTGTGGCCATGGCAGGCTCTGCTCACCTCTGTTGCCCTGGTTTTTGCTAAAGCCTTCTGTTTTTAACTTTGGAGTCAGATTCTTTCACACAGTTTTATGTAAATAATGGCCAATGTTTACTTAACGGTATTTGCTGGTTCTCATTCCTTTTGTGATAAGAGAACTTTGATGAGCATCTTTTTTCTCCAGTGGGATTGAGAAGGAAGTGACATGTCCTCCAATCCCTTGTGGAGTTGGGAATTGTATAAGAATGTGATTTATGTAAAGAATAAAGTCTTTCCCCTCTTTTCTGCTGAACCTGGCAGGTGTGAGAGCATCTTTATTGTGTTTTCCCAGACACACACCTCTACAGGATCCATCGTTTGTCAGCACCTCGGGTTTGGGTTGGTTCCAAACAAACCGGGGGGTTTAGTCTGGGTTAGTAACCGGGCAGGAATCCTCCCAGGAATTGCTCCAGAACCCCGAGCTCACAGAGGGCCCCACGAGAGGAACTCTGCAGGTGCGGGTGGTTTCCATCCCCCCTGGCACAGAAATGCTCTCACAGAGATTTCCAGAGCTCTGCACATCTGGCCACATGTTTGAAAAGGGCTCCTCTCTCACTCTGCCAGGAGCCCTCTGTGATTTCTCAGGGTTCTGCTCCTCCTGGAGCTTCATACCGACCTTGTGCCTAAAGAGTTTGCTAAAGGTGCTGTGCCCCAGCTTGGGGCTCTCTGCCTTCTTTTTCTTGGCTCCTTTGGAGGGGGATTCTGCCGCTGCCTTCGGGGCAGGCTGCCCCCCGAGGCCCTTCTCCGCCTTGGAGCCCTTGTGCACAACAGCAGGGGGAGGGGAGCATTTATTGTGGGTATTTCCTTCATCAAAGACATTATTCCATCACTCGCACGCGTGGGAATAAAGGCAAATATTCCCTCTTAGGCCTGGACAAACCATGTTGTTTTTCCCAAAGTGATTTCTCAGCTCTCCTCAGAGTTTCTTTCACACGAGCAGCGAAATAAAAGCCAAGGTAATCCAGCTGATTGCAAATTAAACCACAACTTTCCCTCTCAAATCGCCCCTAAACTGAAACCTAAATGCCACGTACTTCTGTATTTTTAACTCATGAAGAAGCAATTTAGGATTTATAATTTTAAAATAGGCAAATATATAAATCTTCGGAGGAACCTTCAGTCTTTTTATTGCAGCATCATAGGGACCTTAAAATGTTCTATATAATGCATTATTTAGGAAAAGGGCAGCGTGAATATTCATGTTATACAATACCTAAAATATTTCAAGTTTGCATTAATGTGCATGAAATTAATTAACTGTTCATGGTCTCAGGATTTAAAGCAGTGAGATGCCTTTGGTTACAAAGGAGGATGTAGGATTATTCCTTACTACTTGTCACAGCACAATTGACCCTTTCCCTGCAAAATTCTCATAATTCCCGAACTCAGAGTGACACGGGACCAGCTCAGGCTCTGCCACAGAGGGGTCAGGTCAGGGATTTGGGGCAGATCTTGTCCAAACACCCTCGGGGTTTGTAGGAGGTGCCCGAGGAGGTGTGACCAGCTGATTATGGGGTGGGCACAGAGAAGGGACAGTCACGGGGGCGTGCCCGGCTGCTGGTGGGCACAGAGAAGGGACAGTCACCGGGATGTGCCCAGCTGCTGGCAGCACACGGGGCCCAGCAGCTGATTAGAGCCGGAGCCAGCGCTGATAAGAGCCTGATCCTACAAAAGCAAATGTTCTGCCCCCTCAGAGGGTGCTGGGCACTGCCCAGGCTCCCCGGGGATTGTTCACTGCTCCAAACCTCCCAGGGCTCCAGGAGCGCTGGGACACCGCTCCCAGGGATGCACAGATGGGATTTTAAGGGGTCTGTGCAGTGCCAGGGTTGGGTGATCCTTTGGATCCCTTCCAGATCAGGATATTCCACGATTCTGGGATTTGAAGGCACAGCAGCCTCACAAGGGCCTCACAGCACCCGGGAAAACTTCCTTAGCCAAGCTTTACCTTTAACACACAAGTTGGTTTTTCGAGGAAAAAAAAGACCATTATTTCCTATCAGCCAAAAATCTGCAGCTTTTCCACCCATAAGCTGATAAATTAACCTCTTAAACATGTTTCCCCTTTAATAATGTACAAACACCATCTCAGGATGATTGTGAAGATAAAGGAATTCCCGGGAAAACAGAACTCCCACTCAATCTCCGTGTAAGGAGTTTGCACATCCTGCAATCACCTGGATTTGTTTGCCCTGCCAGGTGTGACAGCAAACCAAACCCACCCCGAATATCTGCGCCCAAACTACAGCGCAGCAGCAGTCAGCTGGCACGGGGCAGGTGACAGAGTCGGGGATGGAAACGGGATTGTTTCCACAAAACCGGATTGTTTCCATCCAAACTGAATTGTTTCCACAAAACCGGATTGTTTCCATCCAAACCGGATTGTTTCCACAAAACCGGGTTGTTTCCATCCAAACTGAATTGTTTCCATCCAAACCAGATTATTTCCACCCAAACCAGATTGTTTCCATCCAAACCCGATTGTTTCCACAAAACCGGATTATTTCCATCCAAACCGGGTTGTTTCCATCCAAACCAGATTGTTTCCATCCAAACCCGATTATTTCCATCCAAACCAGATTATTTCCACCCAAACCAGATTATTTCCATCCAAACCAGGTTGCTCACCAGCTCTGGGAAGAGCTGCAGGTCTCCCCGAGCCAGGGCACTTTAATAACTGAGTTTTCTGCATAGTTTGGAAGACCTTCACCCTATTTGATGATTTTCAGAGTAGTCAGAATTATTGAGCTAAAATCCCCCATGTCCTCACCAAACTGGCTGCAAAGACTGAGCATTGAATAGGACAAAAGAATAAAAAAAAATAGGAGAAAACCCCCAAATGTTGTGATTGGGGCTAATATCTGCCCCAAAACACTTCCATTTTTAGGGATTTATTCTTGATTTCACAATTAAGTTTTTTCGTGGCACAAGGAAAACTGTTCTAGGAGCAAACAGATTTTTTTTTGTGGACTGAAAGTTTTCACTGCAGTGAGCTGAAGTTTTAGGTCAGGACAAGTCAGAGCAATAACCAAAAGTGTCACCGATCACCACCAAGCTTGCAGAAAACAACAGATTTTGATTGTAACAGATGATAGAAAGAATTGCACTGTTTAGTCTCATCTTCCTTTCCAATTTATCCAGGGGAAAAATATTTTAAATTACTTCAAATGATGACATCAGTTGCCGAAAAATCAACAAAATGAAGAGGAAATCCCCATGTGAAAAACATCTAATGAGCAGTGAACAAGGAATTGCCTACGGGGGCTTCAGAATCACTTTTGGCTTCAGCTTTGCTTGGGGACACCTTCAAAGAGTTTGAGAAAAAACAGTCACTGAACTCAGCCTTTCAAAGGATTGAAAAGCCGAGTTTGAAATCAGCAGCTTTTACTTGCACAGAGGGAAAATCCAAATATTGCTTCCCTCAAGTGGGAAAATTTATAATGCTAATATTTCTTGAGAACAACGTAATGGCTAAAATGAAAAATGCCTGGATGGAATATTTACTATTCAAGCTTATAAGCATTTAATAGAAATGGACTTTTAGAGGTGGCACGAGATGAATATGAAGCAGAACATCCTCGAGGCAGTTAAAGATCTGTGAGTGTCTGTGCAGAAGAAGTTTGCAGAGCAGGTGGCACTCACTTGATCATTTCACTGTTCCACCACCTCTCACCTCATCCCTCCAGCACCCAGGACAGAGAACATTTTACATTTACTTTATACATTTTTACATTATTTACACAATTTATTCAATCCCAAAAGGGGTTTTTGGAAGCAATTAAACAAAGAGGTGGAAAAGAAAGGCAGAACTTACCAGTGTTTTGAGGAAGCTCATGACTGAGCCCTGTCCTGCAGCTGCCTGGGGACTGTCCTGCTCTACCTGTGCCCTCCCAGGTGCTGCAGCAGCCAGGCCCTGTTCACCTGCAGAGTCCTGCCCAAGGTCCTTTTGGGTGCACTCATCTATCTCCTAAAAAAAAAAGGGGGCAGAGATTGCTCAGTGCCAGCTTGCCTGATTTCCAGTGGAATGCAGAAGTGACTTTTGTGACTTGCTGGGAGTCACAACAGCCATTCCAACCATTCCTGCCCAGCCCACGGCTCCCAACAATCCAGCGTTTGTGCCTCTCCTTCCCCTCTCTCCTCCGAGATTCAGCACTGGCTGCTGCTTGGGGGGACATTGTTCTCAGCTACAACAAACACGGGGCGAGTCCCAAGCTCCACTTTTCTCTTTTCAAGGCTGAACTTGTGAAAAATGGGAGCAAATGCTGAGATTTTGGCCTCTGACAGCTCCGTGTCCGAGTGCACCATGCAAAGATTGCTTCTGATTCTCTGTTTTGCCACATCAGGAATAATTTTTATCTGTCAAACATAAACACGACACACATTAAAAGAGGGGGAAAAGGCAACTAATCCATTTCCCCTTAGCCAGATGGAGCTGCCTCTTCCCTTCCTGGAATTACAGCTCCCAGAGCCCAAGGAGAGTTTTCCAGTGCTCAGGAACTCACAAGTACATCATAATTAAGGTACTTGTTTTCAGTTCAGACACCTGAACAAGGGTCTGGTTCTAAAAAACCACTTCTTGAACCAGTTTTGGAGACTTTGGCACTTTCCACACTGAATTTACCTGCCACTCTGGCCACCTTGGCCTTGAGCCTGCACAGGAAAACTCAGCACAAGCGTTGTGCAGGAGAGAGTGACATCCAAGAGTGTCGGAGTGACATCAAAGAGTGTCTAAGTGACATCAAAGGGGTTTTTCCTTAGCAGTCCATTAGAGTTCAGTGCTTTTCTAGTGGGAAAAACTAGAATAAAAGTGTTCTAAAGAACCTTTCCCTGTGCTGGGTGATCAACATACCACAATAATCATATAATATGGATTTCTTCATGTCACCAGTGGAAGGAATTGCCTTTAAATGCTTTAAGACCTCAGAGAAATCAGCCGGGTGTGGAGTGGGCAGTGCCAACAGCACACGGGCAGTTAAAGCACACACTGAAATGCCAGAAGGGACTTGTGTGTCATTCCCCACCCACCGAGCTCCCCAGCTGGCCCGGGGAGCAGCGGAGCACCGCTGGGACACTCAGCAGGACACGGAGAAGGGGCTGCCAGCACTCCTGCAGCTGCCAGCCCCAGAGTGGCCCCGGGAACAACCCGTGCCATGCAGGGCACGCGTGGCCACGCCAGCCCAGGGGTGGCACCCGCAGAGCTCTGGTCCCATGGAAAATGCTGGCTCTGTTCCAGGTGTGAGAGGGACAACTGAGGCACGAGGAGCAGGGGGCAGGAGTGTGGCTGAACAAAAGCAGCTTGTGCTGGTAAAGGCACAGTAAAGGAAACTCTCACACCTGCTAGGTTCAGCAGAAAGAGGGGAAAAAGAGAAACTTTATTTACATTTCTGATAC
Organism: Platysteira castanea; assembly: GCA_013397175.1. NCBI lineage: Eukaryota > Metazoa > Chordata > Aves > Passeriformes > Platysteira > Platysteira castanea. The sequence continues at coordinate 35,079 of VYXC01007320.1, forward strand.
TTTATAGGGTTTTCAATTTCACAAGGGATTGGAGGACATGTCACTTCCTCCTCAATCCCACTGGAGAAAAAGGATGCTCATCAAACTTTCTCTTATCACAAAAGGAATGAAAAACAGAAAAGACAGTTAAATAAACATTGGCCATTATTTACATGAAACCGTGTGAAAATCTCTGACTCCAAAGCTAAAACAGAAGGCTTAGCAAAAACCAAAACAACACCAGCTCACAGCCCAAGTGCTCGGTGCCAGTGAACTCTTTAGTCCTGGATGCTACCGGGAGAAATAAACAGATTTAATAAAATTTTTAAAATTGTAGACAAGCCCAAGCCCTGGCTTTGGGATGTGTTTCAGGAGGGAGGATCTTCGCTGCACACAGGTGTTGTCCTGCTTCTGCTAAAGCCTTCTGTGTATAATATGGAGTCATAATTCTTTCTCATGGAGTTTCATGTAAACATTAGTCAATGTTTATTGAACCATCTTTTCTGTTTTTCATTCCTTTTGTGATAAGAGAAAGTTTGATGAGCATCCTTTTTCTCCAGTGGGATTGAGGAGGAAGTGACATGTCCTCCAATCCCTTGTGGAATTGAAAGCCCTATAAAGTATCAGAAATGTAAATAAAGTTTCTCTTTTCCCCTCTTTCTGTAAACCCAGCAGGCGTGAGAGCCTCCTTCATTGTGCCTTTATTGCACACTCAGGGGTTTGCAGCACCGGCTGCTCCAGGGCATGTCCCTGACAAAGCCACTGCAGCTCCTGACCACTGGGGCTNCCCAAGTGCTCGGTGCCAGTGAACTCTTTAGTGCTGGATGCTACCGGGAGAAATAAACAGATTTAATAAAATTTTTAAAATTGTAGACAAGCCCAAGCCCTGGCTTTGGGATGTGTTTCAGGAGGGAGGATCTTCGCTGCACACAGGTGTTGTCCTGCTTCTGCTAAAGCCTTCTGTGTATAATATGGAGTCAGAATTCTTTCTCATGGAGTTTCATGTAAACATTAGTCAATGTTTATTGAACCATCTTTTCTGTTTTTCATTCCTTTTGTGATAAGAGAAAGTTTGATGAGCATCCTTTTTCTCCAGTGGGATTGAGGAGGAAGTGACATGTCCTCCAATCCCTTGTGGAATTGAAAGCCCTATAAAGTATCAGAAATGTAAATAAAGTTTCTCTTTTCCCCTCTTTCTGTAAACCCAGCAGGCGTGAGAGCCTCCTTCATTGTGCCTTTATTGCACACTCAGGGGTTTGCAGCACCGGCTGCTCCAGGGCATGTCCCTGACAAAGCCACTGCAGCTCCTGACCACTGGGGCCGTCCCCAAATCCCTGAACTCCAACCCCACAGCCCAGATGTGCCCCGTACCAGCCCTGCACTGCTCGAGGATCCCTCGCTGTGATTCCCAAGCCTTGGCTACAGAGAAAACGCTCAAATCTGGGCTGGGATAGGGGCTGTGACCCATCCTGTGCTCCCCGGGGAATATTCCTGCAGGAAGAGCACAGGCTCGGGCCATCAGCACAGAAATCAGGCACAGATAATGCTCAGCCCTACAGGGTCGCGTTTCCAGAGCCATAAAATCACCACAAAAGCCTCTGTGGCAGCTCCCTGCTCAAAGCCCTGGGGGCAAATAATGAAAGGAACCCCAGGAATAACAGAAAGGCAGTATTAGAAGTTAATAGATGCTATGTAAATATTCAATTCATGTCTTTGAGAAGCTAAATTTGGGGGTAATAAACACCTTAAATATACTGTCGTTTCAGTTCAGTCATCAGGGGGGAAAAAAACCCCAAACATATCAAAAGAATGTATTCCTGCCAGCACTTTTGTTTGCATGAATCATGGCTCAGTGAAACATTTCAGGCATATAATTTATCTTTTCTTTGGCTTACATAGTAAATGCTTCATGAATTCATGAATTCTGCCCTTGTTTTAATTATGCTGCGCTCTGAATGTAGTTTTGTGGACCACAAAAATAAAGAGTGGCTCAGCAAACACAGAATGTTTGTGCAGCTCTTAAGCTACAACTGTGGAGCCTCTCTCTTACTCACCAGCAACGCTGTTTGTTTTGTCTTGGCACCCAGTGCAGGGAAACTTTGCTTTGCTTTTAGCATTTACAGATACTACAAGTCATAATCCACAAAGAAAAAAAAAAAGAGAGTGAGAGAGAGAGAAAAAAAGGAGCTGTTGGCAGCAATATCTTGATTTTTAGCATGATTATTTGGTAATAGTTTGTAGTTACTACAGTAACAGTAATTAAATTAGGCTTGGTCAGTCTCCCATCCTACAGGAGAATTGGAACTTCAGAGGGAACAGAAGGCAACTGTGCTGCAAGGCAGAGCCACAGCCTTTGTTTCAGGGTTGAGTTAAATTTGGCAATGTGCTGGAGTGTTTAGCTGATCTATTCTCCCCAGAAAAGGTGCTTAACTCCTCTCTGCCCCCACCATATCTTCCTTTTCGTATTTGGAGAATCAAAGACAAAATTATAGCCCAGAGATTCAAGGATAAGGTTAAAACTCCTCTCCCCTGTGATACAATTCTGCCATTTATTTCCACCGAGGGAGCTGAACCCCGATTTTGGGAGTCCTCAAAGATTTCCGTGGTGCAGCTTTAAGCACACACCTAAGAGATGTGGGGGCATTTCTGATAACCAGATCTGTCCTCAGGCAGGTTCCCAGTGCCAAAAGGTGCAGACACTGCCAGACAGACCAAACACCACCCACAGCTCAGCAGTGCCAGGGATTCCCAGGCTGCTCCCACCAGGGACCTCCAGGATGTGGATGGGTCCAAGGGGGCTGCAGCAGAACTCCAGATCAGTAGGAATTCATAAGACATCCAGGTAAAAAAGCTTGATCTGGATTTGTGCTTCCAGGAGCTGTTGGAACCAGGAGAATGATTTAGGTTCTCCTCTGTCCCTGATCCTGCTCGTGCAGCACTGCCTCACCTGAGCTTTCAACAGGACTGTTTGCTCCCAGCAATGTTTAACTCTGAATTTTAGTTGAAATTGCTCCAAATTGTTCTTTCCTTAGACTTTCACACCATTCCTTCAGCAGCACCAACTGTGACCTCCCCCACTCTGGAAAGTGAAAGCAGTGCAGTGACAGCAAAATAGGAAACGAGATTTTGGCGTTTGGTGGGAAAAGAGACAATTCCTGCCAGCCACGGGGAAGACTCGTGTGTGATAGCCAAAAATATCTGCAGGAATTCGGGATGTTGAAAAGCTTCATTCTAAGAGGCTGCACACAGAAGGGCCAGTGTGCCCTGAACAGAGGATTCATTCCAAATTATCCACCCTGTCCTGCCTAGGTAGTGAACACCTTGGTGGATTCTGCAATGTGCATCCAGAGCTGCCTGAAACACCAGCGAGGGGAGCACTCCTGAAGGGCAGGGGTGGAAAACTCGACTGATTTTTCTTAAAAATGAACCCTCAGAACAATATTACAATGTGTACGTTTTCACAAGAAACGTGGTCCTCGAATTTGAGAAGGTCTAAGACAGAGAAGACAAAGTTAATTCAAAATCGAAGACTTTTGGGGACAACCTGCAGTGCTGGCAGTGTAAGCAGTGAGTATCTCATGACTTAACTTAACACTACCCCAAGCATCAGTGACCACAATCTTATCTGTAAGCCTGAACTGGCCAGTACAAGCAGGTATTATTTGAATGGTATTTACACACAGATTTTCCCTCCTGTTCCTGACACTGGACAGAGTTTGAACTCGTTCACCAATTCCTGTATTCCACCTCTCCAGAAGAACTCAGTTACACCATTATTCCCATCCAAGGGATGGGCTTTTTCTGTAGTTAATTACCTGAAAATTAATTTTATAATACCTTTGCTGACATCAGACTTGGCAGGAAGTGCAAAATCTAAACTGAGATTAACTTTCAGCTCCTTTGACCAGAGCTCTCTTCACTTAAGATCCATAGTTTCCTATATCACATTCTCATCCTGTAAAATCATTTCTAATGAACCACATTTCCTTGACTAAAACATCAAAATAAGCTGGGGTACAAAAATTGTTGCTGCACAATATTCCTTATTTTGATAAGTAGGGTATGCAACAAGCAGCTATTGCTCAAGAATTGGGACTGTTTTAAAAATGGCACAAAACACAGAGAAGAACATTTCTAAAACCATCCAGCATCAAACTCCAAGGTCCTAAAGCCTTGAGAAACTGAAACAAGAAACAATTTTAGTTTCAGGCACTTTTGCTCTCATTTGCCTCAGGCAGCTGTTCCTCCTGGCAGTTGGAGCTGTCTTTCCCAAATCTTTCAGGGAATTATAACTTAAATTAAACTGGAGCTCAGTGCCAGGATTTAGCCATGAGACAGAACTTCACCCCTCGGCCACGGGTTCTTCTCCCAGCCTTTGTCCAGCCACTCCAAACGTGGTCATTTCGAGGGCAACACTGATTCATTCCCACAGCCACCCCCACATGGAGTTATCCCACTCTGTTATCACCCCCACGAGTGAAAATGAAATAATTTAGTGGATATTTCATGGAAGCACTTGCCTTGCCCAGCGGGACCCCGTTGGGTGCGCCGGCCGTGATGCCCTCGTTGGGAACGTCCAAGCTCTGCCTTCCCCCCTGAGCGTCACCTCCTGTCCTGTCCTTGCCCTTCTCCAGCTTGAAGATTCTGTCGAAGAGGGTCACTGGTTTGGGCTTTGGGGTGGCCACATCCTGTCCCTCAGGTGTCCCCGTGAGCTCGATGTCCTGCAGCGGGGCCTGGCCCAGGTTTTTATGGGTTCCCTCCTGGGCCACAGCCGCCCCGAGCTCCTGCGTGCCCTCACTCGGGGCTTTGTTCAGCCCGGTGGCATCAAGGCCGTGCTCTCCGGGGGCCGGAGGCGCCGCTGGCTCCTCAGAACGGCCTGGCACAGCCCAGGGGAAGGCGAGCAGGGAGCGGGGCCTGGCAGCTGGCGGGGCCCTGCTGGCAGCGCTCCCGCGGCTCTGCCCGCCCGCCCGGGCAGCGGGGCTCTGCTGCGCTGTCTCCAACGAAGAAACGGCCGCTTTATCCCGTCCTGCACCCGCCTTGGCATCCGCTGGAACAGAGGGATAAACGGGAATTATCCCCCAGCACCGGGGCACCGCCGGTCGTGGCGGTGATGAGCTGAGGGGCACACGGAGGGCAGCTCGCCCAGGCCCCCGTGCTGCTGCTCATCCCCCAGAGCTGCTTTTGGCTTCCCTGCCACCCCTCACTCAATCCGTGCAGATTTTACCCTCTGCAAACCCCCCTCAGCTGCCACAGTCCCGTTTGTTGCTACTTAGCCCAGTGGACAGCAAATTAAAATTAGTGATACGTAAAAAACCCCAGTGAAACTCGAGACAGTTACTTATCAGTATATCACCCTCTCCTCTGTCAAAGCTAAAGAAACAAAAAGGATGGAAACCAGCAGGACTGATCCTGTTTCCTGGCTCGCCAAACTCCCAGCAGGGCTGTGCAGTCAGAACTGATTTCATTCATTTGTCCTTGCCTTGCTGCCTGCTCTCCACAGCACAGCTCCCACCTGCACTTCTCCTCTGCCCACGGGTTATTTTAAGCCTGATTTGAATACTTATAAATCATACCCGAGCCAGGTCTCTTATCCTTACATTTCTGACTGTTTTTACCTACAAACTGTGGCTCAGAATCACATTCCCCCCCAAAACTCCCACAAATCATTCCGTGTGTACACATGCGGCCATCACACCTTAGGTGCAAAAAATCTTTCATTTTAAAAGTGTATTTCATGATATTATGAAACAATGGTGCTTTGATAGCACGGCTGAGGTGAAAATCCCCAGTATGGGATTCACACACAGGAAAGGCAGCTCCTACTTTACAGAAGACAAAAGAAACAAGAGACAAAAGAAAAATAATCTTGCTTGGATCTGTTTTGTGGCTGGGAGGCAGAATCACAGACGATGTGGTGTGAAACCCCTATAAAAAAGGGTCGTGTCGAGAGGAAAACCTTACAGCTCCCCCTGAGCTTCAGCTTCTCTTCCCTACTTGGACTGGAATATGGATTTCATTTCCCTGTCAATCATCGCCACATTTCAAGGATGAATTTAGATCTATTTAATTATAACTGTGAAAAACTGACAGGCTCAAACCGACTCGCTGAATTAGAATGGGAAAATTGTCAGTTTCAATGCAAAATTGAAATTATTTCAAATTATAATTGTAATAGTCTAGTCAATATTATGCCTTTCGCATTTTCTTTTAAGAAAAAGAAAACCCAAGATACCAAAAAACCCTGACTGAAGCACGTCTTGCACACAGCACAGACCTTCAGTGCTCAGCTTATTGGTTAAATTCTTTAAGGTTTGGAAAACAGAACCATTTTAGATCCCAGCTTTGAAAATTACCCCTTGGCTTTTCACACCAAAATTTCCCCGAGTTCTGGGCACAGTGGCCAGAGCTCCTCAGCATCACCTGTTCTGGCCAGGCAGAGATTTCCAGTTTTTTAACCTGGATTCTCTCTGCTGCTGTTCCTGCAAGGAAACAACTCCACTGGCAAAAATCCTTGGCCAGCAATATCCTCTGTGGTATTTCACAAGCAGCTGTTTCAATTTCAATGCCCCGACAGGCAAAGCTAAAATACAAATTACCAGCTACTCCAGCACCTATTTGGATCCTCGGCTGGGCCCACTGAGGATCAGTTGTAGGTTCTTGAGCCTCCTGTAGTAATGTTTGGAAAAGAACTCCTAATTATAGCTGGAAACTTGGGAAGGAAGCAAAAATCAAAAACCCTTCCTCAGCTAAAGAAAGGAGAAGCAATATCCATTGGAAAATAATTGTAATAGGTGCTGAAATTCTGCTTTTTGTAACAGATAACAAATGAACCACAGGACGACTGCCTTCGGTGTTAAAAATAGGGATAGAAGCTCATCATTAAGCAAACCAGCAAAACAAGCAGCAGCTCCTGAACCTGTGGAGCTCCTTCCTTTTATCCCTGGCTATCGTGGAAGGCACGGAAGCCCTGGGAAATGTCACTGCCGTGGGCTCTGCTGTGTGTGAGTGGTGCCAGAACAGCTCCAGCTGCTCCAAGGAAAGTCTGCTCAGAGGCAGAGCAGATCCCGGCACCCACGGCTGGGCTGAGCAGGCACAGCAAACTGAGGGAGAAAAGCTTTGAAATCCCAATATTTGGGTGAAAAGTGCGTGGTGTTTTTGTTTTTAGCCATACATAAGTGCCATTTTTTCCAGATTTATCCCTCAATCCAGAGGCAGAATCTCAAAGATAAGCAAAACCCCCCAAATTCTAGGCCGGGTCTGCGAGCAGATCAAAGCTGCTCTTTGTGACTGGGATTCAAAGCTGCTCTGAAATGAAAATCAATAGACAATTTACAGCCTGCAGTTCAGGCTGCTCCTGCACAGGCGTTTGCCTTTCAACTCTTTAACAAAAGACAGTCACACTCCACAAGATTTGTCTCTCTCTCGCCTTCCCTTCACCAGGGTGTGCTAAAAAGGAAATTCTGTGGCTGCACAAAGTCCCTCTTCTGGAGGAACACACTCAAGGAGGATTTTTGTAGAATTTGGCAGATTAGAGCAACATTTTTTCCTTAAGAAAAACTGCATAGAGAAGAGCAATGATTAATGCAATATCACAGCATCCTGGAAAGGTTTGGGTTGGAAGGGACCTGAAATCTCATTTCATTCCTCTGTTTTGAGTACAAGCCAGCCACACACAAATATTGTGCTTAGCCATGGAATTGGAGTCACACAGCACTTTTTTCTCCCCTGGTGTTCAGATAATCATGGAGAAAATAGATTTTAATGGCCATGGAGAAACCATTAAGGGCTACAAGGCAGCACTTGGCACCAGGAATTGCAGCAGAGCAGGCCAGGCCAGGGCTCAACAGCCCTGAGTGGATTCCTGCAGCAAACACTAATCCAAAACAAAACATTCCTCCTTCCTTACATAAAAATGAAGAGCACGCTAACATCCTTTTGCCATCTTGCTCCACTATTCCATGCAAATAAAGTTTATGCTCCAAGAATCATCTCGTTTCACTGATTTAACTTGCGTTGTTATTTACCTACAGATTTGCTGGAATGAGTGGAAATAGGGGGAGAGGAGCCAGCAGTGGGAATAGCAATGATCATTCTCTAAAAACACACCTGAAATACATCACATTTCAGGCCTTACAGGCTCTCAGAGCCGCTGCAGTCAGGATTTCTGCTGGGTTCTGGCTGCTAGCAGGGTTTGTTGAAAGGGATTTATCCTCTGGGACAGAGGAGCTGCACCTTCACTCAACTCTTCTCCCTTTGTAATCTTTTTAATTCCTTTTTAATTCTTTTTAGGAGCAGGCCATTGTTTCGGCCTGCATGGAATTACCACCCAAACCCCACAGGGAATTGTTCCTGGTTTGTCCTCCTGCTGCATTTCTGCTCTGGGTAGTGCAAACCAGAGACACAAAACTCCAGTTCTGGCCTTCCCCTCCTTCCCCTGCTGCTCACCGAGTGCTTTTATTACTGAAAGTACAAAAAGGTTCCCTTTTTTCAGCTCTGGCTCCCCCCAGAATCCTCACTTTAGGCCCCAAAAGTGCTATTTATTGCAGTATTTCATTTTAGAAACACTACCAACTATGTTTTCCATAGTAATGGCTTCTATCACTTTTATTCCACCAAAACCTTGATTACATTGCACAAACATGGAGATTTCAATTGTATCTCGATGATTTTAACTGCTTTTCAAAGAGGAATAAAGTTAAGATACAAGAAACATCAACACAGAACCATCTAATTTTTCAACTTGCTACTTAAACAGATTTGGTAATTACATTAATTAGGTAATCCATTTAAGGAAAACAGTCCCACATGCTTCCTTTTACATATGAGGGGTAAAATGTGCATGTATTTTCTAGGTCTTCAGGCAGTGCAAATCATCTGGCTTTTATTTACTCCTCAGAGCTGTGCTGGTTTATACCAGAAAAAAACACACAGAGAGAGGCTTTGCTGGCAGGCAACTGCTTGAAGTGACTTATAGTGGGATGGCACTGGGAAATTTGGGCCATGGGACAGGGACTGAACTCTTACCAAAACCATCTGCATATCCCCATACCAGACTTTAGTTATTTTTACTTAAATTTAGATTTTTTAAGTGTCTGTGACAGACTGAGAGGATTCTCTCAACAACGAATAGCAAAGTTATTTCTCTCAGCAAGAATTCCTGATTTCTCCTCTTTGTTGTGTTTAAACTCTCCAGCTTCTGTAGAGCCACGAATTAGACTCATCCCCTAATTCACAGCCCTGCGTTGATGTTTTTTGTTCACTCCTGTTTATTAATGTTAATGTTTATTGGGGCACACCCAGCCCCTTCCCAGCCCTACCTTCACCATTCACTGCCGGGGCAGGGTTCTGAGCAAACACCGCAGATCCATTTGTAACAGTGCCAGGAGGCTCGGAGAGAGGCTGCAATAACAATTAGCAGAGTTTTCAGGACAGCAGGGAGCTGAAAATGGCTCTGGCAGCAGCCAGGGGAGGTGGGAGCGGGGGTGCTCACCTGGTAACTCTTCACTGTGCAGGTGTTGTCCTCCTCAGCTTCCTCGGGCACGCTCAGGGTGTTCCCCATCGCTCCTGCCAGGTGGAGGAGAGAAAAACCCCAAATAACCCTTTCTCTGTCCTTTATATAAATCCAAAACCCCAAATAACCCTTTCTCTGTCGTTTATATAAATCCAAACCCCAAATAACCCTTTCTCTGTCGTTTATATAAATCCAAACCCCAAATAACCCTTTCTTTGTCGTTTATATAGGATTTACACTGCCTAATTCTAGTTCAGGGACAGCCGATGGGGACAGGCTGGTAAAATCCCAAACCTGCCTTCCCCTGCCCCATCCCCGCTGTGCTCAGGGCTCACAGCTGCTCCCCAAAACCGGCACAAACCAACAAATTTTTCTTGTTCGTGGAGGCAAACTGGCTGCAGTCACACCTGCAGCATTCCCCAGGGCTCAGGAGAGAGCAGCAGGGAGTTAGCAGCAGAACAGGGCTAAAATCTGTGCATAAATCACAACAGCTCGTGTATTTTTGTTTGGTTTTGATTTAATAAAGAAGCAGAGAGAAAGAAAAGGGGCAGCGTGGGAAGGAATCACGCATGGAAACTCCGAACTGCAGCCTGTGTACAAGTTCACATAAATCTTGTGGTCCCTTCCAACCCAACCCATGATATGTGTGATATATATTTTGTTTCTGCCCTATTTTAAGGAAAAATGACAGGTCGCTGCCATCTACAGACAGATCCGAGCAGCAGCAGCAGCAGAGGTGGCACAGACACAGAAAATGTGCCCGAGCTGGGGCGTTTCCAGCTGTCCCAGCTCTGCCCTGCTGCCAGCACAGCTCCGGAGCGCTGCTGCAGAGGCGCTGGCAGCTGATGGTGCCCGAGGGTGGCTCCAGAGCTGTGCCAGCAACACTTCCAGCCCTGGCATTCCCATGGAATGGTTCTGCTTTCCCAAAGTGCTCCGGCCTCTGTTCATGGGATCAAATCCATTTTTCTCTCTGATATCCCATGCCTTGAAGATGAAGTTATTAAACGTGAAGGCAAAGAGGTTTTCTGGAGAACAAAGGGGCTCTCCCGATGTGTTTATGAATTAGATAATCCCAGAATCACAGAATAACGTGGTTGGAAGGACCTGTGGAGATCACCCAGAGCAACCCCTGCCAGGCAGGGTCACCTGGAGCTCACCCAGGTGGGTTTGGGATGTGTCCCGAGAGGAACACCCACACCCTCCCTGGAGCTGCTCCAGGGCTCCACGGGAAGAAGTTCCTCCTCACACTGTGTGAGAAGATTCGACAACTTTTATAGGGACAAGACAAATTTTGAGGACTGAGAGGGGAAAAGGGATGATTCTGATACAGGAACATTCTTCGAGATGTGAAGAAAGCCCTTAAAAGTCAGGAGGAGCTGGAGTAATTCCCATCCTTGGGCTTCCTTTCTAGGTACAGGTTTTTCACTGAGTTCCAAGGATCTTATCCTCGCGGGGGGCTCCCTCAGGCCAGCTGGAATTCAGCCCAGCTGGTTCCAAAAGGAACATGAACTACCAGCTTCTACAGCTCTGAAACAATCCCTTTCCCAAATTATGCTCCGCTGCTTCCATTGTAATGCAGAAAGTAATTCAAAAGAAAAATAATGTATCTTTAATTGGATTTAATGCTATGTGAACCACAGTGTGCCAAGTTCGAGGCTTGGGAAAATCCTCCTTTTCCTCTCTCTTTCAAAAATCACTGGTTTGGTCCTGGCAGAGTGGTAAAAGCTTTGAAAATATGAGAGAAAATTACAGCAAAATCTGTGATCTGCAGGGTACTCTGGCTAAAGGCAGCCAAGCCCCACCTTTCTGATGGATTGACCAGCCTGGAATATTGCAATCACTGGTGGCCATTAATGCCAGAAATCCACAACTAATTCCTCACTAAAGCTTACCATATGTTGCATTTAAATATCAAGGAAAACAATCAATTTTCCTGTGTCTATTAATGCCAAAAGCCCACAGTTAATTCCTTACTAAAGCTTGCCATGTGTTGTATTTAAACACCATAAAAAATAACCAATTTTCCTGCCCCTTGGAACCCAGGCGAGCTTGAGGACACGGCCATGCCCAGGTGGAAAAGCAGAATTCTCTGCTCTGCTCGACGTGGAGTAAGGAAAGGATTTAATAATAGCGCAGAGATTAGAAATTCTGCTTACCTTGAGCTCTGCCTTGTCCTGCAGGGAGAGGCACCTCGGAGGAGCTGGGGGTGCTGGAAGCAGGGCCAGGGGAGGCTGAGGAGGAGCAGTGGGCACACGATGGACACGGGCAGGGACAGGAGGAGGAAGGGCTGGCATGAGTCACCCACAGCAAACAAGAAACACCCGGGAACACCTCGAATCCAGGCTGGCAGGGGCTGGGCAGCCAGGCCACGCCGAGTTGCAGTCCTTAAAGCTCCTGGGATGGTGTTAGACAATTCTTTCAGCCACTCCGCACTGGAGTCAGGTGGGAAAAGAGAAATAGTTCAAACATCCACACCCCGGGCTCTCAGGGAGGGGACAGCTCCACGAGGTGAACAATCAGCGCCAGCCTGGCTGGGGAAAGGCTCTGCCACAAAGCTGAGCTTCCCACTGCTGTCCTGGAGCAGGAAAAGCCAGGGCGCTGTGAGGGAACAGGCAGAGCAGGTGTTCTAAAGGCCAAAATAAAGAAAACAAGGCTTGCGGGAGCCTCCAAGATCCTTGAGCAGGAGCGCTGGAGAGAGCAGCAAAAAGCGAGTGCAAAAAGTGCAAAAAACGCTTTTGCAAAAGCAAAACCCGGGGAAAGCCAAACCGGCAGCAGCAGCTGCACATCGGGGAAGGATGTGAGGGAATTACCTGGGGGAGAGGGGCCGGGACAGCCTCTGGGAGCCAGGGCTGGGACAGGTGAGGTGCTGCTCACCGAGCCCCCACAGCTCTGCCCCTGTCCCTGTCCTGGTTCTCTCCTTATCCCTGTTCTGTCCCTGTCCCTGCTCTCTCCCAGCCCCTGCTCTGCCCCTGTCCCTGTCCTCGTTCTCTCCCTGTCCCTGTCCCGGTTCTCTCCCTGTCCCTGCTCTGCCCCTGCCCCTGGCCCTGCTCTGCCCCTGGCCCTGTTCTGTCCCTGTCCCTGG